>CM069138.1:34196338-34721338 GCA_035221665.1 Okamejei kenojei
AAGGGTATAATCTAAGTTCTAATGTTTGGTCGAGATATGGGAAAATTAAGTTTAAAGTGATAAGTTGATAAGGTTTCAAGTGACATTAAGATTTAGTTAAGATTCAGGAAAATTAGGTTTAAAGTGATAAGTTGATAAAATCTCAGTTCATGGTGGTAAACAACGGAACCTTCTTATCTACATGCTTTTAAAAGTGTGTGTGTGTGTGTGTGTGTGTGTGTGTGTGTGTGTGTGTGTGTGTGTGTGTGTGTGTGTGTGTGTGTGTGTGTGTCAGATTTGGCCTTTGATTCGTTGGTCCGCCAAAAGCACACGCAAAAACTCCGAGATTTTTTCCATTTCGCTAGCGATTTCACTTTTACATTTGCAAATCCACTCCTCATTACATTTAGACACTTTTATGCACACGTTTTAATAAAATCCTCCCCCCCCACTCATTTTGTCACCTCCTGCTGGCCAGCGACCATAACAGCTGATGACGCCCGGCTCTCCTCCAAAAACGCCGACATTGTTAACATTTCGCTGGCGATTTTACTTCCTACACTTGCACCCCCCACCCTCACCCCCCCCACCATGGGCCTGCTCTGTCACGCTGGCTAAAGCCAAAGATCGGCTGTTCCACCACTGCTTTTTGCCGTCCTCTGTCCGTGATCGGCGAAAAGCCGATTCCCCCCACTTCAGCCCCCTCTCCCTCTCTCTCTCCTCCTCTCTCTCTCTCCTCCCATCTCTCACCCTTCCTCCCCCCACCCTCCCCCCCTCACCCACCCTCCCTCTCCTCCTCCCCCCAACTCCCTCTGTCTCTTGCCCTTCTTTCACTGCCCCTTTCTCTTTGTCTCTCCCCATTCTCTCTCTGCTCTCGCTCTCTAACCCCCCCCCCCCCCCCCCCCTTGGACGAGCCTGCGGGTTGGCGGCTTTGTGTCAGTGGATAGGGCGGTTATGGGGTAAGAGCAAATTAATAATATAAATATAATATCAAGGGGGGTTGTTAGCGTGTGTGCGTGGGGGTAGTTAGTGTGTGCGACGCCACATGCCATCCCCCCCCAGCCCCACCCTTGCCCCGCAACCACACATAACTATTAAAACTGTCCTTCATTGGTTTGTTTGTAACGGTTTTATTTCGTGAAAATTCGTTTAAGCTGTTTGTGATTTTATTCCTCCACCCTTTGCTGTAACTGAGACATTTTTACATATTCTTGTAGAGTTTTTCCTCCTCCACATTTTGTTTTGAAAATTAGAAAATTTCGTTATTAATTTCCCTGCTTTTTTAGTAAAAAACATCCAATTTATTTTTAAATCGAGCTGCTGCATGACTCACAGTGCCATCTCACACATGTCCAATCACAATGGATCTCATTTAACTATGATATGACATCACAATGGGACAGGGATAGGAGATTGGAACCTTCACGTGAGTGCACTAAAATCAAGCAGCTGCATTAGTCACAGAGGCATCTCACAGATGTCGACTTACAATGGTTCTCATTGGGACAGATGCGTGTGATTGGAACCTTCATGTGATCCCACGAATGCAATCAACCTGGCGTGCACAATCGAATAGAGCAAGTTGTCCTACCCTCTCCCTATCTACATCCTCCCTCACTACCGCCCTCCACTCCCCCTCCCCCTGACCTCTACCCCTCCTATCCTCACACCCTCTCCTCTCCTCCATCCCCTCCTCTCCCCCTCCACCTCTCCCCCTCCTCATCTCTCTCCCCTCCACCTCTCCCCCTCCACCTCTCCTCTTCTCACCCCCCTCAACTCCTCTTCTCCCCCCTCACAGAGTTTCCCCCAACCCCCTCACTAACCCCCTCCTCTCTCCTCCCCTCCCTCTCCCCTCTCCTGTACTCTCTCTCCCCCTTCTATCTCTTCCCCTCCCTCCCACCCTCCCTCCCCATGCCTTTCCCCTCCCTCCCTCCCCGTGCCTTTTCCCTCTCCCCTTCTCTCCCCCTGTCCCCTTCTCTCCCCCCTGTCCCCTTCTCTCTCCCCCTTCTCTCTCCCCCTTATCTCTCCATCTCCTCTCTCTCCCTCCCCCTCTTCTCAATCCATCCTCTCTCTCCCTCTCTCTCCCCCTCTACCTCTCAACCACACCACTACCACCCTCTCTACTTTCTCCCTCCCCTCCCCTCTAGTCACATCCTATTCCCTTCCCTTATCCATCCCCCCTCTCCACCCTTTCCCTCCACCTCCACCACCCTCCCCTCCACCTCTCCTCCTCCTTTCTCTCCCCACCTCCCCCTCCCCCTCTCCCTCTCTTCTCTCCACCCTCCAACTCTCCCCCTCCTCTTCTCCCAGCTCCAACTGTTCCTCACCTCTCCTCTCTCCCCTTATCTCACCCCTCCATCTCTCCCCTCCCCCCCTCCCATCTATTCACTCTCTCCCCTCTAATCTCTCCCTCTAATCTCTCTCTCCACATCCGTCCCTCCCTTCCACCCCATGCCTTTCTCCCACTCCCCCTTCACTCTCCCACTTTCTCCCACTCCCCCTAGGGCTCTATCTAGCTCTCTCTTAAATCAATTTCTCTCTCTCCTCCCTCCTCTCTCCCTCCACATCCCCCACCCTGCCCCCCTCCTTCTACCCCCATCCACCCCCCTTCACCAGCCACCTTATTCTCCTCCCCTCCACTCTCCCCTTCCTCCCCCCTCCTTTTCACTCCCACCTAACAATCTCCCCTCCTCTTCTCTCCACTCCAACTCTCCCCCTTCCCTCTCCTCCCTCTCTCTCCTCCTCCCTTCCCCTCCCTTCCCCTCTACTCTCTCTCCCCTCTAATCTCCCTCTCCTCTCCCCATCTTCCCCTCCTCCCCTCTACTCTCCACTCCCCCATCCCCACCCTTCTCTACCCCTCACTCACCCTCTCCCCTCTACCACACCCCTCCCCCTACCGGTCTCCCCCTTCACCCTCCCCGCTCTTCTCCACATCCTCATCCCCCTCCCCCCTCCCCCTCCCTCACCTCCGCCCTCTATCCTCCCCCTCCCCCTCTCTCCTCACCCATCTCTCCTCACCCCTATTCTCCTCACACCCTCTCGCCCTCCTCACTCCCTCCCCCTCCTCTCCCTCTGTCCCCATCCCTCTCTCCCCTTCCACCACTCTCACATCCTCTCCCCCACCTCTCCCAACGCCTACCTCTCTCTCCCCTTCCCCCCTCTCCTCTCTCCCCTCCCCACTCTCTCCCCCTCTCCTCCGCCCTCTATCCTCCACCCTCCCCATCTCTCCTCCCCCTTTCTTCTCACCCATCTCTCCTCCCCCTCTCCCCCTCCACTCCCGCCCCCTCCTCCTCCCCCCCCCCTGTCCCCATCCCTCTCTCCCCTTCCACCCCTCTCCTCCTCCCTTCCCCTATCCCTCTCTCCACCCCTCCCCCACCACTCTCACATCCCCTCTCCATCCCTTCCCCCTTCTCCTCCCCTCCCCAATCTCTCCCCCATCACCACCCTTCTCCCCCTCTCTCCTCCCCCTCTCTCCGCACACCTCTCCATCTTCCCGTCCTCACCCCTCTCCCCATCTCCTCCCCCTCATCCCTCCCCTCTCCCCACTCCTTCCTCTCTCCCCCTCCTCCTCCCTCCTCTCCGCAACCCCTCCCCACCCCCTTCCTAATCCTCCTTCCCTCCCCACTCTTCCCCCCCCTCCATCTCCCCCCTCCCTCTCCCCTCTCTCCACCCCACACATCTCCTCTCCTCATTCTCCCCTCCTCCAACCCCCCTCTACCCCCCACCAACCCCCTCTCCCCCCTCCAACCGCCCCCTCCCCTCCTCCAACCCCCTCTCCCCTCCTGCAACCCCCTCCCCTCCCCTCTACCTCCTCCGTTACCCCTCTCTTTACCCCCACTCCCCCTCCTCCTCTCTCCCCTCTACTCTCTTGCCCCATCCTCCCCTACCACTTCTATCTCCCCCTCTCTCTCTCCTCCTCTCCCCCTCTCGTCTCCCCCTATCACCCCCCCCTTGTGTATGGCAAGTAGTTAGTGTGCGTGAGAAGCCACATCTCCTTCCCCTCCCCCCACAACCGCACATTGAGGGAACGGGACCCAGCAGTCTCCCCTCGCCCACCCCGTCTCCCTTACCCCCCTCTCACCCCTACCCCCTCCCCCCCCTCTGTGTGTGTGGGGTGATTAGTGTGCATGTGAAGCCGCAGCACCCCACCACCGCGCGTTGGGGGGAATAGACCCAGCGGGTCTGCACTTGGTCTAGTATCTATTAAAGTTTAAACTTATTGTTTACTGTTTAGTCTTGTTAAAAATTGTTCACTATTTAGAGTCTCGTTTAAAATTGTTTACTGCTTAAGAGTATTAAGTGTATGCATGTTTCAGCTAGAGACATTTCTTCAGTATGTGTTGCATGTATGAACAAAGTATGGAGGTGTATTTTGGTGCATGTAAATCTTGTGGGTATGAATGATTTCCTTGAGGTATTTATGACGGTTTTGAGTATTGTTTTAAGTGTGTGAATATCTGAGACATTCAGCATATTGCATGACGTGCGGCAACTTGTAAGTGAATTTTGATTTGTATGTAAGGAAGTTAAAAAAAAAAAGGTATTAAGTGAGTGTGTTCAAAGATTGTTTCTTTTTAATGGGACAATTCTGGGAGAATGTTGAATTAATTCTATCGCCCAGATAAAATGGATGGCACTGAATGATTTTGCTCCTCTGTATGAAATATATTTGTAGTCTCTCGTATTTTAAGAGAGAGTGTCTCTTTAAGAAGTTGTGTGGAGTTGGAGCAACACACAGATCTTTTCCTTTGTTCTTTGGATGTGTTGGAAACTATGTGAGATTTAATGCTTGATTCTTTGTTTTCTCTTACTTACAAAAGTTTTAATAAAGGAGAGATGCAAATATGCAGTTTCTCTCATCATATCTGTGTTTTAAGTTTGTTTTCTTCCTATTTATTTTGAACTGATTTCAAAGAGAGACCGTGATTCCACATTGGCCATGTGGAATCCTGATTTAAGTGTTAGAAATTGGAGTGTCTGTATTCCGAATATGAGATGCCAACATTTTGGAAAGAAATTGGCATTTGTCGGTGTGCAGTTTAGGAGAAATGTTGTCCTTGATCCATTTATATATGGCTTAAGGGGATGGGTCGTTCTTGGTTGATCTGCCAACTCTTTCTCCGAGACCAACAGACAACAACAAAATAAAACAACCATTGCATGTGTTTACAGTATGATTCTACCTCAACATATATTTGAAAGTGAACGAAGAGTATCAGTATATAGTTAGGACTCAATAAGATTAAAGTTAGTCTTGAAGATGTGAATATAAGATGCAGTGAGATGCTTTTTGTTTCCTTTTATGAATTTGGTAATTGATTGACCAAATGTTTTAATATTAAGTAGCAACATAATTCAGATTGTTAGTTTTGGAACATTTTATTGACATCATGTTTGGGAAAGGACAAGAATCATGTACAATTTGTTGGGAAATTACCACATGTCAATACAGATCTGGAAAGAAAAGCCAATGACCAATTTATGACTATTGCCCTATGTCGGTACTTTGGGTAGGGAGATGGCTGAGAGAACAAATAGTTAATTTATGGTGAGGGTTAATTTATATGTATATAAAATTGTATTCGTAGAAATATACATGTGGGAGACAGCATCTCTTGCTTACCCGTCTATGGTCCTGTTTCAGATTTTAAAATTTTATTGTTTATGGTTTCAAAATTAAATAATGCCATATATAATTGTATAGGAGCATGGAATATATACATTCAGGGTAAAGACTCTGAGTCAGTGTACAACTTTCACTGAACTACTCTTTTAAGATGTGACCATGTTCTGAAGCCTGCTTAATCGTTAGTTGGATGTGGGAGTTGCTGGTGCCTCTCCAGAAGTTTGTCAATCTCCAAGCGAATCTGCCAGCAGTGCTTCATCTGCCAAAGCATTAACCAGCAAGGCTGAAAGAGTTTAGCCCTCCTCCCATTCGAATCCCTGCAGCCATTGTATGCGCCTTTAGATGGATTTCATTGAGTAAACCCCCTGCATGCGATATAAGTATGTATTTGTCATAATTGATGGAGTCTCTCAATGGCTAGAGGCGTTTCCCTGCAGGAAAAATGACACTACTTCAGTCGCTAAATTTCTACTGAAGGAAGTCATCCCCCAATTTGGAATCCCTCTCCTGCTCTCCAAAGACAATGGTTCACATTCTACATGAACAATCATTAAGGAAATGTGCAAGGGACTCCAGAACGACCAGCGCTTCCACTGCAGCTACCACGCAGTCTGTGGGACTTGTCGAACGTTATAATGGAACGCTCAAGAACAAACTTGCACAAATATGTGCAGAAACTGGTCTGAAATGGGTAGATACCCTGCCCTTAGTGTTAGAATGACTTGTCTGCCACCTCATGAGGTTTTGTTGGGCATTCCCTTTTCTGCACGTTCTACGGTGAAACAAACAGACATTCATCAGAGGAATGAGGATATGCTCACCTACTGAATTGTTCTAACCAGATGCATTTCTTGCTTTCATTCTCAGGTGAAAGAGGCATAGATTGACCCAGCAGACTGGATGTGCCACTCTTTGGAACCTGTCGATTTCATTCACATCATGGCTTTTAAGCATAAAAACAACCTGCACCCTGTTCTTGAGGGACCCTTCCTCGTCCTTTTGACTATAAATACAGCGGTCACAGTCAAAGAACATAGAAACATAGAAAATAGGTGCAGGAGTAGGCCATTCGGCCCTTCGAGCATGCACCGCCATTCAATATGATCATGGCTGATCATCCAACTCAGTATCCTGTACCTGCCTTCTCTCCATACCCCCTGATCTCTATAGCCACAAGGGCCATATCTAACTCCCTCTTAAATATAGCCAATGAACTGGCCTCAACTACCTTCTGTGGCAGATAATTCCAGAGACGAACCACTCTCTGTGTGAAAAACGTTTTCCTCATCTCGGTCCTAAAGGAATTCCCCCTTATCCTTAGACTGTGACCCCTTGTTCTGGACATCCCCAACATCGGGAATAATCTTCCTGCATCTAGCCTATCCAAACCCTTAAGAATTTTGTAAGTTTCTATAAGATCCCCCCTCAGTCTTCTAAATTCTAGCGAGTACAAGCCAAGTCTATCCAGTCTTTCCTCATATGAAAGTCCTGACATCCCAGGAATCAGTCTGGTGAACCTTCTCTGTACCCCTTCTATGGCAAGAATGTCTTTTCTCAGATTTGGAGACCAAAACTGTACGCAATACTCCAGGTGTGGTCTCACCAAAACCCTGTACAAATGCAGTAGAACCTCCCTGCTCCTATACTCAAATCCTTTTGCTATGAATGCTAACATACCATTTGCTTTCTTCACTGCCTGCTGCACCTGCATGCCTACTTTCAATGATTGGTGTACCATGACACCCATGTCTCGTTGCATCTCCCCTTTTCCTAATTTGCCACCATTAAGATAATAGTCTACCCTCCTGTTTTTGCCACCAGTGGATAACCTCACATTTATCCATATTATAGTGCATCTGCCATGCATTTGCCCACTCACCCAGCCTATCCAAGTCACCTTGAGGTCTCCTAGCATCCCACTCACACCTAACACTACCCCCTAGCTTCGTGCCATCCGCAAACTTGGATATGTTGCATTCAATTCCCTCATCCAAATCATTAATATATATTGTAAATAGCTGGGGTCCCAGCACTGAGCCTTGTGGTACCCCACTAGTCACTGCCTGCCATTCTGAAAAGGACCCGTTTACTCCTATTCTTTGCTTCCTGTCTGCCAGCCAGTTCTCTATCCACATCAATACTGAACCCCCAATACTGTGTGCTTTAAGTTTGTATACTAATCTCTTATGTGGGACTTGTCGAAAGCCTTCTGAACGTGCTACTTGGGTCCATGCGTCTCACTGCAAAAAGGCCACGCCACAGCAGTAACATAACCGCATGGAGGAAACCTTGTCTCGGAGACTGTTGATTTTATGGACTCTTGCCATGTATGGACACATGTCGTTCCCGAACTAAACCATAATACTTTTTTCTACATGACGCATGTTTATGCCAAGACTACTAACACATCTGCATACTGGGTTTGTGCACATGTCCCCAATCAGAGTAATGGTGGGATCCCACTAAGATCGGTTTCCTTTAATGTGTCCGAGATGGCAGAATGGTATGTCACCTAAAACAGACCCACACCCACCCCGGCAGGAGGCCAGCCATTAGACAGTTCCAAGGATGCTTGCCTATCAGCTGCCTATTCCCTAAAACACCTTTAAAGGGTGGTTCCCACCTGTCAGTATTGATTACTTAACATACTGTTATTTCCACTATATCCCGGTTTGCGCATTCTCGGCATTAACACCTTAATTGACGTTACCTTTATACTCCGTTGCATGCGGAGCCCAAGGGACACCATCTGTTGACAACATACTCATTGTCCGTATCTCGACATATGCGACACTCAAAAGCCACCAGCTGGTTATCTGCTATTAAACACATTTACTTCCTTATCTGTGTACCCCGATAAGCCAAGACCCGAAAAGTGTCAAATTATTAACATATTAAGTATGCTTACTGTAGATTGATGTTGCATGTTAACCAATCACACACCAGCCAGTGTGTCTAATCTCAATTTCTTGCAACGAGACAGCAACAATCTCACTCCCCAATTCCAGCTCGAACCTGCCCAAGAACAGAGTCCAATTAACTCACAAGAGGACCTGACTGTTTACTCATTACAGCTTGCTGCTGCTAAGAATTATGATCCGACCGTGACAATAACTGCAAACAACATCCATTTTGGCGCGAAATTAGATACGGGGCAAAAGTAAACACAATGTCAATCAACCTCTTCAACAAGATAAGAATTAACGAGCCACTGATCAAGAACAAATCCACTCTACATGCTTTTGGAGGGGAGGTGCTGGTGCCTCTGGGCAAAACCAACTTGAAATGTGTGCTGAAAAAAACCACAAGGAATTTGACCTTCTATGTCTTGAACTTTAGTTCAGTTACTCTGCTTGGCAACCGGGCCTGTCAGGAACTGGGGCTGATCTCCTTTGACAAAACGGTCCTCAAGCTGCACATTTCCCTGGACCCGCTGAGTGAATTCCCTGATCTTTTCGACAATAACCTGGGCAAGTTGCCCGTGATTTACAAGATTATTATTGACCCTGAAGTGACACCCGTCATCCGACCTCCACACCGATTGTCATTTACTATGACTGACAGGGTTCACTCTGCGCTGAAGGAAATGGCCTCCACAGGCATAATTGAAGCAGTCAGCTATCCCACCGACTGGGTCTCAACCATGATTGCCACAGTCAAGAAGGAAAAAAATGAAATCTACTTGTGCATCAACTCGAAAGAACTGAACACTGCCCACACCATCCCATGAAGACTGTCGAGGATGTTGCGGCAAAGGTCGGAACGGCCACCCTATTTTCTGTCCTCGATGCAAAGATCTCTTTCTGGCAGATACCGCTGGACAAGGAGTCATCAAACCTCACCACATTTGCCACCCCATTCGGCAGATACAAGTTTCTGAGAATGCCATTTGGAATCAACTCTGCCAGTGAAGTCTTCCAAAGAACTATGGAGCTATTATTCGAGGACCTACCTTGTGCCATCATTGTTGACGATATCCTAGTGTATGGCAAAGATGCAATGGAGCACGACCACAATCTCAGGCTCATCTTGGATCGCGCACGCGAGATCAACCTCAAGCTCAATCCTGACAAGTGCAAGTTCCGGGTTCGAGAGGTTTCCTACATCGGTCACATCTTCACTCCTAATGGTCTCAAACCCGATCCGAAGAAGGCTACTGCCATCACAGAAATGTCTACCCCCACAGACATGAAAGGCCTGCAGCGTTTTCTGGGCATGGTAAACTATCTCGGCAAGTTCATACCGAACCTCAGAGAACTAAGCTTCACACTGCGGGAGCTGACAAAAAAGGACACAGCATGGCCATGGTCCCAGACATATTAGATTGCTTTTGATGTTTTAAAGCCCAAACTGACCAGTGCACCGACCCTGATTTTATTTTACCTGAAACGTTGGTGACGATCACCTGTGATGCTTTGAAATTCGGGCTCGGCTCAGCCTGCTTGCAACCATCTGCCGAGGGCACCCTACTACCTGTCTCGTATGCCTCTCGCACCATGACTGACACGGAGCAGCATTACACGCAAATCGAAAAGGAACTGTTGGCTGTCATCTTTGCTTGCTCCAAATTCCATGACTTCATCTTTGGCAACACCTTCACGGTCGAGACGGACCACCAACCACTGGTGACAATCTTGAACAAGCCCATCCATGCAGCGCCTGCTCGTTTGCAACGTATGATAATGCAGCTGCAGCGGTACGATTTCTCTATTACCTACATTAAGGGTAAGAACATGCATGTCGCTGACACTCTCTCCCGTGCACCTCGGGCATCTTGCGAACAACATCCCTAGAAACAGGAAAATTTCACGGTCCTCGGTGTCGATTTCGTCTCCAGCAAGCAACTACGCACCCTGGCCGCACACACCGCCACTGACGATACGCTTCAAATCCTCTCCTCCATCATCAAAACAGGCTGGCCAGACAAACAATCCAACAGGCCCACAGAAGTGCAGCCTTTCTTCCTGGTTCACGATGAACTGGTAGTTCAGGATGGGGTTGTCGTCAAGGGTCACAAGGTAGTGATACCCTCATCGCTATGAGTTGTATACTTCAAAGAGGCACACAGCGGTCACCCAGGAGCCGATGTCACACTGGCACGCGCCCGTAGTCTGTTCAACTGGCCGGGAATGGCCAGTTACAGCAGGGACCGCGTACCCTCCTGCCCCGCTTGCAACAGCCTTGCGCCTCATCAGCAGCGGCAGCCCCTTCTGCAACAACCTCCACCAGCTCTGCCCTCGCTGGCGGCAGACATTTTCGAATGGTGCGGAAAGCACTACCTCGTTCTAGTTTACTCCTTTTCTAATTGGTTTGAACTAGACCAACTGACCTCCCTCACATCTGAGATGGTCATCCAGAAGCTGAAAAGGCACTTCTCTACCTTTGGCGCTCCCGTCAGCCTGAGAACCGACAATGGTCGGCAGTTCACCAGCAACACGTTCAAGCTTTTCGCAGATCGGTGGAACTTCCAGCACGTCACGAGCAGTCCCGAGTATCCACAGAGTAATGGACTCGCTGAACGCGATGTCAGAAGCGCCAAACACTTGCTGGAGTGAGCACAGATTTCAAAGTCAGACGTTTATCTCGATCTCCTGAATCTCAGAAACTTTGCCAGGGACGGAACCCTGGGATCGTCGAGATTGACGAGGCCTCCGGTACCCATCGCACAACAGCAACAGGTCCCTCAGCTGCTGAAGCCTGCCACTATCCAGAAACGTCTACAAGAGAAGCACGACATCCAGAAACAGTCATACGACAGTTCCAGCAGACCACTCAAGCCTCTACTTCCGGGTCAGGTCGTCCGCCTACGAACTTCAACTGGATATTCCTGTCTGGGCACTGTTGTCAACCCGACTGACGAGCCACGGTCTTACCTGGTAGACTGTGAGGGAGCGGTATACCGGAGAAATCCACAACACCTGCTTGCTGTGAGGGAGCCTCGACCATCGCCTGCTGGTCCCTATGCTCCACCGCTCCAGTTCCAGCCGCCTTTTGCAACGTCTACCACCCGCCCCGCATGTTTTGCACCCCTCCACGTCCCGCGGTCTCCACTACCCACAGGGCCTCTTCCACCGCATGTTTCCCCTTTCTGTCACCACAAGCCTCCACCGCGTCATTCTCGCCTCCAGGCTCTCCGTCATCTTTCAGGTGAGGGGGGGGGAGGGTTTGGTCCGCACGCGCTCGGGCCGTGTTAGTAGACCACCAGACAGATATGGCGAATAGGTTTAACTACATGGCATGGGTGTTCTTCCACACTTAATCTTTAGGGGGAAAGGTGTAGATTGATGTTGCATGTTAACCAATCACACACCAGCCAGCATCACTAACTCCACCCCACTGTAATACTTATACTAACACTTGTTTCCCAGCACAGGCAGTTGGAGCAACCAGGATGTACTGACAACTAATCATCCTTCATGCTGTTAAGTTTCAGTGCTGATTAAAGATGTATTTGAATCATGTACTGAGTCTGGAGGTCATTTACACTTACCTTTGTACCCTGATGCATGCGGAACCAAGAAGTCGTGACTTTTGTACAATGTAAGAGTAAAGCACAATTTCTGAAACTAACATATCATATAACCATATAACCATATAACAATTATAGCATGGAAACAGGCCCTCTCGGCCCTTCCAGTCCGTGCCGACCATTTGTTTTCCCCTAGTCCCATCTACCTGCTCCATTCCCTCCATATCCCTCCATTCCCTTCACGCCCATATACCTATCCACTTTACTTTTAAGTAAAAGTAAATCTACCTTACATCTATACTTCCTCAGTTGTTAACTTTTTGGTGTATAAATGTCCTGCTGTACTGACTTAACTTTGGAGTTGTGATCACAGCCTTTGACTGAGACATTACTTCCCTTGTGCAAGTAACACTCACCTCTGATGGTTAATCTTATAGTTCTTATTAAAGGGTTAAAGGATTAAAGGGTTAATCTTATTAAAGGGTTCACTTTGTTACACTCCATCTACACTTCATCTTTGGGAAAGCAGCCAATGTAATCAAAGGCCATTTATGCCGTGACCATTGCCCCTTCTCTCCTCATTCATCAAGCAGAAGATACAAAAGCTTGAGAGCATATGCTACCAGATTCAAGTACAGCGTCTTCCCCACTGTTATTGGATTATTGAAAAGTCTTCTTATAAGCGAAGGATGTAGTCCTGATCTCTCAAACTACCTCTCTATGGTCGTTGCACATTCTTTCTACTTTGTTGCTCTAACACTATATTCTGTCCGGTGATTATTTTTTTAGGTGCACTTCTGAATGGCTTGATTGAACTTGTGCATGGCACGATTTGACTGGATAGCAAGTAAATACAGATTTTCACTGTGTCTCAGTACCTTAAACAATAATACACCAATATCAATCCCAATGCCACTACAACCCAGAAATAGTCATTGGTGTTTTTCACTTAAGAGCAAAAAATGTAACTTAATTGCAACTGCATAACACCAAAGGATAGCATCAACTCAATTAATTTCGGGGCTAAGATATTTACAACAGATGGTGCCTCTTTTCCATGTTCAAAACTTTTTTCACCAGAATGTTAAATTTAATCTTACGTTAGAGAGCTGACTGTACAGGGTTTTGGAACCATCCATTGAATGAGCGAGTTTCCTTCATAATCCAGACGGAGCTGTAAATTTTATATAGTTGGTGTTAAATACTGAACTGAGTCCAATGCATGCTTAAATTCTATAATAACTTCTCTTTATACAGCAGTTTAAATGTAGAGAAGGTAAATGCCATTTTCTCCCTTGTTTCTCTGCCTCTACTGCATTATCAGGTTTAATTTTTCTTCTTAACATTTCACACTTTAACAAAATGTTTGCATCATTCTCCTCTGAGAAGAACAATGTAAATTATTTGTTTTGAATTGTTTTATCTTTGTCTCTTCTTTCGGGTTATTTTATACCTGCTCTTCTTTGTTATTCACTTGGCTTTCATTTATTAAACATATTTGACTCATTTTATATACTACTGCGCATTTTGCCTTACCAATCTCAAGTTTGATCTTATGCTTTCCATGTACATCTAGGATTTTAACAATATTAAATTTTTGGTATCTGCCATGTTTCACTTTTTTTGTCTTATGCTATTTTGTACATTTCTTGATATCCAGGAAGGATCCTGTGTTCAAACAGTTACCCTTTATTTGGTGGAGATGTACTTTCCCTAAAAAGTTTACTTTCTCCTTTTTGAATGCTTGAAAATGAAGGCAAATGTGAAGTGTTTTTTTAGGGTTTACAAAAAAAGTAAAAAGTTGAAGATGAAAGTAATTGTAAAAAAGGGAAGCAGAGGGGCACAAGTCCAGAACAGTAGCCAAAAAACTACATACAAATGGATATTGGGAAATGTCCATTGTCCCAGTTATGTAGAATTAACCGGGAAACATTCAGCAGATCAAGCACTAAATGTGCAGAGAGAAACAACTTAACATTTTTTCCTTAACTTAACATGATCAATGTACTTTCGGCACATAATCCTCAAGCATACTTTCAGCATTTAGAAACATAGAAAATAATGCGGGAGGAGGCCATTTGGCCCTTCGAGCCAGCACCACCATTCATTGTGATCATTTCAAATCTTCAACGCCCAGATTTTTTGATTTTTTCTAGTTTGAGGTTTGACAGTGAATGAAAAGGCTACTGAATGATGCAGCCATGAGTGGTTATGAATTAATCTCTGAAAATCAAAAGATTTATAAATACTGGAAATGAAAATTGAAACACTAGAAAATGCTAGATATACACGTCAGGCAGCATCTGTGAAGAGAGAATGAGTTAACATTTCATCGAGTTGTAAATAACTGTGCAAATATCAAAGCTTAATATTCTTTACTTGAATGCACGTAGCATTTGCAGTAAATTAAAATAGCTGATAGCATACAAATTGATATGGGGCCACAGCTGCTGCCTCACAGCGCCAGAGACCCTGTTCATCGTTTTCAGTATTTTCTGTTTTCAGTTCAAGTTTCCATCTCCTGCAGTTTGATTTTCAATTTAGGAAAATTTTCTGGATGCAGCTTTTTAAAGTCAGCATGATACAGCATGGAAACGTGCCCTTCAGCTCCACCAACCAACATGTCCCATCTAGACTAGTCCCACTTGCCTGCGTTTGGCCTATATCCCTCTAAACCTATCCTATCCATGTACCTGTTTAAATGTTTCTCAAATGTTGTGATAATACCTGCCTCAATTATCTCCTCTGGCAGCTCTTCCTAAACACCACTTCCCTTTGTGTAACAACATTACCACTCAAGTTCCTATTAAATTGTTCCCCCCATCACCTTAAACCTCTGTCCTTTGGTTCTCAATCTCCTACTCTGGGCAACAGATACTGTACAATTATCCAATCAATCTCTCTAAAGGTTTTGTACACCTCCATAAGATCACCCCTCATCCTCCTGAGCTCCAATGAATAGTCTTAGGTTGCACAACCTCAGATTCAGATTCAGCTGCAGATTCAGATTCACATTTATTGTCACATGCACCATTAAGTACAGTGATATTTGAGTTACCATGCAGCCATACAATTAAAAGAAAACACAATTAAAAGAACGATAGAACTTAACATAAATATCCGGAACAGTGATCACTGTGATGGAAGGCAATATAGTTCAGTCAGTCTTCCTCCTTTTGTTCACCCGTGTTTGGGGCCTTGACCCTCCACAGTCACCGCTGCAGATGGCCCGATGTACAGGCCCTCTCGTCGGGATGATCGAAGCTCCGACGTTGGGACGGATGGAACACACTCTGCGTTTTGGGGTGCCCGAATCGGCCACTTTCTTACCAGAGACCGCGGCTTCTCGATGTTATCGGCCACAGACAGGCCGCGGTCGAAGCTCTTCTCCGGCAATCCCCGGCAAGGATGCCTGGCTCCGGAATGGTAAAGTCCGCTCCACGCCTGCTGCTAGAAGTTCCGTATACTGCGGCTTCATGATGTTAAAGTCAGCAGGTCGGCAGTCGCAGCCTTTCCGCGATGGAAGTCCGCGCTGCACCTGCTGCTGAAGCTCTAGGCCGTCTCCGGGAAAGGCTGCACCAATCTAAGTTGTTAAGCTGTGAGGGAGGGCGAAGATGCGACTAGGAGAAAAGTCACATATCTGCCGAGGTAAGTGACTGGAAAGTTTCCCCCTATTCCTCTCAACACCCCACCCCCCACATAAAAACACACAGAGAAACATTAACACATACATTTAGACATACTAAAAAAACAAAAAAAGTCGAAATGACAGACCCCTGCTGGCGAGCCTGCCGCTCGCGGCACCACCCGATGACCTCTCCCTATAGCTCAGGCCCTATAGTCTTAACATCATCCTCGTAAATCTTCTCTGTACCCTTTCCAGCTTGACAGCATCTTACCTATAACAGGGTGCCCATAACGGACACAAGAATCTAATCTCACCCAAATCTTATCTAACAGCAACATGACCTCCCGATCTCTATACTAAGTACTCTGACTGATAAAGGCGACTGTGCCGAAAGCCATTTGATCATCATTTTCCAGGAAAAAAGAGAGAGAGGGGGAGGGGGAGAGGGAGAGGGAGAGGGGGAGAGGGAGAGGGAGAGAGAGAGACCTGTTTTCGCTTCTTCATTCTGGGGTATTGTGTATAGATTGATGATAAAATAAAGAATCTGATCAATTTTAAAATAAGGCTGTAACATTAAAAAACGTGGAAAAAGTGAAGGGGTCTGAATATTTTCTGAATGCACTGTACACATCCACAGCTTAATCTATATACCCAATACCTTCCAAGTGAAAAAAATTGCCACTCATCTCTATAACACTAAAACTTTTTGTTTTGAAGCCGCCGCTGGAACCAAGGACGAGCCTTGGTCCGCGGTCAGGGACGAGCCCGGAGATGAGGTCGTAGCCTGCACTTCGAGTACGAGAACAGGCCGAGTACGAGAACCAGGCCGAGTTCCAGGCCCTGGCACTGCTCTACTACCTGGGTAGGTCCTGGGGCAAGGAATGGGAATGAGGGGAGGAGGATGAGGGAAATGAGGAGGAGGGGAATGGGGTGGGGTGGTAGAGGCAGATGGGGGGGTTTGGAGGAGGGAGATGAGGAGGGGAGATGAGGGAGATGCCCCCTCCCTATCTACCCTCACTCCCACCCTCTCTATCCCCTCCCTCCCTACCCCCTCCCACCCCCCACTCAACCACTCTCCCTCTCCCTCTCTACTCTCCTCCCTCTCCCTCTCTACTCTCTCCCCTCCCACTCTACCCCATCCCTCTCTACCCCCCTCCCTCTCTACCCTCCCCCCCACTCTATCCCCGCTCTCTCTCGATGCCCTCCCTCTCTGCCCTTCTCCCTCTCTACCACCTCTTATGCCTCCGCCCCCCACTCCCTCTGCCCCCCACTCCCTCTCTACCCCCCTCCCTCTCAATCCCCCCCCGCTGTTTCTACCGCCCCTCCCTCTGAACCCCTCCCTCTCTAGGAATTGAAGAGGGAGGGTGAAGAAGAAGAGGAGGGAGTGCTGGGGGATGAGGAGAAATAAGCCGCGTCTGTGCAGTTGGGGCTGCGTGAGTGGTGCAATACTGCGTTGGGGGAACGGGTGAGTGGTGGAGTCTTGCGTTGGGTCTGCACTTGGTCTAGTGTCTCTTTAAAACATTTCCCTCTCACGTTAAATCTATGCCCACTAGTTTTAGACTCCCTACCCTGGGAAAGAGACCTGACCCTTCACCTTCTCCAGGCCTCTCAACAATGTATATACCTACAAATTATTATATTTCTACAGGAAGTGGTTTGACAGCACATGAATGAAGGAGGCTGAGAAGTGACTGATAAAGGTACATCAAATTGTAAGAGGCATAGTTAGGACAAATGTCCAGTATAGAGATGGCAGAGATATCTAAAACTAGAGGGCATAGATATAAGGAGGGAGGGAGAAACTTTGAGTTATAGAAAATTGCGTTTGAAAAAATAATTCTGTCAATGGAAAAAGGGGGATTTGAGGCTAGACTTTCTGACGCTATATAACAAAGTTGCATTCTTTGCAGCATTAAAGTTCTTTTTAATTGTTTAAGTTGTAAATGCAAGTGTATTTTTGTTGTAAGCTAAAGATACTAAAGGCTACATGTTACGTTGTTAAATGTTAATAGAGTATCATTGCACATGTCAATAGAAGAAATTGCTTGTCAATTGCATTGCTGACCTGTAGTGAAGCTGACAGAATGTGTTCTTAAGAGGCAATGGTTGCTGCTTTTACCCTCTAGCCATTTTATTTTCCATTCAAAGTAACTTCTAGAGAATCAAAGTTATACATCGTGGAAATAGTCCCTTCGGCCCAACTTGCCATCTCCGACCACCATGCCGTATCTACACTAGTCCCATCTGCCTGCATTTGGTGCATTTCCCTCTAAACTTATCCTGTCCATGGACTTGTCCAAATGTTTTTCAAACGTTATGATAGTACCTGCCACAACTACATTCTCTTGCAGTTCGTTTCATGTACCTACCACCGTTTGCGTAAAAATGTTGGCCCTCAGGATCCTATTAAATCTTTCTCCCCTCACCTTAAATCTACATCCTCTGGTTCTTGATTCCATAATGTGGGTTAAAGACTCTGTACATTTGCCCTATCTATTCTATTCTGTATCTTATATACCTCTATAAAGATCACCCCTCATCCTCTTACTAGCCTGCTCAACCTCTCTCTATAGCTCAGGCCCACAAGTCCTGGCAACATCCTTGTGAATCTTCCTTGCACCCTTTAAGCTTAACAACATCGTTCCTATGACTGAGTGACCAAAATTGAACACTATACTCTAAATGTGGCCTCACCAATGTACTGTACAAATATAACGTGACCTCCCAACTTCTACAGTCAACACCCTGATAAAGGCCAATCAAGAAAGCCTTCTTGACCACTCTCCAGGAAATATGTACCTGCACTCCTACATCCCTCTGTTCTACAACTCTCTCCAGAACCACTGTGTAGGTCCTGCCCTGGTTAGACTTTCCAAAAGCTACACCTCGCACTTCTCCTTATTAAATCTCATTAACCATCCCTCAGCCCACCTCCCCAACTGATCAAGATCCTGCTATAATTTTTGACAACCATTTCCACTATCCACAATACCACCTACTTTAGTGTCATTTGCAATCCTTACACGTTCTCATCCAAATCATTTTGAACCAAACCATGAGGCACACCACTTGCCACAGGCTTCCAGTCTGAAAAAAAAGCCTTCCATCGTCACCCTCTGCTTCCTGTCATGAAGCCAATTTTCTAGCCAGTCAGCCATCTCTCCTTGGATCCCATGCAATCTAACCTTCCAGAACAGTCTACCATGTCAACCATGTCAAATGCCTTGCTGAAATCCGTATATATTTATACATCTACCGCTGTGCCCTCATCTACATTTTTGATCACATTTTCAGAAAATTCAATAAGATTCATGAGCCACGATCTCCCACAAAACCTTGCTGACTATCCCTAATCAGCCTTTGTTCATCTAAATGTATGCACATCTTATCCTTCTGAATACTTTCTATTAACTTTCATACCAGAGATGTTAGACTCACTGGCCTGTAGTTCTCGTGCCTTTCTCTGCAGCCACCCTCCAACCTTCTTGCACCTCACTCGTAATTAATGACTGATAAATCTCAGCCCGGGCACCTGCTATTTCCACTCTAACTTGCAACAATGTCCTCGGATATAACTGATCAGGTTCGGAAGATTTGTCTTTCTTCATATGCATTAGGACTTTTCAGCACCTCCTCGACCGTAATACTGACTGCCCTTAAGACACTTCAATCGACCAAGTTCCCCGGTCCTCATGTCTTTCTCAACAGTAAAAACAGCAGAGAAATATTAATTCAGGGCATTGCCCATCTCCTGTAGCTCCACACAGTTGACCACTTAGATTCCGGAGGGACCCCATTCTCTGTCTGGTTACGCTTTTTCCTACAACGTACATAAAATCTCTTGGGATTATCCTTAATATTAGTCAAGTCAAGTGTTTTATTGTCATATGTCCCAAATGGGACAATGAAATGCTTACTTGCTGCAGCACAACAGAATATGTACGCATAGGGAGAAGAAAAAAGTTCCGTGTGTGTATACACATGCACACATACTCAATAAATAACAAATATAGTGCAATAATAATAAGTCTGTTGCAGTTCAGAGCTTATTTGTTGTCGTGTTTAATAGCATGATGGGAGTAGGGAAGAAGCTGTTCCTGAACCTGGACGTGGCAGTTTTCAGTCTCCTGTTTCCCGATGGCAATGGTGAAATGAGTGTGTGGCCAGGATGGTGTGGGTCTTTGATGATGTTGGCTGCCTTTTTGAGGCAGCGACTTCGATAGATCCCTTCGATGGTGGGGAGGGCAAACCCGGTGATGGACTGGGCAGTGGTCACAACTTTTTGCAGTCTTTCACGCCCCTGGAAGTTCAAGTTGCCAAACCAGGCCATGATGCTACCAATCAGTATGCGCTCTACTGTGCACCTGGAGAATCCTCTGCATTCAGGAGAATCCGCTTTGACATGCGAATCACCGTAATCTTCTCAGGAAGTAGTCGCTGATGTGCCTTCTTTATAATTGCATCAGTGTGTTGGGTCCAGGAAAGATCTTCGGAAATATGCACGCCATTTTTGACCCTCTCCGCCATCGTCCCATTGATGTAAACAGGATTGTGGGTCCTCATTCTTCCCCAACGAAAGTCCACAATCAGTTTCTTGGTTTTACTGATGTTGAGAGCCAGGTTGTTGTGCTGGCACCAATTAGTCAATCGGTCGATCTCACTGTATTCTGACTCATCACCATCTGAGATTCAACTAACAACAGTGGTGTCGTCGGCGAACTTGATGTTGGAGTTTGCACTATGTCCGGCTACGCAGTCATGGGTATAAAGTGAGTAAAGCAGGGGACTGAGCACGCAGCCTTCCCACCAGTTGGTTTGCACAGGTTTTGAGATCTCGATCGGGTATACCATCAGGTCCAGGTGCTTTCCGAGGGTTCACCCCCCGACCCCCCCCCCCCCCCCCCCCAGAAGGATGTTCTGACGTCGGCCTCTGTGACTCTGATACCATCAGGGCGAATGGGGGCTCGGGACGTGTAGATTGGTAATTCCACACTAATCAATTGTAGTGATTTATTAGTAGAAGCTCCGCCCACAATGCGGTTTATATTATCAGAACTCAGCTCATGCTGGCAGTCGAATAGTTGCTACGCTTGCTATAACAACATGCTGAAGTGTACTGTAAGTGATCTTTAATAAACAATGTTGTACCATGATGCGCGAATGGGTCATTTGCATGGTGTCAGGTTACATGGTGGGATACGAACCCACGCCTCCACTTGAAGACCAGAAGTTGAGTCTGGCTTCGCCGCCTCCACCGGCTTCGCCGCCTCCACTCTGCGGGTCTCCGGCACCGTCCCCGGTCACTTCCCCGATGAAGGGAGGAGACGCGGTTCAATACCGTACGCAGGCGGGATGGGTCTGTAGGCCACCCCTTTGATATGGAGATTTTGTGTGACCATCTATACGTTCCTGTAAGCGTTATTAGCGTTTAGGGTACCATATCATTTAGCAATCACGTATTAATGTGTTTCTGCTTATTGGCTTGCATTTAGTTGTGCTTCATTTCATTTCTACAACGAAAGATGCAGATTGGCTACTCCAAACTAACCAATTGTAGTACTTTATTAGTAGAAGCTCCACCCACATATATTATCAGAACTCATGCTGGCAGTCGAATAGTTGCTACGCTTGCTAAAACAACATGCTGAAGTGTACTGTAAGTGATCTTTAATAAACAATGTTGTGCCATGATGTGTGAATGACTGGGTCATTTACAGGAAGGCACATCAGTGTTCTCCCTATCAAAACATGCGTAAAAAGCATTGAGCTCGTCAGGGAGTGATGCTTCACTGTCGTTTGAGCTGTCTCCTGATTTTGCCTTGTAGGAGATGATGCCACAGTTGCCGAACATCCACCTCATCCTCCAGCTTAGAGCAGAAGTCCCTTTTGGCCTTTTTGATGGCTTTGTCAGGGTCGTATCTGGATTTCTTATAGACCTGTGCATCACGACACCTGAATGCCCGGGATCTGGTCTTCGGAAGAATGCGGATCTCGTGGTTCATCCAAGGATTCTTGTTAGGAAACACTCGGAAGGTTTTTGTTGGAACACAGTCCTCCACACATTTCTTTATGAAGTCTGTAACAACTGCAGCGTATTCATTTAGGTTCGTTGCCGAGTCCTTGAACATCGCCCAATTCACAGAATCTAAGCAGTCCTGTAGATGTTCCTCTGCCTCCCCAGACCAGTTCCGTGTAGTCCTCACCTTTGAGGGTGCACTCTTCAGTCACTGCCTGTGTGCAAGAAGCAGAAACGTTGAATGGTCAGATTTCCCAAAGTGAGGGCGAGAGATAGAGCAATAGGCATTCTTGATGGTCGTATAGCTGTGGTTAAGGGTGTTTGATCCTCTGGTGCTGCAGGAAACACGTTGATGGTAGTTTGTTGTATGTCGTGGTCCGGTATCTGTTATACCATTGTTATGACTCTGGAATGACCACAAGTACACATATTTAGGGGTTTGAATTTGAAGCATAAATCAAGACTCTGTTTATTTCACGGCCATCTGGAAGCAGAGTGCCCTGCCCATATTACGTCATTCCCACATATACATGTGGTTACGCGGCCAAACAAAGCAGTCCTTGTGATATAACAAAGTAGTCCTTGCAATATAACAACATCCCCCTTCTCTTACATAAAATAAAAAATATGCTTAACAAACAAGCTTGCGCTCTTCAAGTCGTTCAAAGTTCTTGTGCCCTTGGTATGTCTAGTCCATGTCAAGGTTAGTGGGTAGAGGTGTCCAAATCTGCCTTCCAAACATCATCTCTGCTGGTGACGGTAACTTGGAATCAATCGGTGTAGTACGCACGTTGAGCAAAGCTGCTGCTACACTCTGTTCCGTTGTCAAGGACTTCTTGATGACCGTTTGTACCATTCTGGCTCTGGCTCTGGCTCGACTTCCCTTCTCTCATCCCTTGAAACTTCTTCAAGTTTCTACGGTAAACAATCATACTTCAGTACATTTTATCAAGAATTCAAAACATCATTAAATTTGAAATTTCCAAGGTCCCTTGTTTATGTCTTCCTTGGTAACAGTCATTTTCAGTACGGCTTATCTCGAATAGCTTTCTGCTTATATCGAGACCGTTTTGTTGATTTCAATTTCAGTACGGCTTATCTCGAACAGCCTTCTGTTTCTGCAGCTTTTAACTTTAAAGCTCTTAGGTTTTAAAGAAAATACATGAGCGTTCGGTCTCACCAGTCGCCGCGCCCCGGTGTGTGTCCGGAATCTCTGATAAACCTCCAAGTCATTTATACATATCAAAAACAACAGATCCCTGTGCAATTTCACTGGTCACAGACATGCAGCCTGAATAAACACCTTTCCACCACAACCCTCTGTCAGCTATTAGTAAACCAACTCTGAATCTGTGCACTGAATCCTGTGCATCTTACTCTTCTAGAACAGCCTACCATGAGGGACTTTATCAAAGTATGTAGTGATGAAGAAATCTCTAAATCATTGCCAGTGTAGTTAAATCACTTACACTCCTTCGTGTATTGATGATAATTCGACTATCCAAATTGTTGGAATATCTGAAAAACAACATCTTAAAATTAATGTTAAAAATGTTTTGTTTCAAAATTGCCTTCATAGCTTAACATATAAGATGTATTGTCTTTCAATGTAACCTTTCTAGAGGAGGGGGGGGAAGAGGAGGGGGGGAAGAGGAGGGGAAGGGGGGAAGGGGGGATAAAGAGGGAGGGGAAAGAGGGGAAAGTGGGAGGAAAGTGAGGGGAGAAACGGGGTAAAGAGGGGGGATAAAGGGGAGGGGAAAGAGGGAGGGGAAAGGGGGGAATTGGGGGGGGGAGGGAAAGGGGTGGGGGTATCTGAGTCTTACCAAATCAACAGCAATTTTTTTTGAAAGTGGTCAAAAATCTGTCAAATTTTGCTGAGTAAATAACCGCGATCTTTTAAAATTGTAATGAAATTAGTACCGGTAAAAAACCGGGAAGTAACAAACGGGGAAAAGCTACGTTAGAAATATATTTTTCAATTAAAAAAGCGCTGTTTTGAAATTAAATTTTATCTTTACGAATTAGTACAGTTACATGAGACACCAGAAAGTCTTTAAAGAACAAAAAATGCAACGTTTTAAAAGTTAAACCAAAACAATGAAGTTCAATCGGACTCTTATCTATAGAAATGTGGAAGTCAGCCTCGTTCATCAAAGTGATATAGTGACCGTTGAGAAAGTTCTGGAAAAGCAAGCCGTTAAGCTCGTGAGTGCTTGTGAGCGCTCGTGACCTCGGAAGCCCTGCCCTCGGAAGCTCTCAGGAGCTGCTTGCTCGTTCTTTCTGCGTCTGTTGAAGAAAAGGGGGGGGGAGGTGAGGGGGAGGGAGATGGAGGGAGGGGCAGGGAGGGGGAGGGGTGTGATGTTACTCGCTGCGCATGGAACATAGCGCAGCAGGCCATGAGGACAAGAGCCATTGTGATGTTATCAGCGAGACTATCTTGTTTATTTTCCAAGTTATTTGAAATGTTTCAACATTTTCATAAATAACTCGAGAAATAATGCATAATAGAGGCACAAACATCGTGAATAAATGATTTATTTATTCAGCCATTGTAAGTAAGACATACATGCACTTTCAGCACTCTAACATAATAGTCAATGTTGCCGCTGAGAGCCTATAGCATTGTGAGCTCGAGCTGAGCTCCTGCTGAGGTGGCAGGACAGAGGAAGAGAGCGAGAGAGGGAAGGTCGGTTCTTATATACTAGTGCACACCCCTATACCCGTGACCCTACCCCCCGACTGCCGAGGGTTCGCATAGCAAGAGTGGCCTAACCACTAGGTGCCACTACAGCATGACATTTTCAGATAAGGCGATTTTTGACATCATGGCGTAAATCTCTATTCTGGCAAAATAACAAATCAGGGAAGGTAGTGCATCCATGGATAACAAGGGAAATCAGGGATAGTATCAAAACAAAAGATGAAGCATACAATTTAGCCAGAAAAAGCAGCCTACCAGAGAATTGGGAGAAATTCAGAGTTCAGCAGAGGAGGACAAAGGGCTTAATTGGGAAAGGAAAAATAGATTATGAAAGAAAACTGGCAGGGAACATAAAAACTGACTGCAAAAGTTTTTATAGATATGTGAAGAGAAAAAGGTTAGTTAAAACAAATGTAGGTCCCTGGCAGTTAGAAACTGGTGAATTGATCATGGGGAACAAGGACATGGCAGACCAATTGAATAACTACTGTGGTTCTGTCTTCACTAAGGAAAGACGTAAATAATCTGCCGGAAATAGCAGGGGACCGGTGGTCAAATGAGATGGAGGAACTGAGTGAAATCCAGGTAAGCCGGGAAGTGGTGTTAGGTAAATTGAATGGATTAAAGGCCGATAAATCCCCAGGGCCAGATAGGCTGCATCCCAGAGTACTTAAGAAAGTAACCCCAGAAATAGTGGATGCATTAGTGATAACTTTTCATAACTCTTTAGATTCTGGAGTAATTCCTGAAGATTGGAGGGTAGCTAATGTAATGCCACTTTTTAAAAAGGGAGGGAAAGAGAAAATGGGGAATTACAGACCAGTTAGTCTAACATCGGTAGTGGGGAAAATGCTAGAGTCATTATTAAAGATGGGATAGCAGCACATTTGGAAAGTGGGGAAATCATTGGACAAAGTCAGCATGGATTTACGAATGGCAAATCATGTCTGACGAATCTTATAGAATTTTTCGAGGATGTAACTAGTAGAGTGGATAAAGGAGAACCAGTGGATGTGTTATATCTGGACTTTAAAAGGCTTTCGACAAGGTCCCACATAAGAGATTAGTATACAAACTTAAAGCACACGGTATTGGGGGTTCAGTATTGATGTGGATAGAGAACTGGCTGGCAGACAGGAAGCAAAGAGCAGGAGTAAACGGGTCCTTTTCAGAATGGCAGGCAGTGACTAGTGGGGTAGCGCAAGGCTCAGTGCTGGGACCCCAGCTATTTACAATATATATTAATGATTTGGATGAGGGAATTGAATGCAACATCTCCAAGTTTGTGGATGACACGAAGCTGGGGGGCAGTGTAAGCTCTGAGGAGGATGCTAGGAGGTTGCAAGGTGACATGGATAGGTTGGGTGAGTGGGCAAATGCATGGCAGATGCAGTATAATGTGGATAAATGTGAGGTTATCCACTTTGGTGACAAAAACAGGAAAGTAGACTATTATCTGAATGGTGACCGATTGGGAAAAGGGGAGATGCAACGAGACCTGGGTGACATAGAACACCAGTCATTGAAAGTAGGCAGGGCTCGAAATTAGCAGTTGTCCGGGTGCCAATGACCACCCAAAGTGCCACCGGTCAACCTAAACGCCGACTCATTTTGCCCAGCTTGGCATGCAAATACTGGTTTATACCGATAGACACAAAAAACTGGAGTAACTCCACGGGTCAGGCAGCATCTCTGGAGAATAGGAGCATGACGTTTTGTGTCGACAGCGGCAGCTGTATTCCTCTAGTATCTATGATTGCGGGGCAAAGATACCAGGTTCGTGGTAACGAAGAGTCGGAGCAATTGACGGGCCCCGAACAGCGGCAGCAGCGACAGCAGTGGCCGCGATAGCGGCACTACAGCCTGTTCCTCCCCCACCTCGCCCGGCAGAAGGAGGCCTCCCTCTCCCTCCCTCCTCCCAGCCTCGGCGTGCGAGAGGGGTTGTTTTGAAAGCGCAGTTGGTGGATTTGCAGCAGTAGCTTTTGATTTGCAGGCAGCAGCCGCTATCGCCCTGATAACGGCCGCTACCTGCAAACCCGTTAACGGCGCTTTCAATCAACCCCTCTCACATGCCGATGCCGGGAGGAGGGAGGGAGGGGGAGAGAGTGAGGCGGAGGCAGAGGCAGAGGCCTCCTTCCGCCGACTGAAGCAGCTGCACCAAAGATCCTACAGCTGTAGGATTTTTGAGCTGCACCGCTCGGCCCCACACCTTGCTGTCAGCTGGCGGAGGGGAGGCGGTGGCGATGAGTTCAGAACCACCTCCCACTTTGGCGGCGGCACTTTGGCGTTGGACAGGGACGGCCAAGGCAGCGGGACGATGTTGTCTGAGGAGCGCTGACCTTCCTCCCTCCCCACCTCCTCTGTCCCTTCCCCCCCCTCTTTCTCTCTCTCTCTCTTGTACGCCCCCCTCCACCCCTATTATCCTGGGATCCCTCCTCTCCATCCCGCATTGATCCCCATTCCCTCCTCTATTCAGTCCTCACTGACATCCCCTGTGCACCCTCCCCATCTACCCCCCCCCCAATCTATTCATCACCCTACCCAACTCGCATTGATTCTCCTGCCACCCCCATGCATCCTACACTAGTCCCCCAATTCATCCTGTACTGACCCCCCTTCCCATCTATCCTGCACTTCTCCCGCCCATTCATACTGCACTGATACTGCCAATCATCCCGTACTGACCCACCTTCCATTTACCCTGCACCAAACCCCCCCCCATCCATCCTGTAGTGATTGTCATGTTTAACCTGTCAGATGGGTATAGTCGGTTTTAACAGCTATTATCATAAAATGCCTTTAGAAATTTCCTTGCAACCTGTATATTTTGTTATGGATAAATTATGTGGGAAGCCAGAGTGTTTCTGTGTCAATAGCAATAACGACCCATGCTATGGCCATGTCATGGTAATTTTCGGTCCTTCACAGTAAACATGCTTGCATCAATCTGTAGTGTGCATGGTCCAGGATTTATTGACACAGGTTGATCATTTGCTGAATAATCCAACCACATTTTTGTTTGGAAGTGGAAAGAATTGCATTGTGTAAAAAGAGTTGAGATATTGTATTACAATTTTGCTGCATGTCATTATGGTATATATCATGTCTTGATTGGTGAATATGTTTAGTTTGTGAGTTATTTGAAGCAGAAATAATATATGAATGTAGACAAAAGTGCTGGAGAAACTCAGCGGATGCGGCAGCATCTATGGAGCGAAGGAAATAGGCAATGTTTCGGGCCGAAACCCTTCTTCAGACTGATGGGTTTCGACCTGAAACGTTTCCTATTTCCTTTGCTCCATAGATGCTGCTGCACCCGCTCAGTTTCTCCAGCACTTCAAGTGCAAGTTCAAGTGAATTTAGTGTCATGTGCCCTGATAGGACAATGAAATTCTTGCTTTGCTTCAGCACACAGAACATAGTAGGCATTTACTACAAAAGAGATCAGTGTGTCCATATATCATTATATAAATACATACACACATGAATAAATAAACTGATAAAGTGCAAATAACAGATAACGGATTATTAATGATCAGAGTTTTGTCCGAGCCAGGTTTAATAGCCTGATGGCTGTGGGGTAGCTATACCCGAACCTGGTCGTTGCAGTCTTCAGGCTCCTCTACCTTCTACCTGAAGGTAACAGGGAGATGAGTGTGTGGCCAGGATGGTGTGGGTCCTTGATGCTGCTGCCAGCCTTTTTGAGGCAGCGACTGCGATAAATCCCCTTGATGGAAGGAAGGTCAGAGTCCATGATGGACTGGGCAGTGTTTACTACTTTTTGAAGTCTTTTCCTCTCCAGGGCGCTCAAGTTGCCGAACCAAGCCACGATACAACCGGTCAGCATGTTCTCTACTGTGCACCTGCAGAAGTTAGAGAGAGTCCTCCTTGACAAACCGACTCTCCGTAATCTTCTCAGGAAGTAAAGGCGCTGATGTGCTTTCTTGATAATTGCATTAGTGTTCTCAGACCAGGAAAGATCTTCAGAAATGTGCACGCCCAGGAATTTGAAGCTCTTGACCCTTTCAACCAATGACCCGTTGATATGAACGGGACTGTGGGTCCCCATCCTACTCCTTCCAAAGTCCACAATCAGTTCCTTGGTATTGCTGGTGTTGAGGACCAGGTTATTGTGCTGGCACTATACGGACAGTTTCTCGATCTCTCTTCTATACTCTGACACATCCCCATCTGTGATACGTCCCAAAACGGTGGTGTCGTCAGCGATCTTGATGATGGAGTTCGCATTGTGGCCAGCTTCGCAGTCATGAGTATAGAGTGAGTACAGCAGGGGGCTGAGCACGCAGCCTTGAGGTGCTCCCGTGCTGATTGTTATCGAGGTTCCACCAATACGAACAGACCGTGGTGTGTGAATGAGGAAGTCGAGGATCCAATTGCAGAGCGATGCGCAGAGACCCAGTTCTGCGAGTTTGGTAACCAACTTGGAGGGGATGATTGTGTTAAATGCCGAGCTGTAATCGATGAATAACAGCCTGACATATGTGGTTCAGAGCGGAGTGGAGGGCCAGCGAGATTGCATCCACTGTTGATCTGTTGTGGCGGTAAGCGAACTGCAGTGGGTCCAGGTTTTTGTCGAGGTAGGAGTTGATTTGCTCCATGATCAACCTCTCAAACCTCTTCACCACCACAGACGTTAGAGTCACTGGTCGATAGTCATTGAGGCACGTCACCTTACTCTTCTTGGGCACTGGTATAATTGATGCCCTTTTAAAGCAGGTGGGATCCTCAGACATCAGAAATGAGAGATTGAAAATGTCCGTAAAAACTCCAGCCAGTTGGTCCGCACGGGTTTTTAGAACACGACCGGGTATACCATCAGGTCCAGGCGCTTTTCAAGGGTTCATCCCTCTGAAGGATTTCCTGACGTCTCTGTGACTGAGACTGAAATACCATCACAGCGAATGGGGGCCCGGGAAGGCACATCAGTATTCTCCCTATCAAAGCGTGCGTAAAACGCATTGAGCTCGTCAGGGAGTGATGTTTCGCCAACATTCGAGCTGCCTCCTTGTTCGCCTTGTAGGAAGTGATTGCATTCAGGCCCCACCACAGCTGCCGGACATCTGTCTCATCCTCCAGTTTGGAGCAGAAGTCCCTTTTGCCCTTTTTGATGGCCTTACCAAGGTCGTATCTGGACTACTTGTAGTCCACTGTATCATCAGACGTGAATGCTTGGTGTCTGGACTTCAGAAGAGTGTGGATCTCAAAGTTCATCCAAGATTTCTGATTGGGAAATACTCGGAAGGTTTTTGTAGGGATGCAGTCCTCCACACATTTCTTAATAAAGTCTGTAACGACTGTGGCGTATTGATTCAAGTCCATTGCCGAGTCATTGAACATTGACCAGTCTACAGACTCCAAACAGTCCTGGAGTTGTTCCACTGCCTCTGCCCCCCCCCCCCCCCCCCCCCACCACCCCCGACCAGCTCTGTACTGTCCTCACCTCTGGGGGTGCGCTCTGCAATTGCTGCCTGTAGGCAGGAGGAAGCAGCACCGCGGTATGGTCGGATTTACTGAAGTGAGGGCGAGGGATAGAACAATAGGCATTCTTGATGGTAGCAGTGGTCGAGGGTGTTTGGTCCTCTGGTGCAGCAGGAGACATGTTGGTGGAAGTTGCGGAGTGATTTCTTGAGGTTTGCCTTATTGACGTCCCCAGCAATAGTGGTAAATGCCTCGGGGTAAGACGTCTGGTGTTTGTTGACCACGGCGTGCAGCTCCTCCAGTGCCAGACAGACGTCTGCCTGGGGTGGGATGTAGACCGCGGTCAGGATGATGGAGGTGAATTCCCTCGGAAGGCAGAAGGGGCGGCACTTCACCGCCAGATGTTCCAGGTGTGGAGAGCAGGAGTTGGACAAGACTGCCACATCTGAGCACCACACAGAGTTGACCATGAGGCAGACGCCCCCTCCTCTCCCTTTTCTAGATGCCAGTGTACGGTCCATACGGTGGATGGAGAACCCTTCAGGCTGGACAGCTGCATCTGGGGAGCTGGGGGTGAGCCATGTATCTGTAAAACAGAACACAGTGCATTCCCTCAGCTCCCTTTGATAAAGCAGTCTTGCCCTTAAGTCCTCCACTTTTGTCTACCTTCGATTTTCCAGCACCTTCTTGAACATAATATGTAAATGCTTCATTGAGCATAATTCTGACTGGTAACTACGTACTTCGTCCATGCACATTATCGCACGCGTCATGCAAACCGTCTTAAATGACCACCTAAACTGTCACTTGGCAACCTAAAAAGCTGTCAATGTTGCCCGGCTGGCAACAGGGAAATAAAAGTTAAGCGAGAGCCCTGTATTATCATAAAATAGTAAGATTAAATGAGAACTTACCAGTTTGAAGTTTGATCCTTATTTTATGAGGAGTTACGATGAGAGATTCGTGAAGATCCCGCCAGCACGCATGCGCGGCATTCTTCAAAGCAGCGGTGTGAAATCACAGATAGCAGCACTGACTGGAGATAGTAAGATTAAGAGAAACCATATACCAGTTGACCTTATGATAGAGGGTTGGGAGCGGAGGGCACGAAATCTCTCATTGTAACTCCTCATAAAATAAGGATCAAACTTCAAACTGGTAAGTTCTCGTTTAATCTTACTATTTTACTTCGGAGTCACGTGAGTGACTTCGTGACGATTTCAAAGCTCTGTGATTTCATGCCCTGGACCACGTCAATGCTCACACACTGCCGTAATAACTGATGGAGAAAGTATGTTAACGTATTTCAGACTTGAAACAGAGCTGAAAAACAATAATGTATTTATTAATACAAACAAAAAAACCCTGACTTGGTTCTTGATTCTTGGTCCTCCAAAATATTCCAACTGGAATTTAAACTGGAGGTGGTGAAGGGAGGGGTTTAGCCAGAGAGGGTTATTGGGAAGAAAGTGGCACTTTAAATTTAGTTGCATCTGGCTAGGCAACCCGGGCTTGAAACCACCATACAGTAAAACAATAACATGGAACACAACATGGAGTAGAAATTCAACAAAACATAAAACACCCCCTCACAGCAGGATCAGCTGTGAGAAAAGGCACCAAAGTCAGTCTCTTCCCCTGATGTTCCCCACTGTTCACCCGTGGTCGGGGCCTCCCCGAGCCCTCCGCAGTCGCCGCTACGGGTGGCCCGATGTTCAGGCCCGCTCGGCGGGGTGATGCAAGTCCAACGTTGGGGCTGGGGGACGTCCTCAGCGGCCTGGACCTCGAGTCGGCCACCTCCTACGTCCGCGGCTCCCAAAGTCCGCAGGCCGCGCCGGGTGGAGACACAACGCTGGAGGCCCTCGGCAAAGGGCCCCAAGACTCCATGGAGTTCAGCGCCGCCCACGTTGGAAGCTCTCCCAACCAGAGCTCCACGATGTTGGAGCAGCGGCCCAAAGCTCCGGAGCTCCAACGGCGACCCAGGTAGGTATCGCCCGCTCCGCGGTGACTCCAGCGCCGCCGCTGTTGCAGCTCTGGTCCGGTTCCCGGTTCCCGGCAGGAAAGATCGCTCGGATCCAGGAGGTAGGCCGCGAGGTGGGGGCGAGGACACGAGTCGGAGAAATAGTCGCGTCCCCGCCAGGAAGCAACTGCGAGTTAGTTTCCCCCTTACCTTGCCCCCCTCCCCCACATATAAAAGTTAAAGTTTCCCCCCCAAGACAGACTTTTAACGGACTAAAAAAAAATGTAAAAACAAACGGACTGCAGGCAGAGGCTGCTGTCTGTGCAGCGCTCCCTGATGACTTCGGGGAACGTTTAGGGAACAGAATTTAAAACAGTATCCGCAAACAGTCTGCACAGTTACCCTGTAATGTGGACGTTTAAAACTGATGAATAGACCTGTATCCATTCTCCTTATATTTTGGGTGACATTAATATAATGTCGGAGATGGGTGGCTATTCAGAGGCGTACATCAATGGGATATGCGTGAAATTCCAATTTAAGACCGGTTGTTCCAGGTCCATGGTGTTTTAAGTAATTCATAAATGAAAAAGGTTACCTTGGTGGGGGTCGAGACCATCCTGTCCAGTTTTAGTTTGTGGAGGGTCTGGACCCGCTGAGCTGTAATGTGCCATAAGCATCACCACTTTGTAGGCGAGTTTTGCCAGTGGGAGTTCCGAAACTGGTGACCAACTCCTGAGTAGGGACAACACTACCCCAATATCCCAGGTCATATGGTATCATGGTCTAGGAGGGTTAGAATTGAAAATACCCCTCATGAGTTTCGACACCAACTGATGGGATCCTACTCCGATGGTGAGGTAGGACGATAATGCGCTTCTAGCACTATTGATGGCACTATAGCTGAGGCCCTCATCATAGTGAAGGCCCATGAGGAATTCCAGCACATCTGTGATGGTGGCAGTCGTAGGTGATATTAGTCCTGGAACAGAAGGCTTCCCATTTCCTTACATGGGTAAGGTATTCCTTCCTAGTGGACTCTCTGCACGATGCCATGGTCCTGTTCAACAGCCCGAATTCCAGCAAATGTCTCTTCAAAACCGGCAAACCAACAGGTTCAGATGACCATGGTACGGATGACTCACCCCTGATATGGGATGTGTCAGGAGGTTCAGGCATTTAGGAACCTGCACCCATGGTTCCTTCACCATGTCGAGGACCACCAGGAACCATGACTGTGTGGGCCAGTCGGGTATAATCAGTATCCTTGATGCAGAATCTAGCTGGATTTTCCGCAATACCCGACTGATGAGGCAGAAAGGGGGAAATGCATAGAAGAACAATTTCCCCCAATGTAGCGAGAACACATCCATCGCTGCTACCCCAAGGTCTGGTTCCCAAGAGACATATGTTGCTATCTGATGGTTCAACATGAATGCAAAGAGGTCGATATCTGGTGTTCCATACTGAGCTATAATATTAGCAAATATTTGGGGGTTCAACATCCACTCAGTGTTGTCATTGAATACTAGTGACCTGGTGTCTGCTACTGTATTAACTTACCCGGAAGGTACGTAGCTGAGATCCAAATATTTCTTTCAATGCACCATTGCCAAATTATGTTTGCCAATTCATCACAAGATATCGACTTGATACCACCCATATGGTTTAAATATGCCATCACTGTGGTATTGTCTATCTGTAGACAGACATGCGTATGATGCATATTTGTGCAATAAGCCCACAGTCCGTGAAATGCTCCCAGCATTTCTAAATAGTTTATACCTCGTGATTGGAGTAGTGTATATTCGTGCAAATCCCATCTGCCACCACAACTAGAAGTGGTGTCGGTAGCTCCCCAGCCGTGGGCGCTTGCGTCAGTTTGCAACACGACTGAAGGGTTTGTAACTATGATGGGATTAAATCAATCTCGAATGCTGCTAATCCACCATCGTAGCTCATCTTTTGCTTTGTTTGGTAGCTGCATAGGTCTGTCAAAATGCCCAGCATTGGTTGTTAGTGCTGAGATTTTTGCTCTTTGCAAATTTTGATAATGCAATGGTCCAAATCGTGCAGCTGGAAATGTAGCTACAGGTTTCCCAATCACCTTGGCAGCATGTCGAATAGTCGTTTTTTTGGCGCAAGCAAGGCTATTACATGCCTCTATTATATCTGTTGCTTTGTTCTCTGGGAAAGTGACAATCATATGATTAATGTTAACTGTGAATCCCAGATAGTCCATAATGACAGAAGGTTTTAACTTAGATTTGTCTGGATGGATGACGAACCCCAGCTTTTGGAATAGTGACTTGGTGGCTGCCACAGCTAATTTAGCCCATTCCAAAGTTTTCCCCACAATCAGTATGTCATCAAGATGGCCATGACTATGTGGTTTTGTCTTCTTAGAGACACCAACACTGGTTTTAATATTTTAGTAAATCACCTGGGGGCTGTTGTAAGTCCATTAGGCAATGCTTTATACTGCCACAGCTGCCCCATCCAGACAAATTTTAAATATCTGCAGTGATCTTTACGTATAGGTACTGAATAGTATGCATCTTTTAGGTTGATGCAGGCCATGAAGTACCTCTGGAAATCAGTTGCTGGGCAGTTTCAAATGTTCCCATCTTGAAATGGACAAGAGTATTCAATTGAGTTAAATCAATTATGATACGACATCCACCATCTTTTTTGGTTTTGGTAAAGATGTTAGATACAAATTCAAGAGGTTCATGTACTGTTTTCTCTATTACCCCCTTGGTATATAACCTTAATAGTTCTGCATGTCCTTCTACTTTCTCTTTGTGAGAAAGTACAAATTTCCGGCTAGGTACATGTTGAGCTGGGGGAAGTTGTCTGTTTATAAATTCAATTTTGTAACCTTGAATACTGTGCAATATAAAGGGGTCAGAAGTTCTGGAACTCCATGCATCCCCAAACAGACACAACCTACCTCCCTGTCGTGAGGTTATGCATGCAGCATTCCCAAGGGAACCAGACCCCCTTCCCTCCATGGTTACCAGTGGGGCTTGGTCTTCTGTCCATTGTACTTGGGTTGTTGTGGTGCTGTGGTGTGGGGTTGACGCAATTTTCCAGGCTGGTTGCTGTGGGCCTTGCCCTAAAAAAGGCCTCTGATGATAAGGCGCGACCTTTGGGTTTGCACTCATCACTCTATTGGGTTGAACCCAGGGCCTGTTAGATGTTGCATATGGATGCTGCCGACGATATGCTGGAGGTCTGCCAGAGGAAGGCGGTTTCATCAAGCCTAACGCTTTTTTTTGTAATAATATTTTTATTAAAAGGAATCCATCATAACAACAGTATAACAACTTTTCAAATACACAACCAACTTATTTCAATAAGTATACGAATGTTACGAATAGTTCTTATAAACTTTTTTTTTTTTAAGTAGAAAAAGAAAAGAATAGATTTTAATCATTAAGAATGGTGATTAAATAATAATTTTGATTATAAAGAAAGAGAAAGAGAAAAGAGAGGAGAAAAAAAAATATATGTATGTATTCTTGTTATATGTATTTAATTAAAATAAAGTATATAAAAAAAATAGAGATTATAGTATACATCTTAATAGTGAATAACACAATTTCAAATAGCGATATCAATGGAGACATGTATACAAATCAAAAAGAAAAACAGAGAATTATTTTCATCTAATCCTGCCGGGTACCCATTGAGTTGTGGTGCCAAGAACAGCTACCCCTCCAAATATTCTGTATATGGAGACCATATCTGTTCAAAGAGTTCGTATTTGTCCATTAGGCCAAATCTGATTCTTTCCAAATGCAACGTCTCCAACATTTCCAATTTTACTTGTGGGGGATAATGTTCCCTTCCAAAATTTCAATATTAATTTTTTCTCTATTATCAAACAGTAATCCAAGAAATTTCTTTGGTTTACTGTTAATATTAGATTTGAATCCGGAACTCCTAATATTATTAATTTTGGATCTGGGTCTAGTTTAATTTTAAGAACTTCAGAGATAACTCTAAAGATTTCTGTCCAATAATAATTAAATTTTATACATGTTACAAAACTATGCGTTAAATTAGCTTCCAAGTTCTGACATTTATCACAAATAGGAGAGATGTTAGAATAAATTCTATTTAATTTCGTTTTTGAATAATGTAATCTGTGTAATACCTTAAATTGTATCAATATATGCCTAGCATTTAATGAGCAACAATGTATACATTGTAGGCTTTCTTCCCAAGTTTCCTTCGTTATAAACCCATTTCATTTTCCCATGTTTGTCGATATATTTCTGAAGTTGGGATTTCCTTATCCAAAATAGTATTATATATATAAATACTATTAATTTTTCTGTATTTGGGTGTTTATTAAACAATTCATCTAATAATCCTGGTTTTCTATTTTTATAGTCCTGCGTATATGACTTAATATAATTTCTAATTTGTAAATACCTAAATATGTTATTTGACTGCAATCCATAGATATCCTGTAACTCTTGAAAAGAAAAAAAAATCCTTCCTTATAAAGGTGTTCTATCCTTTTAATTCCTAAATCATTCCAGTGTTTAAACCCCTTGTCCAATACAGAGGGCTTAGACAAAGGATTATTCATAATTGGCAAACAAAGTGACAAATTATCCATATGTAGGATCTTAACTATTTGTTTCCAAATACGTCTATTGCTATGAATTATAGGGTTGTCACCATACATTTTTTTTGTACTTCCCTTGGTGCAAAAAGAATCGAACCTACATCAAAAGGCAAACAGTCTTCCTTTTCCATCTTTAGCCAGCTGGGTTCATGATCTAAATTTACCAACCAAAAATTCTTATTCTTAATCTGAACTGCCCAGAAATAATATAGGAAATTTGGTAGTGCTAGTCCACCATTTATTTTAGATTTATATAGATGTTTTTTACTTATTCGATGGTTTTTATAGTCCCAAATAAAACTATTAACCAAAGTATCTATATTTTTAAAAAACATTTTAGGGAGATATAAAGGGATAGCTTGAAATAAATATAACAATTTTGGTAAAAAAAAAATCATTTTTATAGCATTTATTCTACCGATCATTGATATAGGTAGTGTTTTCCAATATAAAATATATATTTTTAGTTTATTTAATAATTGAGGGTAATTATATTTAAATAGACAGTTATACGATTTAGATACATTAATTCCTAGATATTTGAGTTTGTCCGTGACTATTTTAAGTGGGAATTGTTCTAATATATTTAATTTTATTCCAGTTATAGGCATAATTTCACTTTTATTCCAATTAATTCTAGACCCAGAAAATGTACTAAACTTAGTTATAACATTAAATAGATTGGGAATACTAATCTCCGGTTTTGTAATATAAATTAAGATGTCATCTGCGTATAGAGATATTTCATTCGTTGTAGTTTTAGTATTATATCCATATATTTCTGGTTCTGATCTAATCATTTCAGCTAATGGTTCTATTACCAGAGCAAGTAGTAATGGTGATAACGGGCATCCTTGTCTACAACCCCTAAAGAGTTTAAATTTTGCTGATAGCATTTGATTTGTTAATATTCTTGCAGTTGGATTAGAGTATATGATTTTTACCCATTTGGAGAATCTATCCCCCAGTTGAAATTTCTGCATTATTTTAAATAAATATGGCCATTCAACTCATCCATCCTGTACTGAACCCCCCATTCAAGAAATCTGTGAAGGACCGAAAATTTATTGACACAGGTCTGCATTATTTTAAAATGCTTTTTCTAAGGATATGACAGCTAGTTCAATATCATTCACTCTTTTTGAGTACATGACATTGAATACACGTCTCAGATTATAGGATGAATAGCATTTTGTAATAAAACCTGTTTGGTCATGATGTATTAATTTATTAATCACTAAACTTATCCTCCGAGATAAAATTTTAGTTAGTATTTTTTGATCAGCATTTAAAAGAGCTATTGCTCTGTATGATCCAGGGTCTTCCAAATCTTTATCAACTTTAGGATAAGTGTAATTGTAGACTCATTTAATGATTCTGGTAACTTCCCTTGTTCATAAGCATATTTATATATTGTATGTAAGTGTGGAGAGATCAGATCATGAAACTTCTTATAAAATTCAACACTTAAGCCATCAGGGCCTGCAGCTTTTCCGTTATTTAATGATCCAATTGATTCTTCAATATCTTTTACTGATATATCAGCGTTTAACAAGTCTCTACCTTCCTGATCTAAACTATTAATATGACATTCTTGTAGGAATGTTTCCATTCCATCTGATTGTGCTGTTAGTTTAGATAAGTAAAGATTTTGATAATATTGTAAAAATGTATCATTGATATCTTTTGGTAAAGTCAATATTTCTCCTTGATCAGATAAAGCCTACCGCTTTAGCTTCCTCCTCTAAGTCTTCCACCTGTTTGGGCAGTTCATCACCAAACAACTGTCTTGGTGGTCGCGTTGCGTTTGTCTTACACAAACCCGCAAATTTGGGGTTGAGTGTAGGACGGATAGAGCTTTTCCAGAAGCAATTCATCTCATATTGCGTATTACAGAGCAGAGCTAATGCATCCTGCTGCTCTTCCGTCATGTCCATACCGTCGACTGACCTGGTAAACGCAGTGATCCCTGAAGTCAGTAGTTTTAGGATTTTTTGAAATTTTAATTCCTGTGCCCTTATCCCAGGGCTAATGTTCCCCCATATGGGTGTGTTCACGGTAGGGACGTTTAGCGACACACAATTTTCCGGGGCCATGTACTTGCTTGTGGTCTCCGAAATTACCTGTTCCTGTAATTGGTGTGTTGTCAGGTAGTTTATGCTTGCCGCTAGCCTTGGCTGACGAGGTTGCCCTTTCTGGGATGGTTGTGCAAACTTAGATACCATCCCCAGAAGTTCCTCTTCTTGCATCCCTTTCCTTCTGGCTACACAACTTCCTGGTAGAACTACCGCCTGTCCGCGGTCTTCCGGACTGCAGCGGTGTGGAGTTGGTGCCAGCCGCTCCAGCGGGGCTACATGACATCCGCGCGGACTTGCGGCCAGTCCAAGGTCTTCTGGACTGATGCGGTGGAAAGTCATTGCCTGCCGCTCCTACGGGGGTACTCGACTTGTATGTGGTTTTGCCACTGGTCCGCAGTCTAGCGAACTGAAGCGGTGGAGAGTCGGTGCCTTCCGCTCCAATGGGGCTGCACAACTTTTGTGCGGTTTTGCCACTGGTCCGCCGTCTAGCAAACTGATGCAGAGGAGAGTCGGGGTGTGCCGTTAAACCGGGCCCTGTCTTCCGCACTTTTTTGCCGCTGGTCCGCTTTCGTACAGACTGAAGCGATGAGGAGTCGGGATCTTGGCTACCCTGCTCCTGCACAGTCCTATCTCCAGTATGCAGCTCCCTGGACTGCTGCGGTGGAGAGTTGGGTCCTGCCTACTGAGCGGGGCTCCCTGACTTCCGCGCTGTTTTCCCGGCCGGAGGTACGGGTGCTGCCGGGTCTACGGTCAACTCCGGGGATGTTGGCCGCCGACCTCGCTCTGAAGTCCCGCGGTCTTGAAAGGCATGCTTAGACACAGCCTTCTTTTTGCTTCTTCTCTCCATCATGAAGTTTCCGTAGGGATTTAATCAATACAGAAAATTAACCAACTCAAGGTTAGTAAAAACTTACCTGAAGGTCCTTTTAAGCTGCCGGCAGAGGATCTGCGCTCCCCAGCTTGTCGACTGCAGTGCGAGCGACGATATGTCGTGCATGCGTGCTGACGGGGTCTTCACAAAGTCACTCACATGACTCCGAAGTAAAATGCCGTTAGAAATTTCCTTGCAACCTGTATATTTTGTTATGGATAAATTATGTGGGAAGCCAGAGTGTTTCTGTGCCAGTAGCAATAACGGCCCATGCTATGGCCATGTCATGGTTATTTTCGGTCCTTCACAGAAAACATGCTTGCATCAATCTGTAATGTGCATGGTCCAGGATATATTGACACAGGGTGATCATTTGCTGAATAATCCAACCACGTATTTATTTGGAACTGGAAAGAACTAATAGAAATTGCATTCATTGCAATGTGTAAAAAGAGTTGAGATATTGTATTATAATTTTGCTGCATGTCATTGTGGTATATATCATGTCTTGATTGGTGAATATGTTTAGTTTGTGAGTTATTTGATGCAGAAATAAAATGTGAATGTTGACAAAAGTGCTGGAGAAACTCAGTGGATGCGGCAGCATCTATGGAGCAAAGGAAATAGGATTTTGGCCTGAAACGTTGCCGATTTCCTTCGCTCCATAGGTGCTGCTGCACCTGCTGAGTTTCTCCACTACTTTTGTCTGCCTTCGATTTTCCAGCATCTGCAGTTCCTTCTTGAACATAATATGTGAATGCTTCATTGAGCATAATTCTGACTGGGCACTTCGGCCGAGCACATTATAGCACGTGTCATGCAAAAACCGTCTTAAATGACCACCTAAACTGTCGTTTGGCAATCTAAAAAGCTGTCAAGGTTTCCCGGCTGGCAACAGGGAAAAAAAGTTAAATGAGAGCCCTGGTAGGCATGCAGGTGCAGCAGGCAGTGAAGAAAGCGAATAGTATGTTAGCATTCATAGCAACAGGATTTGAGTATAAGAGCAGGGAGGTTCTACTGCAGTTGTACAGGGTCTTGGTGAGGCCACTCCTGGAGTATTGCGTACAGTTTTGGTCTCCTAATCTGAAGAAAGACATTCTTGCCATAGAGGGAGTACAGAGAAGTTTCACCAGACTGATTCCGGGGATGGCAGGACTTCCATATGAAGAAAGACTGGATAGACTCGGCTTCTACTCGCTAGAATTTAGAAGAATGAGGGGGGATCTTATAGAGACTTACAAAATTCTTAAGGGGTTGGACAGATTAGATGCAAGAAGATTGTTCCCGATGTTGGGGAAGTCCAGAACAAGGGGTCACAGTTTAAGGATAAGGGGGAAGTCTTTTAGGACCGAGATGAGAAAAACATTTTTCACACAGAGTGGTGAATCTGTGGAATTCTCTGCCACAGAAGGTAGCTGAGGCCAGTTCATTGGCTATATTTAAGAGGGAGTTAGATGTGGCCCTTGTGGCTAAAGGGATCAGGGGGTATGGAGAGAAGGCAGGTACAGGATACTGAGTTGGATGTTCAGCCATGATCTTATTGAATGGCGGTGCAGGCTCGAAGGGCCGAATGGCCTACTCCTGCACCTATTTTCTATGTTTCTATGCTTCAAAGATCCCATAGTGCGGAGACGGAAGCCGGTTACGGAAACATCCTCATAAGACAAACGTTATTTGGTAAAAATCGTCTCCTTATTTTCACCATTTTAATTTATTAACACAAACTGTTCCCCCGCAACGTTGATTATACTGTGAGTCTGGTCGGGTCGGGTCCGGTTACGGAAATGGATGTAAAAAAGGCCCACGTTCCGTTCCGTTCTACACATCAGCCCATTGCATTTAACAGGAGTGATCTATCTTGCTCCACTATAGGATCTTTGGGGAAAAACAGGAGCACTCTCCAACCTACTGGTTCGCTCCCGGACGAGTTTAACACCTTCTATGCCCGGTTCGACGCAGACAACACAGCGCCCACCATGAGTCCACAGGTGTGCAGGGGGACTACCTCACTGACCCTACAAACGGCAGACGTGACGCGATCATTCAAAAAGGTCAATGACCGCAAAGCTGTATGGCCGGATGGTATGCCAGGGCGGGCTCTCAGGGCGTGTACTGATCAACCGACAGAGGTGTTCACCAACATCTTCAACCTTTCCCTGAGTTAGTCCGTGGTTCCCACTCCCTTCAAAGCATCCATCACTGATCCTGTTCCAAAGAAACCATTTATCTCCTGTTTAAATGACTACCGTCCTGTCGCACTGACATCAGTCATCATGAAGTGCTTCGAGCGACTAGTCAAAATCCACATCTGCACCTCTCTCCGACACCTTGGACCCTCTTCAGTTTGCATATAGACCAAACAGGGCTACGGACGATGCCATCGCCATGGCAACTCACACTGTCCTCACCCACCTGAACAAAGGGAATACATATGTGAGAATGCTCTTCATTGACTACAGCTCGGTATTCAACACTATCATTCCCTCAAAACACGTCCCCAAGCTCCAAGATCTTGCACTGGATACCCCCATCTGCGGCTGGATATTCGACTTCCTGACGGGCAGGCCCCAGGTGGTGAGAATTGGCAGTCACACCTCTTCCTCACTGATCCTCCGCACAGGCGCACCACAGGGCTGTGTGCTCAGTCCTCTCCTGTACTCCCTATTCACGCACGACTGTACTGCTAAGCACAGCTCCAACATAATCTTAGTTTGCTGATGACATGACCATCCTGGGCCTCATCACAGACAATAATGAGATGGCCTATAGAGAGGAGGTAAAGGCACTAAACAGCTGGTGCCAGGAAAATAACATCTCTCTCAATGTCAGCAAAACTAAAGAGATGATCGTGGACTACAGGAGACAGCAGGGGAGTGGACACCTCGCCATCCACATCGGTGATGCTGAGGTTGAAAGGGTCAGCAGCTTCCAATTCCTCGGTGTGCACATCACTGAGGACATCTCTTGGACACTGCACACAGATACCATAACGGGAAAGCCCGCCAGTGACTCTTTTTCCTGAGAAGACTGAGGAAGTTTGGCATGAATGCCAGCATCTTCACAAACTTCTACAGTTGCACCATCGAGAGTCTGCTGACGGGCTGCATCACAGTCTGGTACGGGAACTGTTCTGCCCACAGCCGCAAATCAGAGTGGTGAAGGTGGCACAGCACATAATTGGCAACTGTCTCCCGGCCATTCAGGACATTCTCCACTGGCACTGCCTGCGGAAGGCACACACCACAGCCACCCAGCACTCAGACTGTTCTCCTTGTTACCGTCAGGCAGACGATATAGGAGCATGGCTGCACGCACCAGCAGACATAAGAACAGTTTTTATCAACATGCCATCAGGCATCTGAACTCATAAACACATCATATATGTTGATGGATATGTTCAGGTACAGAGAGACCTGGGTGTCCTTGTACACCGGTCACTGAAAGTTGGCGTGCAGGTACAGCAGGCAGCAAAGAAAGCTAATGGAATGTTGACCTTCATAACAAGAGGATTTCAGTATAGAAGAGAGGTTCTTCTGCAGTTGTATAGGGCTTTGGTAAGACCACATCTGGAGTATTTGGTCTCCTAATTTGAGGAAGGACATCCTTGTGATTGAGGCAGTGCAGCGTAGGTTCACGAGATTGATCCCTGGGATGGCGGGACTGTCATATGAGGAAAGATTGAAAAGACTAGGCTTGTATTCACTGGAGTTTAGAAGGATGAGTAAGTAAGTACATTTTATTTATGTAGCACGTTTAAATCAACTCGCATTGAAACCAAAGTGCTTTACATAGAAGAAATAATTAGGTTTCCGTACATCCATAGAAAAATTAAAAAAGAAAAATGACACAACACATTATAGAATTTAACATGAACGTCCCCCCACAGCAGAATCAAAATATTCCACTGTGGGGAAAGGCACTAGAAAGTTCAATCCTCTTCCTCTGTGATCACCCAAGGTCGGGGCCTATTTGTGGCCTCCGCAGCCAGTCCGATGTTTTCAGACCCTCTTGCCGGATAATGGAGCTCCGGCGTCGGGAGAAACACTCCTCAGTGGCTTCGAGTGTCTGGAACGGCCGCACCCTCCCCGGAGACCGCGGCTCCCGATGTCCACAGGTCAGAGCTCCGTCTCTGGCGATCTCGGCGAGAGATCCCAGGCTCCGTGGTGTTTTAAATCCAGCGCCGCCCGCGGCTGAACGCTCCGCAGTCCGCAGCTCCTCGATGTTGGAGGCAGCGGTCACAGCACTCCGGAGCTTACCGCACGGCGACCCAGTAAGGGATCGCCCGCTCCATGACAGTGTTTCAGTGCTGCGCCGCCGCCGAAGCTGGGGTTCTGGCCGGTCCGCTCCAGTCCGTTGGTAGGCCGCGAGGACGGGGCGAAGAAGCAGCTCGGAGGGCAGCCGCTTCTCCAACCAGGAAGGGACTAGGAAATTAAGTTTCCCCCTTCCCCTCCCCCCACAACATAAAAGACCTCCAACTAACATTTTTTTTAACAGGACTAAAAATAAAAAAGGGTGAAAGGACGGACTGCAGGCAGAGCAGCCATACACAAGGGCGCCCCACTCCTGCAGTCCGCCAGGGGAGGATCTTATAGAAACATATAAATTATAAAAGGACTGGACAAGCTAGATGCAGGACAAATATTCCCAATGTTGGGCGAGTCCAGAACCAGGGGGGCACAACACAGTCTTAGAATAAAGGGGATGCCTTTTAAGACTGAGGTGAGAAAAAACATTTTCACCCAGAGAGTTGTGAATTTGTGGAATTCCCTGCCACAGAGGGCAGTGGATGCCAAATCACTGGATGGATTTAAGAGAGAGTTAGATAGAGCTCTAGGGGCTAGTGGAATCAAGGGATACGGGGAGAAGGCAGGCATGGGTTATTGATTGGGGACGATCAGCCATGATTGCAATGAATGGTGGTGCTGGCTCAAAGGGCCGAATGGCCTCCTCCTGCCAATACTTTCTATGTTTCTACGTTTCTATGATTATTTTATTTATTATTGTCTTTTACCTACCAATCTCACTCTTATTTTATCTTTTTTCTTAACCTTAATTTTATCCTTGTAATATCATTGCTGATGTGACCCATTGTCTTGTCAAAAACATTTCATTGTACCATTGACCGTTTTAACCTACATATGACAAATAAAAATTGAACTGCCCGCCCCCCCCCCCCCCCCCCCCCCGACCTCAGGACCTGCCCACCCACCCAGGACCTCCGACCCAGGTTCCCCACCCAGCTTCGCACCAGGACAGTCCCTGGGTCCGCACCGCTCCCATCCAGCTCCTCCCACCCAGGACTTTCGCCCCATCCACCCTATCAATGATCCTATAGCAAGCAAGATAGCCCACTCGACGAAAAAGACGTAGTAGGGTCATGGACAGCTTCACGGGTAATCTTCAGCCCCATTTCCATAACCGGCTTCCGTTTCCGCACTCCTATCCAAAGATGCTATAGCAACTGGAATCTCCACATTGCTATTATTTTACCAAATACCGCAGTTGTGAACAGTGTAATCAAATGAATTACAGAGTGCAAGTTTAATACAAACATCAACTCAAACACCGCACACGAGCCATTTAATTTTTTTTTAACTTAAAAAAAAGAAAATTAAAAACATGAATAAAAGAAAATTAACAGAATTATAATTTATTGACATATTAATCATTCACAAAAAATAGCAGAATTTTGAATGAACAGAATTATGAATAATGGGTCTAACACTATATCACGCACACAAACTGTTCCTCCGCAACACTGCGAGAGGGATTTACAAAGTCGGGTCGGGTTTACTGCAAAGGCCGACGAAAAGGCTGACGTTCCTCTCCGTAGCGTACTACACATCAGCCCATTGGTTTTAGCAGGAGTACACTATCTTGCTCGCTATTGGGTCTTTGCACCCGATCCCTTCCACGACTACATCCGTCTCCCCCGCCCGGAACCCCACCGCTCACTTCCCACCACCACACCCATCTCCTCACCTCCACACCGCCGAGGCAACATTCACACTGCCCAGCAGCACCAGCAGCACCATCGCAGCGGCAACCATCCCACCCCGTGTATTCTCGCGCCTCCTGGCGACGGTTGGCCGGCACGCGCTTCCCTTTCCCCACACGCGCCGCACCCGGCCGCCCCGTCACGTGGGGTGCGGAATTCACTCCTCATAGGACAGATCTCCTCGCCCCCCCCCCTCCCCAATATGTCGTGGGCCACGCGGCGTGGTTCTGCCGGTTGCAGGCGAGGGTAATGTCGTTTGATGGAGGAGCATTTCACACCAGTCATCTCTCCAATCCTTCGCCCAAAACTCGACATACATTCGTTATTGACGTCACCGTTATTAGTCTTATCCGTTTACAACGGCTCAGAGTGTTCAGTCGTTGCTTTTCACCACATACAGACAACTGGATAGATCCCTAGTTTTACCACATGCCGAGCCATCCACTGTTCCCGCGTCAGACTGCCTGCCCGTACCCTAGATGAGTTACTTATAGCTCAAAGTAGCAATGTTACAACATTTTGAGATTTAAGAAATCAAGTCTGCAATTTATCCCATCATATAAAGCATAAAAATAAGTTTAATTTGACACCTAATTCACTTTCATATCTTAAGTATTAAAAAAGTTATGGCTATTTTAATACTCGGAAATTAGCATCTTGTTCCCTATTGCTTTCCATTGACTTAACACAAAAGCTGTGATCGAGGACAGTCAAAAGCCCATAACTTTCTTAAAAATTAAGAGAGCTGAAAGGCATTTTCAGAGATTATGGATTGAAGTATTCTGAAACAAATATGAAACAATCTTGCTTGGATGACCTGAAATTAAAGCATATAATTAGTTAGTTACCCAATTGTAGCTAATTACAACATTCAATTACTAGATCTAAACATCTATTCATTTCTTAAGAAAAGATGAACATTTTTAAATAGCCTAAGCGTCCAAATAACATTCACACACAAATTCACAATATAACATGATTTTTAAATCTCATTGTCATGAATTTATAGGAAGGAATTTAGTGTTTAATTCCCGTAAATTAATGGCCATTTTAATCATCTTGTGAGTGGGATTTTGTAGAACGCGATCGATTGGAACGTCGCGGTTGCAGTGAATTTAAACCCCATAACGGCAGGAAAAATATTGCCGGTTTCTAAGTCACCTTTTCGCAACATTTAATGTTGATTAATGGCATCCTAAGAAGCAAGATTATATGAAAAAATTAACGGTGTACCTTGCTTTGTTCCCTACGTCCCGTTGTCGGCATTCACGGCTTTACAAGATGATTTTTAATTTACTCATGCTAATACATTATCCAGCGTAGTTTAAAAATAACTTCAAACAGCTCACAATGGCTAACCACAAACAGCTTACAATGGCTTGTTCCCTTTATCATCGATACTTTTTTGCATATCTTTCATTCATTGTTCTTTATCTCTCCACATCACTGTCTATATCTCTCGTTTCCCTGATCCCTGACCAGTCTGAAGAAGGGTCTCGATCCGAAACGTCGCCTATCTCCTTCGCTCCTTAGATGCTGCTGCACCCGCTGAGCTTCTCCAGCTTTTTGTGTAACCCTTCATAAAACAAATGTCGGAGCGATTTCTCTTCAGCAACTAAACACCCTGTTCAAAATCGATTTGAATAGTCGGGGAAAAACGCATTTTAAACCCGCCCCCCTCTCAAAGGCGCCAAAGTCGCGCACACGGGCAGTGGCAGAACTGCAGCGACGCTCAAGGTAAGTTTTGTAACATACCTACTAAAAGTCTATCCTTGCCACTAAATTGTCCCCATTGTTAGTCTTAGTTCGATTCTTAGTCCGAATTTGTTATCTGACCCCAAGCAAACCGGAATTTAGCCCAATATGATGATATAGTCGTCTCAGAAAACAGTTTAGTGTTTAGTTTATTATCACGTGTACCAAGGTACATTGAAAAGCTTTTGTTGTGTGCTAACCAGTCAGCAGAAAGACAATACATGATTGCAATTGAGCCATTCACAGTGTACAGGTACATGATAAGGGGAATAACGTGAATAACATTTAGTGCAAGATATAGCAAGTAAAGTCGATCAAAAATAGTCTGAGGTTCTTCAATGAGGTAGATAGTAGTTCAGGACTGTTCTATTGTAGTTGTGGTAGAATTGTTCAGTTGCCAGTAATTTCTTGCCTATCCTTATGGAAACCCTGGAAGAATTACATCCCAAAGAAACTGAGGGCAGGCACAAAATTCTGGAGTAACAGCGGGTCAGGCAGTATCTCAGGAGAAAATTCATATGTGACGTTCTTCATTCCGCCATAGCATTGTTTTCCTATCCATTTTCTCCAAAGATGCTACCTGATCTTCTGTTACAATAAAGCATTATGTTTTTAGCTTTGGTGTAAATCAGCATCAGTTCATTTTTATTACAAACTGAGTGATCATTTTGAAAACCACAGAGCAGGCAGGAGGTATTTATCTAGAACTAGACTAAGTGGGACCCGTTGGGTCCCATGTTCACATGGGAAGGCTGGTCCCCCAACGTAATATTCCACCTCTCCGCCAATTCCAATAATGGTGGCCAGTGGGGGGTGGGGGTGCTTTCAGGAGCGCTAGTATGGGTGTTGTGGGCTGAAGGGACAGGTTTTCAGAGAGCTAGTATGGACATTGTGGGCCAAATGGATTCTTGGGGTGGTAGCTCAGTCACTTAAGCCTGGTTGGCTGGCAGTTGACTCATGGCTATTCCTTGAAATTCCACATCAAGCAGGGTGCAAGGCCACCAAATTCAAATGCAGTTTCCTACCATTTCAAGCAGGGTGCAAGGCCAGAAAATTCAAGTGCAGTTTCATACCACTTCAAGCAGGGTGCAAGGCCACCAAATTCAAGTGCAGTTTCATACCACTTCAAGCAGGGTGCAAATCCACCAAACTCAAGTGCAGTTTCCAACCATTTCAAGCAGGGTGCAAGGCCACCAAACTCAAGTGCAGTTTCCTACCACTTAAAGCAGGGTGCAGGGCCACCAAACTCAAGTGCAGTTTCCTACCACTTCAAGCAGGGTGCAAGGCCACCAAATTCGAGTGCAGTTTCATGCCACTTCAAGCAGGGTGCAAGCCCATGAAATTCAAGTGCAGTTTCATGCCACTTCAAGCAGGGTGCAAGGCCACCAAATGCTGGTGCTGTTTCATGCCACTTCAAGCAGGGTGCAAGACCACCAAATGCTAGTGCTGTTTCATGCCATTTCAAGCAGGGTACAAGGCCACCAAATTCAAGTGCAGTTTCATGTTACTTCAAGCAGGGTGCAAGGCCACCAAATTCAAGTGCAGTTTCATAGCATTTCAAGCAGGGTGCAAGGCCACTAAATTCAAATGCAGTTTCATACCATTTCATGCAGGGTGCAAAGCCACCACATTCAAATGCAGTTTTATACCATTTCAAGCATGATGAAACCACTATAAAACCACACAAAATACCACATAAACACCACACTCACAGTTCAGTGACATTCAGTGTGTTCAGTTGATTCACAGCTCAGAGTCGTGACCTCTCCCTCCCCCATCTTGCAGATACTGAGCCACACCCACACTTCCGGGGTTTATAATCCCTCCCCCTCCCACCGGCGTGGCTTTCATGGTGTGATTGACAGGAGAGAGATTCTCAACATTTTTTAAACACTAACAACACTTTTATTTTTCATTGATGGGAAAAATCCTCTGCACCTGATGAGGGGAGGGGATCTGAGTGAGATGTCCAAAAATCACAGCAGTAAGTGGTAACATTTTATCTAAAATCAATATACAGTGCAAACAGGATGTTGTTAAGTTTATACTTTTAATCATTTGCCATTTCGAACCAACCACCACCAACAACCATTTGCAGTGCTTTATTTCGAACCAACCACCACCAACAACCATTTTGAGTGTTTATTTCGAACCAACCAACACCAACAACCATTTGCAGTGCTTTATTTCGAACCAACCACCATTTCCTGTGCTTTGTTTCAAACCAACCACCATTTGCAGTGCTTTATTTGAAACCAACCACCACTTGCAGTGCTTCATTTCAAATCAACCACCACTTGCAGTGCTTCATTTCAAACCAACCACCACTTGCAATGCTTTATTTCAAACCGACCACCACCAACAACCATGTGCAGTGCTGTCTATCAAACCAACCACCACCAACAACCATTTGCAGTGCTTTCTTTCAAACCAACCACCACCAACAACTATTTGCAGTGCCTTATTTCAAATCAACCACCACCAACAACCATTTACAGTGCTATATTTCAAACCAACCACCACCAACAACTATTTGCAGTGCTTTAGTTCAAACCAACCACCACCAACAACCATTTGCAGTGCTTTCTTTCAAACCAACCACCACCAACAACCATTTGCAGAGCCTTATTTCAATCCAACCACCACCAACAACCATTTACAGTGCTTTATTTCAAACCAACCACCACCAACAACTATTTGCAGTGCTTTATTTCAAACCAACCACCACCACAACTATTTGCAGTGCTTTATTTCAAACCAACCACCACCAACAACCATTTGCAGTGCTTTATTTCAAACCAACCACCACCAACAACCATTTGCTGTGCTTTATTTCAAACGAACCACCAACAGCAACCATTTGCTGTGCTTTGTTTCAAGCCAATCACATTTTCATTTTCAAACCACATTAAGGGCACTAAATTTAGTTAAGGTCAACTAAAACCACGCTCAGTTTAGTAGACATGGGTTCAGTGTTATTCACAGCTGAGACTGATATCCCCCATCGTGCAGAGTCTGACAGAGGCACTCAACTACTCCGTGTTTTATAGTCCCTCCGGAAGGGGCGTGGCCTTCAGGAGAGAGAATCTCAACATTTTTTAAACACTAATAACTCTTTTATTTTACATCTATGGGAAAAAATACTCTTGTCATGCACAGCGGATGGGGACTCTGAGTAAGATGGCCAAAAATCATGCCGTAAGTGGCAGCGCTTTTTCTAAAATCAATATACAGAACAACAGGAAGTGGTCAAGATTAGACTTTTAGTAATATCGATTTTTCAAATATGGATTACCTCGTGAAATTCCTTCAAGTGGTTTCAGATGTGTATGTTTGTCAAGGAAAGCCTGTGTAGTTATATACATCCTGCAAGCAGGATTGCTACACTACAGCCGGCTGGCTGAAGTATATTTCTCTTCCTGAGTTGCCATCGCCCGAGTACCACAATATAACAGCATAATTGTACTAGGATACAAATGTGGTAGCCTCCCTACCCCCCCCCCCCCCCAACACCTCTTTCTCCCCCTCTCTCTCTCTCTCCCCCCTCTCTATCTCTCTCCTCCTCTCTCTCCCCCTTCCTCCCTCTCCCCCTCCTCTTCCTCTCTCCCCACCCCATCTCCCCCCCCCCCCCTCATCCCCAAAGGTCATTCGCCATAAAGAAAAAGCGAATGAAGTGCTGGCTGAAGAAACTGTGCATAAATTCTTATCTTTATTCATATTTTGTGTGTAAAAATATATTTAATCTGAGGAACGGGATTGCAAGGTAGCGGGATGCAACAGCGAGAGGGGAAAGATGTGAGTGTGAGAAGGGAAAGCGCGCACAGACCCGCGCCTCATCCGCAGCCAGGTTTGAAACTGGGTCCCTGGCACTGCAAGCGCTGCCGAATCGCTACATGAATTCCCCCCCCCGAGTGTCCCATCCCCGGCTGTGGCAACGGTGGCCCCAGGCCCATAGCCAATGCGGAGAACCCAGCCCTGCTCCTACTCCCAAAGAACCCGCTCCCCGATGGGACGGGGACCACCAGCCCCACATAGCAGCCGTTGACCAATCCATCAATGGGAACACGCACAAAGTGCTGCAGAGAATCAGCTGGACTGGCAGCATCCCCGGAGAAAAGGAACAGGCAACGTTTTGGGTCGAGACCCTTCTCCAGAGTTATTCAGTTCAGTTCAGTCTTATTTGTCATATGTAGGTTAACACAGGGTCAACGGTACAATGAAATGTTTTTGACAAGACAATGTGTCACCTCAGCAATGATATTACAAGGATAAAATTAAGGTAAAAAATGATAAAAGTGACATTGATAGGTAAAAGACAATAATAAATAATCAACATATATGATGTGCTTATGAGTTCATAAGCCTGATGGCGTGATGATAAAAACTGTTCTTAAGTCTGCTGGTGCGTGCAGCCATGCTCCTATATCATCTGCCTGACGGCAACAAGGAGAACAGTCTGAGTGCTGGGTGGCTATGGTGTGTGCCTTCCACAGTCTGCGTACTGGATGGCTGTGGTCCCTTATGATGCTGTGTGCCTTCCGCAGGCACCGCCTGTAGAAAATGTCCTGAATGGCCGGGAGACAGTTGCCAGTGATGTGATGTGCCGCCTTCACCACTCTCTGTAGTGATTTGCGGTTGGTCGTGTCGTCAGCAAACGTTAAGATTATGTTGGAGTTGTGCTTAGCAGTACAGTCATGCGTGAACAGGGAGTACAGTAGAGGACTGAGCACACAGGCCTGTGGTGCACCTGTGTTGAGGATCAGTGAGGAAGAGGTGTGGCTGCCAATTCTCACCACCTAGGGCCTGCCCGTCAGGAAATTGAATATCCAGCCGCAAATGGAGGTCTCCAGTCCAAGATCTAGGAGTTTGGGGATGAGGGAATGATAATGTTGAATGCCGAGCTGTAGTCAATGAAGAGCATTCTCACATATGTATTCCCTTTGTCCAGGTGGGTGAGCGCAGTGTGTACACCTCTGCCAGTTGATCAGCGCACGCCCTGAGAGCCCGCCGTGGAATAACATCCGGCCCTGGAGCTTTGCAGTCATTGACCTTTTTGAAGGGCCGCCTCACGTCTGCCGTTTGTAGGGTCAGTGAGGTAGTCCCCCTGCACATGTGGAATCATGGTGGGTGCTGTGTTGTCTGCAACGAACTGGGCATAGAAGGTGTTAAGCTCGTCCGGGAGCGAACCAGTAGGCTGGACAGTGTTCCTGTTTTTCCCATTGTAATCCGTGATGCAACGTAATCCACTCCACATTCGTCTGGGGTCAGAGCTGTAGTAGTTAGATTCCTTTGTCCCTTTAGGCTCTCTTGGCTTTCCTGAAGGACTTCCGAAGGTCATATCTAGCTGCTTTGTAGGCACTGGGTTCCCCTGAGTTGAAGGCAGTGGTCCGTGCTTTGAGTTTGGCATGAATTTCCCCTCTGCAGGGCTCTCGCTTAACTTTTTTTCCCTGTTGCCAGCCGGGCAACCTCGGCAGCTTTTTAGGTTGCCAAATGACAGTTTAGGTGGTTATTTAAGACGGCTTGCATGATGCGTGTGACAATGTGCTCGGACGAAGTGCATAGTTACCAGTCAGAATTATGGTCAATGAAGCATTCACATATTATTTCTGCTTCAAATAAAGTCACAAACTAAATATATTCACCAATCAAGACATGATATGTACCACAATGACATGCAGCAAAATTAGAATACAGTATATCATCTCTTTTTACACGTTGCAATGGATGCAATTTCTATTATCTCTTTCCACTTCCAAACGAAAATACGGTTATTCGGCATATGATCAACCTTGGTAAGACCAAGCGCAGGCTTGGCGATCGCTTTGCACAACACCTCCACTCAGTTCGCAATAACCAACCTGATCTCCCGATGGCTCAGCACTTCAACTCCCCCTCCCATTTCGAATCCGACCTTTCTGTCCTGGGCCTCCTCCATGGCCAGAGTGAGGCCCACCGCAAATTGGAGGAACAGCACCTCATATTTTGCTTGGGTAGTTTACACCCCAACGGTATAAACATTGGTTTCTCCAATTTCAGGTAGTCCTTGCTTTCTCCCTCCTTCCCCTCCCATTCCCAGCTCTCCCACAGCTTACTGTCTCCGCCTCTTTCTTTCTTTTTCCAGCCCCCCACCACTTCCGACATCATTGTGAAGAAGGGTCTCGACTCGAAACCTCACCTATTGCCTTCGCTCCATAGATGCTGCCTCACCTGCTGAGTTTCTCCAGCATTTTTGTCTACCCATTCACACAAGTTCTGTTATCCCACTTTCCTCACCCACTCCCTGCACATTAGGGTCAATTTTACAGAGACAAGTTAACCTACAAAGCCAATGTGTCTTTGGGATGTGGGAGGAAACCCACATGCTTGCAGGGAGAATGTGCAAATTCAACAGACAGTGCCCGAGAACAGGTTCAAACACAGATCTCTGGCGTGTGAGGCAGCAAGTCCACCAACTGTGCCACTATATTAAATTTTTCAACAAACAAAAAATTATACGTTGATAACTTTGGTTACTAAAAAAAAAGAAACTATCCATTTTCAGTCTTAAATCTCTAAGTGATGCTATGTCCCCCTCTACAGCTACTGTATGTTTTAATTCAGTTCAAGGCTATTGGCGCAGTACATTGGCCATATAGTTGCTGCCTAAATTTGCCAGAGTGCCGGAACTGATCCTGAATATGGGTGCTGTCTGTATGGAGTTTTGTTTTCTCGTTTGTTTACAGATTACTATGTTTACATATTTTGTTGTGTTGCTGCAAATAAGGATTTCATTGTTCTAACCGGGACGTGAGAGAATAAAACACTCTTGACTTACGTCACTGATGTGTGGGATAGAACTAGAGTACGGGTGATCGGTGGTCGGCATGGACTCGGTGGGCCGAAGGGCCTGTTTCCAAGCTGTATCTTTAAATTAAACTAAAAACACTTGTAAATAACTTCTAGACTCAGTACCTGATTCAAATACATCTTTAATCAGCACTGAAACTTAACAGCATGGAGGATGATAAGTTGTCAGTACATCCTGGCTGCTCCAACTGTCGGTGCTGGGAAACCAGTGTTCATATAAGTATTACAGTGGGGTGGAGTTAGAGATGTTGGGTGGAGTTAGAGCTGTTGGCTGGTGTGTGATTGGTTGACATGCAACATCAATCTACATCCTTCCCCCTAAAGATTAAGTGTGAAAGGGCACCCATGCCATTGGGGTTAAACATACTCGCCATATCTGTCTGGTGGTCTACTAACACGGCCCGAGCGCATGCGGACCAAACCCCCCCCCCCCTCACCTGAAAGATGAGACAGAGAGCCTGGAGGCGAGAATGACGAGGTGGAGCTTGTGGTGACCGAAAGGGGAAACGTGCGGTGGGTGAAGCCCCGTGGTTAGTGGAGACTGCGGGACGTGGAGGGGTGCAAGGCATGCGGGGAAAGGTGGTAGACATTGCAAAAGGCAGCTGGAACTGGAGCGGTGGACCATAGGGACCAGCAGACGGTGGGCGAGGCTCTCTCACAGCAAGCAGGTGTTGTCGACTTCTCCAGTATGCCGCTCCCTCACAGTCAACCAGGTAAGACCGTGGCTCGTCAGTCGGGTTGACAACAGTGCCCAGTCGGGAATGTCCAGTTGAAATTCATAGGCGGACGACCTGACCCGGAAGTAGAGACTTTAGTGGTCTGCTGGAACTGTCGTATGACCGTTTCTGGATATCATGCTTCCCTTGTAGACGTTTCTGGACAGTGGCGGGCTTCAGCACCTGGGGAACCAATTGCTGTTGTGCAGTGGATACCGGAGGCCTCGTCAATCTCGACATCAGTCACTGTGCCGACGATCCCAGGGTTCTGTCCCTGGCAACATTTCTGAGATTCAGGAGATCAAGATAAACGTCTGACTTTGAAATCTGTGCTCGCTCCAGCAAGTGTTTGGCGCTTCTGACAGCGCTTTCAGCGAGTCCATTACTCTGTGGATACTCGGGACTGCTCGTGACGTGCTGGAAGTTCCATCGGTCTGCGAAAAGCTTGAAGATGTGTCTGGTGAACTGCCGACCGTTGTCGGTTCTCAGGCTGACGGGAGCGCCAAAGGTAGAGAAGTGTTTTTTCAGCTTCTGGATGACCATCTCAGATGTGAGGGAGGTCAGTTGGTCTAGTTCAAACCAATTAGAAAAGGCCAAAGTGCGCAGTTGCTTGCTGGAGACGAAATCGACACTGAGGACCGTGAAATTTTCCCGTTTCTAGGGATGTTGTTTGCAAGATGCCCGAGGTGCACTGGAGAGAGTGTCAGCGACATGCATGTCCTTACCCTTAGTGTAGGTAATAGAGAAATCATACCGTTGCAGCTGCATCATCATATGCTGCAAACGAGCTGGCACGGCATGGATGGGCTTGTTCAGGATTGTCACCAGTCCGCCTCGACCGTGAAGGTGTTGCCAAAGATGAAGTCGTGGAATTTGGAGCAAGCAAAGACGACGGTCAACAGTTCCTTTTCGATTTGCGCGTAGTGCTGCTCCGTGTCGGTCATGGTGCGAGAGGCATACGAGACCTCGGCAGATGGTTGCAAGCAGGCTGCGCCGAGCCCGAAATTCGAAGCATCGCAGGTGATCATCACCGGACGTTTCAGGTTAAAAAAAATTAGGGTCTGTGCACTGGTCAATTTGGACTTTAAAACATCGAAAGCAATCTGATGTTGCTGGAGCCATGACCATGCTGTGTCCTTTTTTGTCAGCTCCCGCAGTGTCGAGCTTAGTTCGCTGAGGTTCGGTATGAACTTGCCGAGATAGTTTACCAAGCGCAGACAACGCTGCAGGCCTTTCACGTCTGTGCGGGCAGGCATTTCTGTGATAGGAAGTAGCCTTCTTGGGATCGGTTTTGAGACCATTCGGAGTGAAGATGTGGCCGACGTAGGAAACCTCTGTAACCCGGAACTTGCACTTGTCAGGATTGAGCTTGAAGTTGATCTTGCGTGCGTGCTCCAAAATGAGCCTGAGATTGTGGTCATGCTCCATTGCATCTTTGCCATACACTAGGATATCGTCGACAATGATGGCACAAGGTAGGTCCTCGAATAATAGCTCCATAGTTCGAGTATACTCGTTTATCTCAGACTTAATGTATTTAGCCCAGCGCAGCCGGTTCCAAAATATGCCGGTTGATCAGCTGACTGATCAGTTAACAAGTGATATTTTAGTGAATGGCATTAGTGACCTGAAGCTCAGATCAGAGCTTCTGAGACGGCCAGATTTGACACTGGAGGAAGCAGCACACGCATGTGGAGAAGCAGAATTCATCGACCCTATAGACAGTTCGCACAAAACCAAAACCATCAATCTGACAGGCCTCACTAGGCAGCGAACCAACACAGATAACAGGCGATTTAAAACCCAAGCTAGTCAGGCAGCTCTTGGCGATCCTCAGAAGAAATGCCCAAATTGCAACTACTCACACAGCAGACAATCAGCTTGCCCCACTTTTGGTAAATCATGCAATTACTGTAAAAATTTAAATCACTTTGCCTCTGCATGTCGGGCAGCAAGTCGGGCCCGTGGGAAGAATTTACCTAGCTTCAGGTCTAATCTCAATTTTTTGCAACGAGACAGCAACCCACTTCTGACACCATGTAAATGACTTCTAGACTCAGTACATGATTCAAATACATCTTTAATCAGCACTGAAACTTAACAGCATGGAGGATGATTAGTTGTCAGTACATCCTGGCTGCTCCAACTGTCGGTGCTGGGAAACCAGTGTTCATATAAGTATTACAGTGGGGTGGAGTTAGAGATGCTGGCTGGTGTGTGATTGGTTAACATGCAACATCAATCTAGAACACTAAAACCAGAGGAAATGTAAAAACGGATTTCTACCCAAAACGTCACCCAATGTTTTCTATCCAGAGATGCTGGCTGCTCCATGGAGCTCTTCCGCACAATTAAAGCATGGAGTAGTCGTCACCCTACCATAGGTACCAACCAGACGCAACTAAATTTAAGGTAGCTTTATTTTTCCCAATAACCCTTTTTTGCTTAAGTCCAAGTCAAGAGTCAAGAGAGTTTTATTGTCATGCGTCCCAGATAGGGCAATGAAATTCTTGCTTGCTACAGCACAACAGAATATGTAAACATAATACAGAACAGGAGATAAAAGTTCAGTGTGTCTATATACTATAGACCATATATATATACACAATAAATAAACAGATAAAATGCAATAGGCTGTTATATTTCTGGAGTTTGGAGTTTGGTGGTGGTGGGTCCACCAGTTTAAATTCCATTTCGAATATTTTTGGAGGACCAGGAAACCAAGAAGCAAGAGTTACTCCAGCTCCGGGGAGTGATTCTGCGTTGTTTTTCAGCGGTCACAGTGAGGCAGCGACCGGACAGCAATGGCGGCCAGAACTCCCACAATGCAAAGGGAGGGAGAAAGTGGCCGACGCCAACCAGTTGCCGTGGGTGCGCTTGTGCAGGGCTGCACATGCGCACAACCATGACCGATGATGTGCTCGGTGGCCGGCCGTTCCGAGCGGAGTCCCGAGAGCCAAGCCTAGAACCGAGAACTAGCGCCGAGCCGAGAGCCGAGAGCCGAGACCCGGACACGGATGGCGGGCGGGTGTTGCTTGCCAAGCCGGGCAAAATGGCATGGCTTTTAGTTTGCCCGGCAGGACTGTAAGTTGCCATCGGCACCCGGGCAACCTCTAATTTCGAGCCCTGCTCCGACCCAGGGTTTCTGATTTGGGTAAATGCAGATGGAGGCTTTTGGAACAACATCATTGATGGACTTACTTATGTAGCCTAAGGCAGAGATTGTGTATTCGTTGATGCTGACTTCTGCTACATCCTCAAACATCTGCCAATTGGTTTTGTCAAAGGAGTCCTGCAAGACCTCATTAGCCTCATTGTTCTATTTGTAAATGTTCCTGGAAACCGTTTTTTCCTGTTTTAGTTTCTGCCTATATGCAGGCATCAGTAGGATGTAACAGTGGTCTGCTTTCCCAAAAGCAGGACGGGGGATGGGCTTGTAGCAGTCTCTGAATGGGGTGTAACAATGGTCTTGGGTCTGCTCTGCCCTGGTGGGAAAAGTGATATGTTGGTTATATTTTGGGAGAACCTTCTTCATGTTGGCTCTGTTGAAGTCTCCCAAAACAATGACCGCAGACTCAGGGTGGGAGTTCTCCAGCTCATTTACAGTCCTATACAGTTCGTCCAGGGCTAGGGATTCATCAGCCTGTGGGGGTATGTGAACAGCTGTAAGGAGGACTGAACTGAACTCTGTAGGGAGGTAGAAAGGTCTACCTTTAATGGTCAGCAGCTCCAGAAACGGGGAGCAGTGAGTAGTTCCAACGCAGACATCTGTGGCCCACAAAGAGTTAACCATAAAGCATACTCCCCCTCCTTTCGACTTGCCTGATTCCTTCGTTCTGTCTTGTCGGTAGACAGAAAAACTCTCCGGAGTTACGGCACAGTCGGGTACGCTGGTCTGCAGCCACGTCCCTGTGAACGCCAGAACACAACAGTTCTTAATGTCCCGATGGTGTTCGATCGGTGTGCACAACACGTCCAGTTTATTGTCCAGGGATTGCACATTCGCTAGCAGAATGCTGGGCAGAGGAGGTTTGTTGTTTCTTCGCCTGCTTCTGCACAGACCGCCGGCAGGCTTCCCTCTCTTTGCTTTCCTCTGCCACCGCCGTGCAGGTAAGCTAAACACCCAGGGGAGGCTGTCGTCCGTGATATAAATAACCGGCTTAAAGCTTGACCTGCCGAGCAACCGCATCACCCTGTGTGCATCCCTACCGATGACTGGTGCTCGGCCCCCGCCGCCACCAAACCTCTCTTTCTGAATCACAACATCCTCCACCAGCAGGGCCTTTGATGCCGTAAGACTACAAGCAGCTCCAGTGGAACTGATTGCCTATCCTAGCTTTGACTAACTCACTATTTATAATGACTCATGCCCTCCACCGAGGGGGCAAACCGACAGCCACTGGACAAGGAGAGAGTCGCAGCCAATGGTCCCCAGCCTGCCGGAGCCGAGCTGGTCAGCGCATCCCCCCTGAGACGGACGGGACACCCGGGAGGAGGCGAGGACAGCCCAGCAGCAACGCAACAACGCCCACAGCGCTGAAGACCCGCGCCCGACCTCAACCCCACAGAGCAGCACAAAGCGTAAACCAATCATCGAAGCATAAAGCAATAGAAACAACAAAATCATTGTGGCTTTATACAAAGGAACAATAAATACAACTCATTCATAGTTTGAAAGCAGTATTTTCTTACCTAGAAGAATCAAAGTTGGAAAATATGGAAGAAACAAAGGTCTGATAACACTCAGCAGATCCGCTAACGACAATGTTTACAGCGAGTGACCTATGACCTGGGCACACGCAGTTGGAATACCGAACTCACTTATTAAACAACAGAATTTACAAGAAAGTGAACACTATCAATGGCAAATATAGAATTGGAGAAATTGACAGAATGATGACAAGATCAGTTTGAAGGGGGGGGTCCTTCTCTCCAGACATCCTGCCTCTCACGATGAGTTACTCCAGCATTTTGTGTCAATCTTCGAATTATGGCAAGAGTTGGGGATGGAAATAAATAGCACATCCTGATATTAATAGACCGATGAACTGAACCAATTTTCTGCATTTATAGATTTGATGAGGGAGGTGAGGATTTCCAAAGGTTGGAAAGTACAGAGCTGCTCACTAAATACTGGCAAATACATTTATGTACCTATATCTCTAAGATCCACCTGTTGGGAATTACTCCTTTACAGAAACTGTGAGGACACCTACAAATTAATAAAGACATATTGAAGTACTGTATGTAGATATTTATCTTTTCAATTTGTAAAAGAAAGCATGAATTTCAAATGTAACTTATTTTATCTTTATAATAAAAGTCCTTTCATGGAAAGGGTGTCAGTGAACACAAATATGAATCTCGCATTTAAAACTAGATGTTCAATGTATACAAATAACAGTTCAACTATTTTATATAACAAATCTTTAAATCCGCCAGCAAATGTAACAGGGGTTTAACAAACATTGTCTAGTTGTTCAGCATCTAATTAAACTGGATAATTTGCATAATTAATGATCACAGTGTTTAGTTATAATACTGTAATAAAGTTCCATACAATATAACATGATTGTTCTTCAGCATTTCAAAACAATTCTTTGGAAAGTATACATAAGCAATATTCCCAAATCTCTACAAAAATGTTAATTTTATGTTTTTTAAGAACAAACACATCACATGTTGGAAAGCAATATAAATAATTCATTATGCAACAGCTTATGTGTTCAACTCTTCAATTCACAGCACACTGACAGAATCAATGTGAATTGGTAAAAGAAACCAAAAAACCAAAAAGACCCAACTAGTCTGCATGGCAGCAGATAAAGTGAAGGTTGGAGAGAAAACAATATTTAACACATAAGAAATATGTAAATAATTCTCCAACCCCACATAGGTCTGAACTATTCAAACATACAGTTATATCCAAAACAGGCTTTGATTACAGACATTACACATCATGGCTAAAGTATATATGTCAGGGAATATAAATCAATTGCTGAAATACACATTTTGTAACTACACCACACTAAAAACAAATGTGGTCATTGTGCATCATTTAAACTTGGAGAAGAATTTCCTTTCCTCCATTTTGCAAGGTACATGGCCAGTAACTGAGTGCATTGGCATCTGAAAGGTGATCGGACCTGCAGATCACAGTATAACCCATCATGGTTGATGTATCCGAGCTGTTCACATTTAAACAGGTTGCAGGCAACACATTTTTTATGGTACTAGAGTATGCAAACAAACATATGAACTAGGCATTTGTTTACAAAAGTACATTATAGGAAGCCACAGAGAGAAAACTGAATATTAATTGAAACACAGCCTAGAGTAAATACTGTAGTTATAGCTTTTAAGATGGATATGAATAGTTGAAATGGTTTTACCAGAATAGAAAAGACTAAGAAGGGAGACCTACCAGAGGGATTTCAATCAAAGGTAAGGTTCAGAAGTCTATGAACAGTTATAACTAATGTAGCTTCAAATAAAAGAATGAAGCATGAATCTCACATTGGAGGGCTATTTGAATGCAATGCAAATAACATGGATACAAGCTTATACCGGTATTAAATGGCAACTAGATAAAAGTATTAAAAGGAAAATGTGCAGAAGAATATGGGGAAAGGGTAAAGTGATAGCCTTTGTAGAGCAACATTGGCAGCTGTGATTGGAGGGCTGAATGATCAATACTTTGCTATAATCACTATTAATCATGGGTACATTAAAAAAGGAATAAATATCATGAGGAAAGGAATTTATTTGCCTCTGCATACCCGTTGCCTGCACTTACAACCTGAATTCATCCAAATATTCTACACAGTTAGTATTTTGTCTTTATTGCTATCTTTTAATTGAGCATTAATTTTCAGTGGACTGCTTTGTAATGTTAACACTACTGTTGCATATTATCTTACTTTTAAGATCATTTAAGGCAGTTAGGCACGTATCCGCATCAAGGCCATTCTCAAAAGTAGTGCAGTGCAATTGCTCTTCTTATGTCTTGCAAATTTGTCTCCAGACAATATTTCTTTCCACTCAGACCCAAATCATTCATGTCTTTGGCAAGGTCAACACGTTATGCTATTTTTGAGATAATCTTGAATAGCTGATTACTAAGCTCAGAGTGGTATCATGTAGTATTTTGATCTAGTGGGAACAAAAAATTGGCAATGTATGTCCAGATGTATGACCTGGTTGGGAACTTGGAGGTTGTGATGTTTCTGTATGTCTGCTCTATATGTACTAACTTGTTTACAGAAGGTATTGTGGTGTTATCTACAAGACACTATATCTGTATCTTGTAGATACACTGCAGTCTGTTGCATTTGCTGTGCAATGTTCAGCACAGTGAGTTGACATGTGCTAGTTGCATCAAGCTTCCCGAGTGTTGTGCTCATCTAGCCAGGAGGAAACTATACCATAATAAACAAACATTTATTGAAAGTGAAAAGACTTTTGGAAATCCCATTCATCACAGTATTCCCAGCCTCCAAACTTATGGCTGATTCAGTTTAGTTTTATAATCAATGATGATTAAAAGTATATTGATAGTGGAGAACTGAACAGTGGGAATGCCTCTGAATATTAAGTGGAAGTGACTGGCTTCATGTTGGAGATGCCCATTGCTTGGCACATGTGTGATACACATATTACTTGCCACTTATCAGGCTATGCCATGCTTCATTATATATGAGGAAATGTGAATGGAAATGAACATATGCAATTATTAACAAACATCTCCACTACTGACCATATGAACATGGAAATGCTATTGCTGAAACAGCTGAAGATGGTCGGGACGAGGGCACTGTACTGAGAACTCCTGGAGTCATATTCTACCGCTGAGTTAATGGGTCTTCAATAATCACATCCATCCTCCTTTGTATTCGGCATAGCTCCACAAGTGCATTTGTTATCATCAAATTTCTATTGAATCAATCTTATTATGACTCCTTGCTGGCACAATCCAACAAATCTCTGCATTGATGTTAAAGACAGTCATTTTTGCCTCACTTCGGGAATTAGACTCTCTTGTGCATGATTAGACCAAAACTTTAATGAAATCAAGAGCCAAGTTGTTTTAAAACAACCAAAACTGACATTTGGCAAATTGGTCATTTGGGAAATTGGAGATTAATACCACTATCTAAATATAATTTTGGTGAGGACTAAGTATGCTGGACTTGGGTCAGACTGGATCTGTACTGTTTTGTATAAGCAGGATTTATTTGTTCATTTTTTTAAAATTTTATTGGTGCAGACAGGTGTTGCAACTGTACTACGAAGTGTCCGTCCTAATAAGGTATTATATAAGTTCCAAAATATTCCAATAAGTGCTGTTGGCTTCTAACAATTGAGTCTTCGTTGCGCACTGGGTTGTGGTGAGGGGTTAAAAAAATCCATTAAATCGTTTGCAAAAATTATTTTTAGGCTCATGTTTTTGGATGTTCTTTCAATGTATGTGTACTGCTATTAGACAATATTTTCACAAATGCTTCATAATGCTCCTTCATCTAGTCATTGCTTAACACTCAAAGTCGATCGGTTCAAGACTTTGCAGTTAACATATCCACCATGATGATCCAGTTTTAATTATACCACAAATTCCATTAGTTGTTCATCTCGAAGAAGATCTAAGGATAGACAGTTCATTGAACGTTTGCCATAAAAGGTTGACTTTGTATTACATTCTGCTGTGGAATAAGTATAACAGGATTGGCTATCTTTGTCCTCATGGATACAGCCAAAAGTGTAACTTTGAGAGGTGTCTGAAGACAAAGCAGAACACAAAGGTGGTTGTTGTTGATACAGGCGTACATCATCTAAACTCTGACTATGGCGATCAGTTGAGTTTCTTGGCTTAGATTGTGAGGCCTGTAAAAGTGAAGATGGGTTTAATCATTTAATGCAGTTTTTTTAATGGTTTGCTAACTTGCACCATGTTGAGAGAAACTTAACCCATTTTTCCTAGTTCTTTGTATGTTAATAATCCTTTTGTAGTTACCTCAAGGTTTTTTTTAAACTGGTGTTATAAACAACTTACAGAAAAAATATAGCAAACAAATGGGTTCACCAAATAAAATTATGTGATACAAACTGTTCATTATTAAACCTGTGTCAAAAGCATCAATCACATAATGTCATTTCCAGCATTTTACAATGATTTAGAGAGTTGTGCAATTAAGGGTCTGTAGGAGCCATTAAGCTTAAGTCAGTATTTCTAATTAGCTTAAGTTTAATATTTTTTTGTTTTAGTTTTATCTGCCTGTACTTTTGTAGGTGGGATTTGATACGTAGTAGGGGTGTGTTCTTTTGTTAGAGAAGTCTGGCGTAGACTCTCAACTAGAAGTTTCAGTTTGGTGTTGGAGAATGAGGGGAAATAGTTTTCTACCATGATCACGACACACAAGTTACGAGACGACATACCTTTATACGAAGAAGCTTTTATGTGATTTATATGATGTGAATAGAACAGCGATTAAGAATGGAAAGTTATGAGTTATTTCTTTGTTTTGTATTACTTCAATAAAAAAGCAATTAATCAAGAAACGGCGTCTGGAAGATTCATCTTTGCCGTTTTATGTGTGTCGTGAGTGCGTTAGGCTATACCTTCAAATCATCTCCAATAATTAATGGCTATCGAAGTTGGATTTTGAGAACGTTGTAAAAACTGCCATTAAAATAAGTATAAAACTGTTACTATCAGGAAGTGCCAAACCTAATTCGACAGTGGACTGAAGAAGCTGAACCTCTGCCAGAGATTACAGCCTGAATCCTGGGAGGAAGAACTGACGCGGTTGACACCTGAGTCATTAGAGGAAGAGATTACTTCATTGACCGAGAGAGCCGTGAGTACATCGATTGCTTGCCGTATTTGAAAATTGCCAGAAGCATTAAAGGTTAAAAGCCTGTGGGAATATTCTACAGACAGAAGGAATGCAGCTAGAAGCTTGTTTATCTTTATTTGAAGATTAGTCAGCTAGCGTTGAGTAAACGGCCTTGAAATTAATTGAATGCTTTGTACTTCTACGATGAGGCGAGCTCAGCTAGTGGATATTTACAAGATTCTGGCTAAGAAAACCTTCAAAATAATGATTGTTTTGAAGAAGCAGGACAGGTTGTTTTTTTAAACTTGTATAATGACCTGGCAGTCAGCCTGGAAAACACCAACTCATGGAGCCACGGACAGGTGAGTACGAAGAGACGCTACAAGAGGGAGCCATGGAGCCAGAAGAGAGAAGATATGAAAAGAGAGAAACCAAGCACACTGAAAAGCCTACCTTTTAAAGATGCCAGATGGAAAGAAACAAGTTATGGAAGCAGATGGTCAAGTCAATTAAATTCCAGAACAAATTAATGTAAACAGATGAGAATGCGAAGATAGTACAATCTAATCTGGAGCAATTATTCAGCCTCAGCCACGTGGTTGGAGAAAAGCAAAACTCATTGCTGGGTTTACAACTGCCTGAGGGAGAACTTGAAAGGCACACCCAGTGGTTCCAAGAAAGAGTGGAATTTTTTCGATGGTTTTGTAGAGTATGTGAAGAAGTGGTTACTTGAAATCGAACAACTTACACACCCTATAGTCGGAGGTGATATGTAACAAGGTGTTGAAGTGGGAGAAGAAATTGGACCACAGGATAGTGTTGCAAACGTCTCAACATGAAGATCTGGATGAAAATCTGGTTCTGCAGCCAGTACAACTACATGGGTCTCTGCTCAAATGGAAGCCAAAGCTGAAGTAGCTGCCCCCTTGCTAGAAGCTACCGCCATGGAGAAAAAAATGAGGGAGATATTGGAAGACCAAAGATCATGATGTGGTTCGGGAGTATCTCAGAAGAAAAGTTCCTTAATGGAAAAGGATGCAGCAGCTAAATCAAACCCACAGCCAAAGCCACTCTGATCTCATGACTCAGAGCTAGCACTGAGTGGGTGGGCGATCGGCAAAACTTCATTTCAGCAACAAGGAGCTAGACCGAAGCAAACAACTTTTGGGCTGTCTGTTGAGGCTTGTAATAAGCCAGCGACGCAGTACTCTTTTCAGAGGCCTGTTCATTATCATTTGCGCTCAGACAAGGACAAACAACTGGTCATGGGACTTGTGACAAAACTTACCTAGACCAGTACTCATTTCACAGGCCTGTTCACCATCCATATGCGCCCAGCCAGGGATCTCAAAGTGAATTCTATGAATTAGTGAGGAATCAAACGAGAATCAGCGAGCTCCCAGCTCAACAAGATCTCTCTTCCACCTTACCCCCCAATGGGAATTCCGAAGTATGATGGTGATCCTTTGCAATATGAAACTTTCACAATAGCGTTTCACGAAGGAGTGGAAATTAAAACTGCTAATAAAAGAGATCGCTTACAATTCCTGGAGCACTACTTAAGCGGATATTGACACCTGGAAATATGATGTTGTGGCAATCAGTGAAACATGGTTGCAGGAGGGCTGTGATTGGAAACTAAATATTCCAGGATTTCGTTGCTTCAGGTGTGATAGAATTGGAGGGACCAGAGGGGGAGGTGTTGCATTGCTTGTCAGAGAAGATATTACAGCAGTGCTTTGGCAGGATAGATTAGAGGGCTCGTCTAGGGAGGCTATTTGGGTGGAACTGAGAAGTGGGAACGGTGTAGCAACACTTTTAGGGGTGTACTATAGACCGCCAAATGGGGAGCGAGAATTGGAAGAGCAAATATGTAAGGAGATAGCAGAGATTAGTAGTAAGCACAAGGTAGTGATTGTGGGAGATTTCAATTTTCCAAAAATAGACTGGGAAACACATTCTGTAAATGGGCTGGATGGTTTGGAGTTTGTAAAATGTGTGCAGGATAGTTTTTTGCAGCAGTACATAGAGGTATCGACCAGAGAAGGGGCAGTGCTGGACTTCCTGTTAGGAAATGAGGCAGGTCAGGTGACGGGAATAGTGCCGGAGGATTGGCGTACTGCGCATGTTGTTCCATTGTTTAAAAAGAGTTCAAAGAATAAACCTAGCAATTATAGACCTATTAGTTTGACGTCAGTGGTGGGCAAATTAATGGAAAGGATAAGTGCAATCAAGAACATGGATTTGTGCCTGGAAGGTCATGTTTGACAAACCTTCTTGAATTTTTTGAAGCAGTAACTAGGGAAATTGATGAGGGTAAAGCAGTGGATGTTGTCTATATGGATTTCAGTAAGGCCTTTGACAAGGTTCCCCATGGAAGGTTGGTTAAGAAGGTTCAATCTTTGGGTGTTAATGGCGGAGTAGCAAGATGGATTCAACAGTGGCTGAATGGGAGATGTCAGAGAGTAATGGTGGATGGCTATTTGTCAGGTTGGAAGCCGGTGACCAGTGGGGTGCCTCATGGATCTGTGTTGGGTCCACTGTTGTTTGTCATGTACATCAATGATCTGGATGATGGGGTGGAAAATTGGATAAGTAAGTATGCAGATGATACTAAGTTAGGTGGTGTTGTGGATAATGAAGTAGATTTTCAAAGTCTACAGAGAGATTTGGGCCATTTGGAAAAGTGGGCTGAAAGATGGCAGATGGAGTTTAATGCTGTAAGTGTGAAGTGCTACATCTTGGCAGGACAAATCAAAATAGGACGTACATGGTAAATGGTAGGGAATTGAGGAATGCTGTGGAACAGAGGGATCTAGGAATAACTGTGCATAGTTCCCTGAAGGTGGAATCGCATGTAGTAGGGTGGTAAAGAAAGCCTTTGGTGTGCTGGCCTTTATAAATCAGAGCATTGAATATAGGAGTAGGGAAGTAATGTTAAAATTGTACAAGGCATTGGTAAGACCAATTCTGGAGTATGGTGTACAATTTTGGTCGCCTAATTATAGGAAGGTTGTCAACAAAATAGAGAGAGTACAGAGGAGATTTACTAGAATGTCGCCAGGGTTCCAGCAACTATGTTACAGAGAAAGGTTGAACAAGTTAGGTCTTTATTCTTTGGAGCGCAGAAGGTTAAGGGGGGGACTTGATTGAGGTCTTTAAAATGATGACAGGGATAGACAGAGTTGACGTGGATAAGTTTTTCCCATTGAGGGTAGGGAAGATTCAAACAAGAGGGCATGACATGAGAATTAAGGGACAGAAGTTTAGGGGTAACGTGAGGGGGAACTTCTTTACTCAGAGGGTGGTGGCTGTGTGGAATGAGCTTCCAGCAGAAGTGGTGGAGGCAGGATCGATTTTAACATTTAAAAGTAAAGTGGATAGGTATATGGACGTGAAGGGAATGGAGGGGTATGGTCTGAGTGCAGGTAGATGGGACTAGGGGAAAACAAATGGTCGGCACGGACTGGAAGGGCCAAGAGGGCCTGTTTCCGTGCTGTAATTGTTATATGGTTATATGATATGTAAATGCAGCTTGTAATAAGTTGTCGAAATTTGCCTGCAGAGGAGGGCTATCAAATGGCAAGAAAATTGCGTAAAGAACATTTTGGTAAGGAACAGAAGATTGCAAATGCATACATGCATACTCTTTTTGGACAGCTATCAAGGCATAAGCTGTGAAGGCATTGCATGAGCGAGATATTTCTTAGAGGTTGTTATAGCTCGTTGAGAAATCTCAACCACATGGAAGAAATGAATGTTGTTAGTAATGTGTGAACTATCATTCTAAAACTGCCCTATAAGCTTATAGATAAGTGGAGGGATAGAGCAGGTCTGATATTGGAAGTTGAGAAACGAGAAGCCATGCTTCCTGATCTGGTGAGTTTCATGGAAAGGGAAGTATGGTTAATGTCAAATCTACACCATGGGAATATTCAAGATTCTAAACGGGCAACTGTTAAAAGTTTCTACCTTTACTAAAACAAAAGGACGTTCATGACCTAAGGAAAGCAGCTTTGCTACCGCTATAATACCTGTAGAAACGACAGGAGGAATGAAAGGAGATGCATCTACTATTAAGCAAAAAGGGTTTTGTTGTCATGTGATGAGGTTGGTCACGCCATAAGGTGATGTCGAAAATTAAAGAAGAAGGAATATAAAGAAAATATAGACTTCTTAAAGGAGAAGGGTATCTGCTTTGGATGTTTGAAGAAAGGACACATAGTTAAAGACTGCAACATGTAATAAGTGCAATCAAGATCATCCTGAATTACTTCATACTGAACAGAAGAATACGGAAAAGAAGCCGGAGCAAATAGAACAGAAGGAGAAGCCAGCTACTAGTGATACTGTTACCTCACCTCAAATAAATGCACATATTGGGGCGGGGGTAGAAACCTGCATTTTTTCCATCTTACCTGTATACAGTGTTGCAAACATTTGCTTTTTTGGATCATGAGAGCTCGGCTACTTTTTGCACAGAAAGCTTGATGAGAAGGCTGGACATTACAGGAGAAAGGACTAAGATTTTCTTGCATACCATGAATGAGGAGAAATTATGACATTACAGGTATGGAAATATTTAGTCTGGATGAAGACAATTTTATACAAGTATCTGAAGTGTTTACACATGGGACCATGCCTGTTTCTCATCTAAATATACCCAAGCAAGAAGACTTGAAACAATGGCCTTACTTGAAGGATGTCAAGATACCTAAAATAAATTCTGGTATCGACCTACTTATCGGAACAATTGCTTTGAGGGCATTGGAACCTAAAGGGTTTGTCAGCAATCTAGGGGACGGACGATTTGCTGTGAGAACCCTATGATTATGCTGAAATGGTACCAACAGACCAGCTGAATCGAAGTGACGGAGTGCTTTGGTATATTCCACATCGTGTATCGCTCAAACAAAGGGACCTTGTGGGTCTTTGACTGTGCTGCAGTCATAAAAAAAAATCACGTAACTGTCAACTACTGCAAGGTCCAGACCTTTCCAACTCACTCACTGGAGTTCTCATTAAATTCAGACAAGGACTGGTTGCTTTGATGGATAATATTTAAGCAATGTTTCATCAAAATATCAGAAAAGCATTTTGACTACTATGGTGGCGTGATGGTGATGTACAATAAGATCTCGATGAATACGGATGAAGGTATCATCACCAAGTTGTGCAAACTTTGCTTTAAGGAAGACCGCCAAGGACAATAAAGCTCACTTTCCAGAAGAAGTGACAAACACAGTAAAGAATAATTTCTATGTGGATGATTGTTTAAAAATCCATGTCTACGGATGAGGAAGCAATTCAAATGGTGAAATATCTGACCTCTTTGTAATAAGGGAGGATTCATGCTATCCAAGTGGATCAGCAACTGCCGTGTTTTATTGGCGAGCATTCCTCTAGATGACAGAACCAAGGAGACCAGAAAGTTGGATTTGGATAAAGATAATCTGCCAAAGGAAAGGGCACTGGGATTACACTGGTGTGTCGAAACAGATGTGTTCCAGTTCAGAATCTCGATTCAAGAACGACCATGTACTAGAAGGGGTATCCTATCGGTGATTGGTTCTGATAACGACCCTTTGGGATATCTCGCACCATTTACACTGCCAGCCAAGTTGATTTTGCAGGATTTTTGGAAGAGAAAACTTGGATGGGATGAGAGTATAATGCAAACTTCCTCTCAGCGATGGACAAATGGTTAGCAGATCTCAACAAGATCTCAGAATTTAAACTGGACCGGTGTATGAAGCCTACAAACTTTGGTCTAATCAGATATGCACAGCTGCATCACTTTTCAGATGCAAGTGAAAGTGGCTACGGTACTGTTTCATATCTAAGACTGGAAAATTATAACAATAAAGTACATGTTTAAGAAGGAAATGCAGATGCTGGAAAATCGAAGGTAGACAAAAATGCTGGAGAAACTCAGCGGGTGAGGCAGCATCTATGAAGCGATGGAAGGTCTGAAGAAGGGTCTCAACCCGAAACGTCGCCTATTTCCTTCGCTCCATAGATGCTGCCTCACCCGCTGAGTTTCTCCAGCATTTTTGTCTACCTACAATAAAGTACATGTTGAATTCTTAATGGGAAATGCCTGAGTGGCACCATTGAAGCAAATGACGATTCCCAGAATGGAACTTACTGCCGCAGTCTTATCTGTTAAAGTTGGCATGGTGCTGCAAAGGAACTGCAGCTTCGGCTAGAGAAATCTATCTTCTGGACTGATAGTTCTACAGTGCTTAAATACTTTAACAATGAGAACAAGCATTTTCTAACATTTGTAGCAAGCAGAATCTCTTGTGTAATGAGAGGTACTAATGTATCACAGTGGAAATATGTTAATGCAAAGGAAAATCCTGCGGATTAAGATTCTAGAGGATTAACAGCAGATCACTTAAGCAATAAGAGATGGATCAATGGACCAGAGTTTATCTGTAAGCCAGACAGAGAATGGTCAAAGTTTGCGCTGGGATTTGAAATCTCTGCTAATGATCTGGAAATCAAACAAAATATCACAGTGAATGTTATTATTAAAGATTCGTCAAACCCAACGAATGATTTAATTACCCATTTTTCATCATGAAATAAGTTGGTGACTGTGGTAGCTTGGGTTCTTAAAGCTAAAACAAAGTTATTGCTATTTACTCGAAAAAGGAAAGAGATTGCTGAAAGTATTTCTGAAGAAGATCCTGAAAAACTAAAGGGATAGGTTGAAAAAAAGATGCGGGGGGGGGGGGGGGGGGGGGGTCGATGGGCAGCGTGGACTCGACATGTCTGAATGGGGGGGGGGGGGTTGTGCGAGCTCTCTGTCTTCCTCCTTCCTTCCATCTCCCTCGAACATTCTCCTTCCCCCGCAGCGACCAGCGTTGACAGAAGGCCTCCAGCGTCCCTGTGGACACCGTGTGTTCCCTCCACAGGTACACCCCACCCCCACCCCACCCCACCCCCCCCCCCCCCCCCCCCCCCCCCCCCCCCCCGATCGGCCCTCCCAACTCCCTGCCTTGTATCCAAACACCAGGATCATGGGACTAAAATGCAACCGGAATTTGAGGAGCAGCCCCTTTAGATATTGGTACAGGGGCAGTAAACTCGTACTGTGGTTACCATTGGCAACGTCCCATTGTGATGTCATTATGGCAATCGGCCGCTTATTGAGAGCTTATTGTGATTGGTGCACTGTGAGTTGCATTGTGACATCATTAGTGGAACCTCCTGGAACAAAGGCTTTCTGTGAGAAGCTGTGCTTTGTTACCGTTGGCAACGCCCCATTGTGATGTCATTGTGGCACTGTGGCTGTGTGTAAGAACCGTTTTTTTCAAAAGTTTTTTTAAGAACTTGAATCGTTGATAACGTGAAATATAGGATGAAATCTTACGTGAACCTGAGTACGACGTGGACAGGAAAAATGTAAATTATGGGCCTGTCCTACTTGGGCGATTTTTCAGCGGACTGCCGGCGACTGTCAGAGCGGAACACGCACGCACACACACACACACACACAAACACATCGCAAAGGCGGCAAGTGGTACCACACGGAAATTCACACGGTGCAAAGCCAAGGTGATACAGACACACACTGCGATGAACAGGAAGGTTGGCGCTGCAATTAAGACAGCTAGCACAGTGTATGGTAAGTCCTCTAACAGAGGGGGGAGGGGAGGAGAAGAGAAATGGGGAGAAATGGGGCAGAAGGGGGGCAGAAGGGGGGCGGGAGAAGGAGTGGAGACAACTTTTAAGAAGCCAGACAATTTTTAATAAGCCAGAGATACACAGCTGTGAAGTTCGGTGGACATTTAACATTACCGGTCGGTTATCCTTGATTCTGAAAACTCCTGCTTCCGTTTTTTTCCCCCCCATGAGCCAATGAAAATGACCGGTAAGCAAAGGCAATTAACTAAAACTACCTACGACTACCTCGACTACCAATAACTACATGGCGACCCCACTACAATTGCATGCACAACTACAGGATTGTCGATTTTCTCCATGGCGACCAATTTTTGGTCGCAGAAAATTTGTCAACATGTTGAAATATTTGCGGCAACCATACTGAGGCCGTGACTAGTTCCCAGAATGCGGGAACTCCTCGCGACCATGAAGGAGACTCACCAGAAACCACCAGCGAAACATGTGGCGACCATGTGCCGAGTGCAGATTCTCCTGAACTCGCTTAAAAAGTCACCTAAGTGGGACAGGCCCGTTAGAATATGTAAAAATGTAAGCGCTAGTGCATAGCATTTTGAGGAAGATACAAAACAAACACGGACACACGCGCACACACACAAGATGAGACCTTTATAGGTATAGAGATTGGTAATTGCCTCGTTATATACTCAGAACAATTATGTATGAGCCATTAAGCTCAAGTCAGTATTATTATCATGTGTGATATTTTTAGTTTTAGTTTTATGTGCCTGTACTTTTGTAGGAGGGATATAATACATAGTATCATAGATACATAGGGGTGTTCTTTTGTCAGAGTATTCTGGCACACACTCTCAGATTAGAAGTTTCAGTTTGGTGTCGGAGAATAAGGGGAAATAGTTTTCTGTCATGATCATGACACACGCATATTACGCGACGACATATCTTTATAGGAAGCTTTTATGTGATTTATAGGATGTGAATGGAACAGCGATTAAGAACGGAAAGTTATGAGTTATTTCTTTGTTTTGTATTACTTCAATGAAAAAAGCAAATAATCCAGAAACGACGTCTGGAAGATTAATCTCCGCTGTCTTGTGTATGCCGTGAGTGCGTTAGGCTATACCTTCAATTCATCTCCAATAATTAATGGCTATCGAAGTTGGACTGAGAACGTTGTAAAAACTGCCATTATTGGATCTTTTGGCCCACCTCACCTATGCTCAGATTTTTGCCCATCTACGCTAATTACATTTGCCCACAAGGACCATATCCTCTATGCCCTGCTGACTTAAGTATACAGTGTCTTGCAAAAGTTTTCATACCCCTTGAACTTTTCCACATTTTGTCATGGTTTCCAAATTTTATTACAAATAAAAAACTGAAAAGTGTGGCGTGCAAATGTATTCTGCCCCCTCTGAGTCAATACTTTGTAGAACCACCTTTCGCTGCAATTACAGTCTTTTGGAGTATGTCTCTGTAGATGGTTTATATACAACCAATAATATAGTTACCTCACTCCCATTAACCCCGCCCAGTTAACATCAATCATAACGCCTTCCCCTCAGTAGGAAAATGTAGCCGGTGCTTGAAGGTGTATGTAATACCCAGTGCTATCATTAAAAGATGTTGCACACTTAAGAGCTTGTAAAGTTTTCATTTACATGGTGTCAGAAGTGGGATTCGAACCCACGCCAGCTTTGCACATCTAGAGACTGAAATGTTTGCCCATTCTTCTTTGCAAAATAGCTCAAGCTGAGTCAGATTGAATGGAGAGCATCTGTGAACAACAATTTTCAAGTCTTGCCAGAGATTTTCAATTGGATTTAGGTCTGGACTTTGACTGGGCCATTCTAACACATGAATATGCTTTGATCGAAACCATTCCATTGTAGGTCTGGCTGTATGTTTAGGGTCGTTGTCCTGCTGGAAGATGAACCTCCGCCCCAGTCTCAAGTCTTTTGCAGACTCTAACAGGTTTTCTTCCAAGATTGCCCTGTATTTAGCTCCATCCATCTTCCCATCAACTCTGACCAGCTTCCCTTTGTCCCTGCTGAAGAAAAGCATCCCCACAGCATGATGCTGCCACCACCATGTTTCACAGTGGGGATGGTGTGTTCAGGGTGATGTGCAGTGTTAGTTTTCCGCCACACATAGCGTTTTGCATTTAGGCCAAAAACTTCAATTTTGGTCTCATCAGACCAGAGCACCTCCTCCACATGTTTGCTGTGTCGCCCACATGGCTTGTGGCAAACTGCAAATGGGACTTCTTATGGCTTTGTTTCAACAATGGCTTTCTTCTTGCCACTCTTCCATAACGGCCCGATTTGTGGAGTGCACGACTAATAGTTGTCCTGTGGACAGATTCTACCACCTGAGCTGTGGATCTCTGCAGCTCCTCCAGAGTTACCATGGGCCTCTTGGCTGCTTCTCTGATCAATGCTCTCCTTGCTCGGCCTGTCAGTTTAGGTGGACGGCCATGTCTTGGTAGGTTTGCAGTTGTGCCATACTCTTTCGGATGATGGATTGAACAGTGCTCCGTGAGATGTTCAAAGCTTGGGATATTTTTTTTATAACCTAACCCTGTTTTAAACTTCTCCACAACTTTATCCCTGACCTGTCTGGTGTGTTCCTTGGGTTTCATGATGCTGTTTGTTCACTAATGTTCTCTAACAAACCTCTGAGGCCTTCACAGAACAGCTGTATTGATACTGAGATTAGATTACACACAAGTGGACTCTATTTACTAATTAGGTGACTTCTGAAGGCAATTAGTTGCACTGGATTTTATTTGGGGGTATCAGAGTAAAGGAGGCTGAATACTTTTGCACGCCACACTTTTCAGTTTTTTATTTGTAAAAAAAATTGAAAACCATGTATCATTTTCCTTCCACTTCACATTTATGCGCCACTTTGTGTTGGTTTATCACATAAAATCCCAATAAAATACATTTATGTTTGTGGTTGTGACAAAATGTGGAAAGGTTCAAGGGGTATGAAAACCTTTGCAAGCCACTATATATCTTAATATCTCTTAAAGAAAGTAAATGTATCTGATTCCACCAAATCCCCAGGCACCATGTTCCAGACATCAACCACTCTTTGTATAAAAGCACAACGATCAGATGCCCTTTAAAGCTCCTTTATCTTACCTTGAATCTACACCTCACGTTTTAGTTACTTCTATTATGGAAAAATATGTTAACCGTCTATCCTTTCTATGTCACTCATAATTCTGCATACTTCCATCAAGTCACTTCTCAGTCTCCTTCACTCCAGAGAAAATAAGCCAAGCCTATCCAATCTCTCCCATAATTAAAATCTTCCAATCCAGACACCATTCTCGTGAATTTCTTCTGAACTCTCTCAAGCACGATAAGATAACTTCCTTGGTATCCACAGCACCACCAATTTCCATGCCATCTGCACAATCATGCTTCCTGCATTCACATCAAAGTTCTTAATATGCAATCACAAACAGCAAAGGTCCCAGTCCAATCTGTGCGGCACACCACCAGTCACAGACTTGTAATCAGAAAATCACCTTCCACCATTACCCTCGGCACCTTATCATCTTTCTCATGTTCTTAACTTTCTTGACCAGCCAGCATCTGGAACATTGTCAAATGCCTTACTAATGTCCATACCATTTACACTTCGTCTACCACCTTTTCCTTCATCAGGCTCCTCTGTACCTCTTCAAAAATCTCAATCAAATCTGTGAGATAAGATTTACTCTGTGTAAAGTCATAATGACCATCCCTGATCAATCACTACTTTTCCAAATGAAACCTTATGTCCCACTTATGTTCCACTTAGGCGACTTTTTAGGCGACTGCAGGAGACTGTGCAGTCGCCACATGGTCGCCACATCACTGGTGGTTGCCAGAGAGTCGCCTTCATGGTCACGAGGAGTTCCCACATTCTGGGAACTAGTCATGGCCTCATTCTGGTCGTCGCAAATTTTTCAACATGTTGAAAACTTAGCGGTGACCAGAATGAAGTCGCCATGGAGAGTAGCGAGAATTCGCGTGCCGTAGATGGTTCGCCAGGAGGTCCTAGTGGGTTCTCAGGAGATCAAAGGTTCTCATTGGTTGTAGGCAGTGCTGACCGGTGAATTTCATTGGCTCATTGGGGAAAAAAAACGTAAGCAGTAGTTTTCAGAACCAAGGATAACCGACCGGTAAGGTTAAATGTCTGCCGAGCTTCACAGCCGTGTATCTCTGGCTTCTTAAAAGTTGCCGCCACTCCTTCTACCTCCTCCCCCCCCCCCTTTTAAAGGACTTACCGTACACTGTGCTTTAGCCGTCTTAATTACAGCGCCAACCTTCCTGTTCATTGCTATGTGAGTCTGTGTCACATTGGCTTTTCTCCGTGTACATTTCACTCTGACAGCGCTCCCCCCAATTGCCCTGTCCCCCGCCAGCATAACGGGCTGGTGAAGGAAGCGGGGGGGGGGGGGTGTGTGTGTGTGTGTGTGTGTGTGTGTGTGTGTGTGTGTGTGTGTGTGTGTGTGTGTGTGTGTGTGTGTGTGTGTGTGTGTGTGTGTGTGTTTTCCACTCTGACAGTCGCCGTTCCTTGACAGTTGCTGGCAGTCTCCTGAAAATTCACCTAATTAGGACAGGCCCATAAATGTAGCTATTTACCGATCATTTAGTATCATTTTTCGACTAGAACTGCACTTGAAGTAAATCCCACATCAAGACTGCAGTGAACGATTAAATTCTCCATTGCTTGTTTTGCAGCCTGCTGGCGAAGTCATCATGAGACTGCCCAATGCTATCTAATCTTATTGCCATAAGATTGCCTGCCATTGAGTACTGCTCGGGGATCTTTTACTACAGTTGCATTGGAATATCTGACTGCTAAGCATATTACTTTCCTTCTCAGGCTTCCTGTGCAGCATTAATTCTTCTCCTCGATCTTACTCCCAATTCCACAATTGCCAGAATGTTATTCCCTGATCTGCCATGGGCCCACTTCCCAGAATACTCTGAACCGTTGATTCTGTTGGATCCTAATCCCGTACATTGGTACTCCAAATCAGCTGGGTCTCAGTAGCCCTAGCTGCTGCATTCAAGCAGCATATCCATTAGGGCAACTAGAATTTTGAGACAAAACATTTTAATTAACTGACTCTCTTGATCAAACAGACATCTCTTGATGATCTAGCATTTTTTAGTACATGTGGAACAACTTAGGGATTGTACAAATGCAAGGAATTGGACTTCAGTTTCTCAATGTAATTAAATAAATTTCATACCTGCGAGAGCGAGACAATACTTTTCCCTCGAAGTTTTACCAAAGAATCACATAAACTCACAATGGTTTCGTTGTTGATACCTATAAAATTAAATATACTCTCAATTTATTGCTGAAACATACCATAATCCAACAGAAGAATTTTAATTCATAATTTAACAATGCTTTAAGCTCTATTAGAAACATTTCCACAGTGATAGTAACTAGATGAGATTCTATCCAGTATACTTCCCTGATTATTATTTGTAGTGTGAAGCTTAATTGTATTATAAAGATGATATGTTCTATTTTATTCTGTTTTGGGGTTTGTATTTTGTGATTCTATCATCTTTCTGTGAAAGATAATAGTCAGTTATTATTAAACTACAACAAAATAAACTACTCCAAATATCTGTAGCAGGTTTTAAAAAATAAGTAAAAAGGTATTTGTTTTGAACTGAGCTTTTGTTATGCTGTAATCATGAATTATCACTACTAATGTTCCTCGAGTCCAACTCTGTAACCTGCAGCCAGTGGATTTAGTGAAGTTGTTAACCTGTCACTCTATAGCTCCCTCAAGAAAATCTGCTCACATGTGAATAAGCTCCTTGTCATAACTGGTCTTATGACAGATAATTATGCTGATATTATGGACTTTATGGAAACATGAGTAACTAGTGATAATACTTTGCATTCTCTTAACCTGTCTATATTTCCTACCACTTGCCCGAAACAGGCTAACACAATGTCAATGTGGTTTTTAATTATCAAATAATAACTTTGTCTTTGCTCTTACTGCTCAGACATTTTCTCCTCGGAGTATCTCATCTTTCTAGTCAAGCTCACTAGCTCCAAAATACACAAAATGCTGGAATAAAAACAACAGGCGAGGCAGCATCTATGGAGAACATGGGTCGGTGACGTTTCGGGTTGCGACCCTTCTAAAAACTGTTTATGGGGAGGGAAGAAAGCTGGAAGAGAGGAAGGACAATACAAAGCGTGGCAGATAATAGATGAACACAGGGGAGGGGGAATATTGATAGGCTGATGGTTGGACAGAGGACAGAGATATTTTTTTTTAAAGACAGTGCTAGACAAAAGGATTGAAGCCAGAGGAAGGAATGCAGGTGGAAGGAGAGGGGAGAAGTAGGTGTGAGTCCAGGTGGGTCACAGGGAAAATGGGGGAGGGTGAAAGAAAGGGATTGTTGGAGGTTACCTAAAAAATGGAGAATGTAAATGTTCATACCATTGGGTTGCAAACTTCCCAAGCGGAATATGAGGTCTATTCTTCCAGTTTTCCAGTGGCTTCACTCTGACAATGGAGGAGGTCAGTATGAGAACGGGAAGGGAGTTAAAATGGTTTGCACCCGGGAGATTCAACAGGCCTTGGCAAACTGAGTGCAAGTGTTCAACAAAACATTTGCCGAGTGTATGCTTGTTCTCACCGATGTACAGGAGGTCACATCGGGAACATTGGATGCAGTACATGAGGTTACAGGTATATATGAACCTCTGTCTCAGTTCCAATGTGAATCTCAGTTCCAATGTTTTACCATGTTAAAGCACTGTAAATGCATAAAAACTCAGTTAACAATTTTTAGCTACTTCAATTATGAACCTTGAGACTACCTTGGAATACAGTGTTCCTTCTGTATGTAAGTGAAAGTCACTGAATAAGAGTTGGTCATTACCAAATGTCATTTTCCAGCTTACCGTGCAGGTAATCCTGTTCGAAGAGGGGGAAGTCAACAGATTCACCTTCAATCCACTTATTTGATTGTGATACCTCAAGTGGATCGTTGATAGGTACCTCCTCTTCTGTAGCAAGAAATAGAAGTTCTTTATTATTTAAGAGTTTTGTTTAAAATACTATACAGTTTTTTTTAAACCACGTGTCAACCATTTCAATGTTAAAAGCTGAGCCATGACTTTTGGCATTGTTGTTGATTTATTATACGCCATCGGCGGTCACTCGAAACGAGTATGACTGTCCTCTCCATTGGGTCGTCTACTTGTGGGTCTGCAGATGTCTGTAGAGGCCAATCCGCGATCCACACACCTTGGTGCAACGTGGGCAGTGGAGACTGGAGGTGGTTGGTATTCGTTGGCCCCCCTTCGCTCTCCTTACGGTGCTGTCACTTTGTCTCTGTGACATGGCGTAGCTCCGTTTCATGACGTGCAACTCCTTCCTGCACGGATTCCCTCCAGGAGCGCCTGTCCAGTCCAATTTGCTCCCAGTTGCTCGATGTGATGAGAAATGTCTTCAAACTGTTCTCATGTTGTCCTTGAAGTGTTTCTTTTGCCCACCGGGGGCTCGCCAACCTTCCTTCAGTGGAGAGTACAGGATTTGTTTAGGGAGATGTGCGTTGGATTTGTGGATGACATGGCCAGTCCACCAAAGTTGGTGCTGCAATATTGTGGTGGTGATGCTGGCCATGTTGGCTTCCTCCAAAATGCCTATGTTGGTGCGTTTGTCCTCCCAGCTGATCTTCAGAATCTTTCGGAAGGATCTTTGATGGTATTGTTCCAGGGTTCTCAGGTGCCTGCTGCAGGTGGTCCATGACTCGGCCCCCTACAACAGGGTGGGGAGGACAATGACTCCGTAGACCAGCAGTTTTGTTTGAGCCTTCAGATCTTGGTCTTCAAAGACTCTTTTCCTGAGTCTAGCAAAGGCTCTGCATCTGGCACAACTCAGATGATGGTTGACCTCAGAGTTGGTGTCAGCTTTTGAGGAAAGAACGCTGCCAAAGTAGGGGAAGCGGTCAATGTTTTCAAGAGTGGTGTCGTCCACTTCCACCACTCTCAGCAATCAATGAATGTCGTGAAATGCTCCCCACCTACTGGCACAAGGGACTTCTTAACATCTAGTCCTGTGTATTTGATTCTATGTTGTCCTTGAAGTGTTTCTTTTGCCCACCGGGGGCTCGCCAACCTTCCTTCAGTGGAGAGTACAGGATTTGTTTAGGGAGATGTGCGTTGGATTTGTGGATGACATGGCCAGTCCACCAAAGTTGGTGCTGCAATATTGTGGTGGTGATGCTGGCCATGTTGGCTTCCTCCAAAATGCCTATGTTGGTGCGTTTGTCCTCCCAGCTGATCTTCAGAATCTTTCGGAAGGATCTTTGATGGTATTGTTCCAGAGTTCTCAGGTGCCTGCTGCAGGTGGTCCATGACTCGGCCCCCTACAACAGGGTGGGGAGGACAATGACTCCGTAGACCAGCAGTTTTGTTTGAGCCTTCAGATCTTGGTCTTCAAAGACTCTTTTCCTGAGTCTAGCAAAGGCTCTGCATCTGGCACAACTCAGATGATGGTTGACCTCAGAGTTGGTGTCAGCTTTTGAGGAAAGAACGCTGCCAAGGTAGGGGAAGTGGTCAATGTTTTCAAGAGTGGTGTCGTCCACTTTTAAAGTGGGCTGGGTAAACGGCTGGTTGGGTGCAGGTTGATGTAGGACCTGGGTGTTCTTGATGTTTAAGGCTAGGCCCATGGCTCTGTATGCCTTGGCAAAGGGATTGAAGATGCCCTGGAGGTCTTCTGCGGAGTGTGCTGCAATGGTGCAGCCATCCATGTACTGACGCTCCATGATGGCGATGTTACTGACATTGGTCTTGGCCTTCAACCTATTAAGGTTGAAGAGCCTACCGTCGGTTCAGTTATACATCATATATACCAAGATATAGTGAAAAACATTATTTTGTGTTATCCAGGCAAATCATATCATATACAAGAAAATTAGATAGTGCAAAAGAGAAAATAAACACAGAATATAATGTTACAGCTATAGAGAAAGTTCAGATAAACAAAAAGTGCAAGAGGCAGAACAAAGTAGATTGGAAGATATATCCTTATTTTTGAAATGTCCATTAAAGAATCTGATGACAAACAGGGAAAGAGCTATTCTAGAATCTAGTGGCAAATGGTTTCAAGCTTTTGTCCCTTTAGCCCAATGGTAGAGATAAGAAAACTAGCCATTAGTGTTTTTGCACGTTAATGTAGGAAATGGAATTGTATCCATAGAGCATTGATCAACTTTAACACATTTTGTACTCCGTACACTATGTCTCATACACAATGCATCGCATAAATGTTGCAACGACCATTTCAGTGTATTTGAATACCTGGTTGACATAAGCAACGAATGGTCCTTTTTGGAATACTGTTTATATTTTGATATTAATTATGTAGTTGGGCTCAAACCAATCTCATTCTATGGATATTATGATTGGTTTATCTATCTTATAGTGTGTGTGTGTGTGTGTGTGTGTGTGTGTGTGTGTGTGTGTGTGTGTGTGTGTGTGTGTGTGTGTGTGTGTGTGTCTGTCTGTGTGTCTGTGTGTCTGTCTGTGTGTCTGTGTGTCTGTGTCTGTCTGTGTCTGTCTGTGTCTGTTTGTGTGTGCGTATATCATACTGCTCAAAAAAACTACGTTCTGACGGTAAAGTTTATAAATATTCCTGCAGTTTTATCCTGTGAAATAAAAAATCAGCTTACCTGAAAATTTTGAGCTTTATTTCTTATTTATAAAAAATGTTCAAAAATTTCAAAAAAACTTAAAATAAACGAGCTGATGACATAACAATGCGCCTGCTCACACTTTCACGCGCAGCCTGCTCCGCAATGTTTTACACGCGCTATGAGTGACGTCAACCCCCGCCTCGACTCGCAACCTTTTTATTGACCCCGCCCGCCATGGCCCCGCACGCACACCGTGGGCCCGGCAGCCCGCTTGCTCGTCTGGCTCTCGTCCTCCTCTCCTCCCCCCTCCCCTCCCCCCCCCTCCCCCCCCTCCCCTCCCCCTCCCTCTCCATTCTTTTATCTCTTCGTTTTGAACATCGTTTGAGGGAATGGCCTAGGTTTCAGATTTGACTGAATGGAATTTATGTTTGTTTTTACATCTTCTAAACAATTTTAGGATAGTCATAGGTTTACACCATAATAAGTGATTTTGTACCTGGATAATTTGGGAGCTATATTAAAGCTTTTACACAAATTGCTATAATAATGTCATCTGATTAGGAGAATAGTCCTGTAACTTTAATTGACCGATTTTAATTAAGCAATATTCTTACCATTATTTTCTGTCCGATCTTTGCTGCTGCTCCCAATTCCTGATGTGTGGGAGCTTCCACGGCTCATCATGGAACTACTGGATTTAACTATACTGTGCACTGGTTCAACAGACATTGGTTCATCCACTGCCATTTCCGCAGACACTCTATACCTTGAATCTGCCTCAATTCCAGAGGTATGCGAGCTGCCATGGCTGACTATTGACTGGCAGGAGAGACGTTTGTTCCTTCCACTTCCTTGGCTGCTCCCACTGTTGTGAGAATGTGCATCTAGTCGCTCAAGATCCATTTCAAATGTATCACTGATGTATGATTCTCTGTAGCACTTTTTGTCTGTAGGTACACGGTGAAGAATTGTCTTTGATATAAATGCATAAACCATATTTCCCAAAAGAAATGCACAATAGTTAGATTATTCAGTGCCCAAGATGATTAAAAAAATAAGTTGACTTGGAAGCATATATTGTCAACAGAGTGAACGTTACTTTCTTACTAATACATGTCTAAAGTAGTGGTTTCTCATGAAAACAAGGTAAGTAAGCTATTGTCAGCATTCGTACATTAGTCAGTTTTTTGGAGATTGAAGAATTGTGTGAATTGAAGCACTGTTGAAAGCAATTCATGTTATGGTGGTGGAAGGTTGTTTATTGGACTGAAGGCTAGAGGTGCGATGGAAGATTGCAACCTTCATGTGGTCCGCCCTGTTTCGAGTAATGCAATCAACTCGACGTGCACAAACAGAAGATTAAATAGAACAAGTTGTCCGACAACTTTAGGCTGTGCACGCCACACGAAAGAAGAAGATGTGTTTCATCAGGAATCAGTGCTGGGCCCATTGTTGTTTGTCATCTATATCACTGATTGTGATGAGAATGTTTAAGGTATGATTAATAAGTTTGCAGAGGTTACTAAATAGGTGGTATGAAAATGGTGACAATGAAGATGGTTATTAAGAATTTCAGCAGATCTTGTTCAGTTGGACATGTGGGCTGAAGATTTGATAATGGAGTTTCATTCAGATAAGTGTGAATTGTTCATTTTGGGAAGTTAAGCCAAACAAGAGTGTAGTAAAGCAGATAGATCTAGAAACATAGAAACATAGAAATTAGGTGCAGAAGCAGGCCATTCGGCCCTTCGAGCCTGCACCGCCATTCAATATGATCATGGCTGATCATCCAACTCAGTATCCTGTACCTGCCTTCTCTCCATACCCCCTGATCCCTTCAGCAACAAGGGCCACATCCAACTCCCTCTTAAATATGGCCAACGAACTGGCCTCAACTACCTCTGTGGCAGAGAATTCCACGGAATTCTAAGAATAGACCAGTACAGATCATAACTTGGGCACACAGTGACTTTACAAATGAATGAAATACCATACAATCTAATCCTGGTGATTTATGTTATGAGGTGAAAGTTGGAATTAAGACCTTACCATGTTCTTCAAATGGAAACAGGAGATTATTCAATAAAGGAAACAATTGAAAGCATTTACTGTTTCATGTTCAGTCTACACTAAGTGAAAAGCATTGTAAATCTTATTATTTGTGCTTCTCCACATACCTACTACTTAAGGTATTCCCCCCTTCCCCCCCCCCCCCCCCCCATCCTTTTCTCTTCCTGGAAGCCACAGTGGCACAGCAGTAGAGTTGCTGCCTTATAGCTTACGGGTACTGTCTGTAGTGACTCTGTACGTTCTCCCCGTGACCGCGTGGGTTTTCTTCAGGATCTTCGGTTTCCTCCCACACTCCAAAGCCGTACAGGTATGTTGGTTAATTGGCTTGGTGTATGTGTAGATTGTCCCTAGTGTGTGTAAGATAGTGCTAATGTGCGGAGATCGCTGGTCAGTGCCAACTTGGTGGGCCGAAGGGCCTGTTTCCGTGCTGTATTTCTAAACTAAACTATCTGCCCTGGTCCTGTCACACATACCCTTCATCCTTTTGTGGGAGGTTGAGATATCACCTCCCAGCCTCTGTCATATCATTTCCACCCTTCCACTCCACCCTCCAATCGGACTCATCTTCCAATCAACCCCTAATCAGTACGCACCTATCACTTGCTCGCTCTTGCCTCACTCCTCTTCACCAGCGCATATGCTGGCCATCTCCCTTCTTCCCTTTCAATCAAGATGATGGGTCTCGACTCAAAACGTTGACTGTCCATTTCCCTCAGATGCTGCCTGAACCATTGAGTTCCTCCAGCAGCTCTCCTTTTATTATACTACAGATCCCAAACTGTGCAGTCTCTTATGCCTCCTTTGTTTTCACTGTTCTCACCTTCTGTTTCTTCCATTTTTCGGATCTGCTTGAGCATTGGCTGAATATTCATGTACAATCGGTGGCTATTACTGAGGAGTTGCAGCAAATGTTTGGATCGGAATGGACAGCCTGTATAATAGATCAGCTTCCGAGCAGAGGGTAAACCATCCAGCTGGATCTCAAACTTCTTTCCCTACAACAAAAGGGTGTTACAAGTGTTAAATCATACAGAAAATCCTCTATAACTCTACTTAGTCTCTTAGATACATATTTTTGATTTAATTTGTATTTACAATATAATATTTAAAGTGACACAAATGATCAAGTAATTATTATTTCAGAGAATCTTTCCAAATTCTTCTACAAAAGGCAGCAAAATCTGTATGACTAAAAGTTTACTTTGCTCTTAATCAACCGCATAGAATAGTAAGATTAAACGAGAACTTACCAAGTTTGAAGTTTGATCTGTATTTTACGAGGAGTCGCGGTGAGGGATTTCGCAGCATCCTTCAAAGCAGCGGTGTGGAATCACAGAACCAACCATGACTGAAAATAGTAAGATGAAAACCGTAGAACTACCTGTTTGACCTGATGATAGAGGGTGGGAGCGGTGGGCACGAAATCCCTCACCGCGACTCCTCGTAAAATACAGATCAAACTTCAAACTTGGTAAGTTCTCGTTTAATCTTATTATTTTACTTCGGAGTCACGTGAGTGACTTCGTGAAGATTTCAAAGCTCTGTGATTTCACGCCCTGAACAACGTCCATGCTTATCACACTGCCGCCATTCTGATGGAGTAAGACTGTTAATGGAGTTCAGTTGACAGCGGCTGAAAAATCAACACAATTTATTAATCAACTAAACAACAACCCCTAATTCGGGGCCAGACATTTACTGAGCGGTACCCAGGATAGCTTCTGCGAATGTCGCAGGAACGGCCAGAGACTTGTTATAGAACCGTTGAAAGGTTTTTCCCCCACTGGCCCAGCCCGCAGTGGCGAAAAATGTGGTCCATGGGCACCTTCATGGCTCTCGCTGCAGCCCTGGTGCAATAAGACTTAAAAAACGTTAGTAGCAACTCCTGTTTTAATAACTCTTTACCAAAGAATTTTATTTGACCAGGGTTGGCCACCATGGTGTCCAGTCGCAGTTTTTGTAACATCTGGGCTCGTTGGGCTGTCGCCAGTGCCATGAGCATCACCACCTTAAAGGTGAGCTGTTTCAAATGGTAGCTCATCTATTGGAGCCCAGCTCCTCAGTAGGGTCAGCATGATCCCCACATCCCACGTTACTGTATATCTGGGTCGTGGAGGGATTGGTATTGAATACTCCCCTCATTAGTTTAGACATCAGGTGGTGGGAGCTGATACTTATATCCAGGTATGAATACAGCGTACTCCTGTCGCTGTTGATGGCACTGTAGCTGAGGCCTGCATCAAAATGGAGGCCTGCTAGAAACTCCAACACATCCAGTATTGTTGCCGAGTTGGAGGACTTGTTGTTCCGGGCACAGAAACCTCCCACTTTCTGATTTGAGTGAGATATTGTTTGCGGGTGGATTCCCGATACGATGCTGCAATAAGGTTCATGGCTCTTGACGAGATGCCTGACCGGTTGAGCGGTCTTTCCAGAACCTGAAAGCCAACAAGTTTAATGACCATGGCAAGGATGACTGACCCCCCTGTAATGGAGTGAGTAATCAATTTGGGATGTTTCCCAATCGCCATCCATGGTTGTTGTACATTTCTACAACCATCGGGTACCATGGTTGTGTAGGCCAGTCGGGAATGATCAATATGTCAGTTGCAGAGTCTAGTTTAATTTTCTGCAATACCCGACTGGTGAGGCAGCATGGGGGAAACGCGTAGCAACCCATTTCCCCCAATGGATAAAAATGCATCCAATGCTATTACCCCAGGGTCTGGTTCCCACAACACATACGTTGGTATTCGATGGTTCAGCCTGGACGCAAATAGGTCAATATCTGGTGTCCCCAATTTGAGCTATAATATCTCCAAAATCTGGGGGTTCAACATCCACTCAATGTTGTCATTGAAGACACGTGACCTGGTGTCCCCACTGAATTAAGCTTCCCAGGCAAATAGGTCGCAGTAATCCAAATATTTCTTTCAATGCACCAGTGCCAAATTGTATTAGCCAATTCATTGCAAACTAGCGACCTAATACTACCCATATGATTGATGTAAACCATTATTGTAGCATTATCTATTCGAAAGCGGACATGTAATCCCATGAATTAGTACAGAAACCCGCAGTCCATGAAACACCCCCAGCATTTCTATATAGTTTATCCCATGTGACTCCAGGAATGCAGACTCATGAGAGTTCCATCTGCCACCACAACTGGACATCGTACCAGTTGCTCCCCAGCCTGGTGCACTTGCGTCAGTTAGTAGCACAACATCAGGGTTGCTCCATATAATAGGTCAATGACATTCTTTAATATTATCTACCCACCATTATAGCTTGTTTCTAGCTTCCGGTGGTAACCAAAGTGGCCGATCAAAGCAGCCAGCATTTGTTTTTTAAATGCTGTGATTTGTGACCTTTGTGAATTTCGGTAGTGTAGCGGTCCGAATCGTGCAGCTGGGAATGTAGTTACCAATTTAGAGTTACCAATACCTTTCGCTGTTTGCCACATGGTCGATACCCTGGCGCAAGCAAGATTGTGGCACTCTTCTGATATAGCAGTAGCTTTATTAGTGGGGATGATAAACTTCATTAAATTAGTGTCTATAGGTGAACACCAAATCCATAACCCGTAGCGGGTGCAGTTTTTGATTTGTCTGGATGGATTACAATCCCAGTTTCTCAAGCAGAGCCTTGGTTGCAGCCACTCCTTGAATTGCCAATTGGACGGTCTGCCCCATTATAAGGATTTCATCCAACATGCCATCACTATAATCTTGTTGTCGGAGAAGAGCCAATACAGGTAAATACCAACTTGGTAAACAGCCTAAGCTGTGATGGTTCCATTAGGCAATGCACCCTTCCAGACAACTTCAGAATTCCCTGTGAGCCTCAGCGATGGGCACCGTATAGCATGCTTCTTTCAAACTGATACATGCCATAAAGTACCCTGAGTAAAGCATCCACCTAGCTGTTCCAAAAGCATCCATTTTGACATGGGTATATTGTACAAAAGAGTTCAACTCAGCTAAATCGATTATAACTCAATATGTCCATGCTTGGTTATGCCAATTACCACTTTTCCCTGCTCGTCATATAATTTCAGCATGCCCTGCCTCCACCTCTTTTCGGGATAGAGTAAATTCCTACGAGGCGAATGCTGGGTATGGGAATCTATACCTCCCACGAATTATATACCCTTGAACACTTTGTAAAATAAACTCATCTGTGGTTACAGTTTTCCCCATATGTCCAAGGCCGCCCGCAATCGCCCACCTATTCGTACAGGAGGGATACTATGGCGTGAGAGGAGCCAGACCCCCTTACCTCCATAGTGAACGGCGGTTCCATACATACGGAGCTTCGGGTGGACGTTATGGAGGTCGGTAGAATCTTTGTGCCCTATCCGGCAGCCTTGGTTCACTGGTTGTATTAGGCTGTTGCCGGCGATATGGGTGAACTCTGACCGATGGAGTTTCATGAGGCCCACTGTTTTGGGCCTCCTTTGTCCAGTCCCTTCACCTGTTTGTACAGGTCTCCAAGCAACTGATGCGGCGGTGGAGCGGTAATGGTCGGCACAACCCCGCGAATTTGGGGTTTAGTGTGGGCTATATGGAGCTCTTACGCAGGCAATATATCTCATACTGGGCGTTGCATAGGAGTGCTAGCGCATCATGCTATTTACTGGACACATTATCCCCGATCAGGGTTTTCCAGAACGCCGTTATGCCCGTGGAGAACCTTTCTCCAAGGTATTATTGAGAATCTGACTCCAGAGTTGGTGCATACGTAGGCAATCAATGGTGCCCGCCAATTCGTGGTGCAGGGTTCACCTGTCTGGGTAGAAACGGCAAACTTCACTCACCACATCCAGCATCCTCCTCATGCTCTGGTTCAGCGGTCACTGGCTGTCCCTGGTCGTCGTCAAACTCAGCAGCTGGGCAATCATTAATGCTTCTGGCTGGAGACGATGAGGAGCTGAGCGGAGTCCTTGCACGGCTAGTGGATGCCGTTCTTCTCGTTCTTGGTCCCGCTGGAGATGTTGGACCATTTAAGAGCTCCAACCGCTCAATGCGACCGTCCCTGCTATATGCAGCGGACAAGCCGACTTCCCCAGGCCCTGCGAATTCACTGGGGCTTCCACCATCGGACCTCACCCCCTTAGGGTCTATGGTCCAATGGCAGGTCGTCGTGACCTACAGCCCAAGTAGGGTCATACGACTCCCGCACGGACTCTCCGCTAGTCTGTCTTCTCCCAGACTGGGCGACCCACCTGGCAGATAAGAAGGCAGGTGAGTTGACTCGGCGCCGGCCCCCGGAACCTGGCTCCCCGGAGTCCGTGCAAGCTTACCTCCACACTTACACCATTACTTGGCGTGGAGGCGCATGGTCGGCCACTCGCAGCGCTGAGCTGACCGACCGCTTCCTGCTGCCACCTCCGCCCTTGACCGCAGCCTGACGGGGTGTGTTGTCGGCGGTATCTGCTCCAGCAGGCCTACACGACGCAGCAGTGTTATGCCCGGGCTGCACGATGGCAGATATCCCTGGCTGCGGTACGCAATGCACTTTGCAGGGCTCCCCTGTCGTGCGGCTGTCCCCCGGCCCAGCCCCCTCGGGTCTACTGGAGCTCGGGGAGAGGTTGCCTGTAAAAGAAAAACAAGACCCCTTGCCACGTACCTGTATCCCCCCTTATTCTCTTGGGGGACGGGGGGCTCGGAGTCTGGACCTGTTGCTTGCAGCTCCATAGCGGTAACCCATTCGGGTGAGTCGGCCCCTGTATTAGCGGGAGCGCCCGACTCTGCATTCCAGCCCCCACCGTTGCGTTAAGCTGCCGGCGTTCCTTGCAGCTCCCGGGGACAAGGGCCGTCGGCTGGCCGCAGCTCAGCTCCGCGCCCGACTTCCTCATTCCTGCCCCCACCGTTGCGATAAAGCTGCCGGCGTTCCGTGCAGCTCCGGGGACAAGGGCCATCGGCTGGCCACAGCTCAGCTCCGTGCCCGACTTCCGCATTCCTGAAGCTGCCGGCGTTCCGAGCAGCTCCGGGGACAAGGGCCGTCGGCTGGCCGCAGCTCAGCTCCGCTCCCCGACTTCCACATGTGTTGAAGCTGCCGGCGTTCCGTGCAGCTCCGGGGACAAGGGCCGTCGGCTGGCCGCAGCACAACTCAGCTCCCCGACAGCGTCGTCCTGCGGCCCTTGTCCATGCTGTAAAGGAAGGTAATACTTACCTGCCGGTCTTGTGAAGGAGGCCGGTGGGGAGAGCGCACTCCCCCCCCCAGCTGCCGCTGCAGATGCGCGCGACGATATGCTGCGCAAGCGTGCTGGCGGGTTCTTCACGAAGTCACTCACATGACTCCGAAGTAAAATCCATGTTTATTTATATTGTCATAAGCTCTACACTCCCACTCCCACCTTATTACCTATTTTAAGAGTAGCAATTTGTTGGAAATCTCTTAACCCCATAATATTGGTGCAAAGAGACACTGTTTCCAGCTTAACCATCTTCATCCCTCCTTATGTCAGACGTAGGAATGCTCATTGATGATTACAGTGTCAGTTTCATTCATATCCCATCTTGAAATGGAACAATATATGTGTGCAGCAAGACCATGTGAGCACCATCGTTGGAGGTTGCCAAATGGTATATGCACCACACACGGTTGACTAATGCCATTTACAACAAGGTCTTGCCAACGTCCCTTGATTGAAACCCCCACATTAACTGGGAACAAACTCAATTTTGCTACAACACTGATGGAGGGGTATTCTGAGGCAAAAGACTCAACCCTTTCTATAACCCACAAGCCACCAATAACTCAATTTGTCTGAATGAGCACAGCTCACATACTCAAATACACATTATTTTCCAGATCAAATATAGCCAATTAATCAGCATCCCATCTGGTACTTTAAATATTAATTTCCCCACTATCTGTATACAATATCTGGACCATGTTCCATCTCCAAGGTGCACGGCTATGTTTTTTTAATATTTTCTCGTAAATCTGCAACCTCCTCTATCTACAGAATTACAGGAGCATGCATAAAGGAACACTCTGATAACTAATAACCCATTATCTTATTAGTTTATTTATTCATGTGTGTATATATTTATATATGGTATATGGACACACTGATCTGTTTTGTAGTAAATGTCTTCTATGTTCTGTGTGCTGATGCAAAGCAAGAATTTCATTATCCTATCAGGAACACATGACAATAAACTCACTTGAACTTGAAGAAACACATTCAAGTCACACAGGTAACCCCAAGCTCTTTAGTCCATAATTATTTAAGTCATTGAATTTATATTCCCTAACTGCCTCAGTGGGATTTGAACTCGCAACCTAAATCATTAGGTTGTTTGTCTGGAATTCCAGTCCAGTGGTCTGATCAGGGCACAACCACATCTAATATAATAGATGCTGTATTCTACTATATCATCTGTGAGACCTATTGCAGACCACTGAACAAGCTTCTCAGAAAAATCAAATGGCTGGAGGAAAGGCAAGAAGCAGTTTATTTTCCCTTTCACAACTCCTTTGCTGTGTGTATTGGTTTAATCAAAATAATGTATAGATGATTGAACTCGTTATAGACTATCAAAATAATCTTAGACATTCAAGTTGAATTCAATTTCCTTTTATATATGTCTTTTATAACATGCTGAAGGCATTTAGTGAAATGTGAAAAAAATATACTGAGTACCAACATTAATTTTAAATAAGGAGAATTTATTTTAACATATATTATGTTGCACGGTATGCCTTCATCACAAGATGATAAACACTATGGCAGTTCTTTTTGAAACAAAACATATCTTGGAGTGGAAGCAATAGACATTAGGCAAGGCATTCCATCATAGTGGTGTTTTGGCATTTAAACTAGCCTCACAAGATTCCAACACTGGCAAGACTGCAATCCTCCACTTACCAGAAAAGTCAGCTTGCCAATATTAGACCAGGGAAAGTCGTACAGCAAATGCCGGGCATTGTGAAGCTCCTGTAAACACAAGACACACAGAAAGCATATAAATGAATAATATTATGCAACTGCATCAAAATTTACAAAATTGATTATAATATAAATTTTAGATGAGACTTAATAATTAACATTAAACCTTATATCGATTTCTACTACCATCTTTATATGTACCTGATAGATATGCATGCCTTTCAAAGTGAGCCCAAGTACCACTGAAGGATGCTCTTCCTTCTTGTCCTGCAATTCAATAAATTATTAGCATGAGCAAAGGCAAAATTGCATTTACAATGTCAAGTTGTAGAACTGATTCATTGGGAATATAATAGCAGGCCACTATTATGTGCAGTTCTATTTGCTCTACTATAGGATGTGGAGTAATTGGAGGGGTTGCAGAAGAGGTTTACCGGGATGTGGCCTGGACAGGAGTGCATTAGTTATAAGGAGACGTTGAATAAACTTGGGTCATTTTCTCTGGAGCGTTGGAAGCTGAAAATTATGAGAGGCTTTGACAGGTTAGATAGTCTTTCTCCCAAGATGGGAATGTGAAATATGAGTTGACATAGGTTGAGTGTGAGAGGAAAAAGTTTAAAGAAGTTGTGCAAGGCATGTTTCTTTTTTACACAGAGAATGGCAGGAGTAAAGACCTTAATTTAAATTGGCATCATGATTGGGGTGGACATTGTGGGACAAAGGGCCTGTTCCAGTGCTACTGATCTACTTACCAACATAAATTTTGGACCAAATGTCTGCATAATACCAAAGAATTTCAACAATTAATTGTTAATTGTGAAGATGCAAGCAGAACAAGCTATTCACATGATATTTTATAATATGTCATCATCCTCAAGCCTGCACAAATTAACTTGTTTGGAATTATTAGATTGTATGATAGGCCAACCTTTTTTGCCTTAGGCATAACATTCTTAGCTGTATGCAAGTGTGCACATGATGTTGTTGACTTTTTAAATATATAAAACCACGCAGCTCACTGACATACAACACTGGCAATACCACCTTAATCCATCATAATATTTAAGTTAAGGTACATTGTAAATTAGAAATAAGAAAGGCATCACAGATTCCAAATAAAGAATGTGAATAATAAGCCAAAATATTTTTTTTAAAACAACAATTTTGGAAATTCATTTGTGGAAAGAGAAACAATATGGATGTTTCATCTTAACCCATGCTGAATTATGAAGGATTTTATTTTATTCTTTTTTTTGTTTTTAATTTATTTTTATTGCAGGTCAACAATAAATTGGCAAACACATATTATGGTAGAAACATATTGTGTACATCAATCATACATTATTAATATTATCAATTGAATCATTCTGCCTCTAATAGTTTTTTGTTTTTATTATAGATTAAGAGTAATAAAAAAGAGAGAAAGAAAAAAAAAATCATAAGGAATGGAATAATTTACCATTACTACATCATTGGAGATAAGATCAAGGAATATAGAGTATAACTTTTCATCTGATCCTGAGTCTAGGTTTCTGTTAGGTTCCCCTGCCGAACCAATCTACCCTTTCAAATAATCGATGAAAGAAGACCATTTTCTAACAAAAAGTTCTTGTTTGTCCATTAAAGCAAATCTGATTCTTTCCAGGTGTAGGGTCTCCGACATTTCCACAATCCACATTTTAATTGTGGGGGTTATAGGACCTTTCCAAAATTTTAATATTGATTTCTTCCCGATTATTATACTGTAATCTAGGAAATTTCTTTGGCTTGTTGTAAGTGTTAAACTTTGTTCTGATATTCCAAGTATTATTAGTTTTGAGTCCGGATCCAGTTTAGTATAAATAACTTCAGAAGTTATTCTAAAAATATCAATCCAAATATCAATTTTAATTTGTATACAATTTGCAAAAGTATGTGTTAAGTTAGCCTCTAGATGCTGACATTTATCGCAGATAGAAGAGACATGTGGAAAGATTCTATTCAGTTTTACTTTAGAGTAATGTAATCTGTGTAGTACTTTAAATTGTATTAAAGCATGTCTGGCATTTAACGAGCATTGATGTATATATTGTCAACTTTTGTCCCAAATATCTTTTGTTATGGGTTAGCTTAATTCATTTTCCCATGTATGTCTATGTGATTCCGTCGATGGGACCTCGCTATCTAAAAGGATATTATAAATATAAGTTGTTAGTTTTTCTCTATTAGGATGCTTATTCAAACATTCATCAAGGATTTCTGGTTCCCTACTCCTATAATCTTGTGTATTTGATTTAACATAACCTATGAGTTGTAGATATCGAAAAAAATTATTTGAGTGTAATCCATAAATCTGTTGTAACTCCTGAAATAAAAGAAAAGTGCCTTTCTTATAAAGATGTTCCATCTTTTTAATTCTATAATTTTTCCATTGTGTGAAACCTTTATCCAGCATGGATAAGGTATTGTTTAAAATAGGGAAACAGAGTGGTATATTATGAATAAGGGATTGTTTAAAATAGGGAAACAGAGTGGTATATTATCCAATTTTAAAGCCTTTTTTAATTGTTTCCAGATTTGTGTACCACTATGTATTATAGGGTTTTCCCTATAGGTTTTTTTGTGCAATTTCTTTCGGTGCAAACATAATTGAACCGATTTCAAAAGGTAAGCAGTCCTCCTTTTCCATCCTTAAGCAGTCTGGTTATTGATCCATTTCTTCCAGCCAGAAATTCATGTTTTTAATATGGACTGCCCAAAAATAAAATAGAAAATTTGGTACAGCTAAACCTCCATTAATCTCTGATTTACATAAATGTTTTTTACTTATTCTATGATTCTTATAATCCCAGATGAAACTTGAAACAGTAGAGTCGACTTTAAAAAAAAGATTTTGGAATATATATCGGGATTGACTGGAATAAGTACAATAATTGCGGCAAAACGATCATTTTTATAGCATTAATTCTACCAAACATTGAGATGGGAAGTTTTTTCCAATATTGAATATTCTTGTTTAGTTTATTCAGTAAAGGTGGGAAATTTGATTTAAATAAAGAAGTATACGTCTTTATTTAAATTTTTCCTCAACTATTTTAAAAGGTGATTATTGTAGTGTATGTAAATTGAGTTCCGTTATTGGCATGATTTCGCTTTTATTCCAATTAATTCTATATCCTGAAAACTGACCAAATTGAGTTATTAGATATAATAAATATGGAATACAAGTTTCTGGCTTTGTAATATATATTAATACATCATCTGCATATAAAGAGATTTTATTCATTGTGTGTTTAGTATTGTACCCATGTATTTCTGGATGAGCTCTGACACTTTCTGCAAGTGGTTCAATTGCTAGAGCGAATAATAATGGAGATAGCGGGCATCCTTGTCTACAACCTCTAGAAAGATTAAATTTTGTTGATAACACTTGGTTTGTTAGTATTCTAGCCGTTGGGTTAGAATATAAAAGTTTAACCCATGTACAGTACTTCTCTCCCAATTACAATTTTTCCATCACCGAAAATAAATATGACCATTCTACCTGATCAAAGGCTTTTTCAGCAACTAGCGAAATAATTGCTAGATCTGCATTAGCAATTCTATTTGAGTATATAATATTAAATAATCGTCTCAGATTGTAAAATGAGTAACGTTTAGTGATAAAACCTGTTTGGTCGGGGTGTATTAATTTATTAATCACTAAACTCAATCTATGAGATAGGATAATCTATGAGATTTTAGTTAATATTTTCTGATCAGTATTTAAGAGAGCTATTGCTCTATATGAGTCCGGGTCTTCCAGATCCTTATCAGTTTTGGGTATAAGTATTATTGTAGATTCGTTTAAAGTTTCCGGGAGTTTCAGTTGAGTATAAACGTGTTTTTACAGTGTTTGTAAGCGTGGAGAAATCAGATCATAAGATTTTTTATAAAATTCGGAGCTTAGGCCATCAGGGCCTGCGGCCTTTCCATTTTTTAAAGATCTAATTGACTCTTCGATATCTTTTATCGTTATTTCAGCACCTAATAGTTCTTGCTCTTGCAAATCTAAACCTTTAAGGTTACATTTTTGTAAAAATGCTTCCATTCCTGTTGATTGTTCTGTCACTTTAGTTGAATAAAGATATTGATAATATTGTGAAAATCTGTCATTAATATCTTTAGGGAGTGTTAATATTTCTCCCTTATCTGATCTAATCTTATGAATCGTTTTTTTCCCCGTCCAATTTACGAAGCTGACGTGCTAATAGTTTTTGTGGTTTATCACCGAATTCAAAATTTAATTGTTTTGTATGTTGATAAAATTTTATTACTTGGTCAGAGTATATTTTATTTAACTTATATTTCAGTGCTGCAATTTTATTATGGTTTGCCAATGAAGGTGCTCCAGCATTTTCTATGTCTAATTGCCATTTCCATTTCCAATGTCTGTTGTTTAGCCCTATTCTCTTTATTAAGAAATGCCTGGGAGGAGATTAATGCCCCTCGTATAAATGCTTTAAATGTTTCCCAAAGGAGGGAGGCAGAAATTTCAGGATGGTCATTGACCTCGAAAAACATATTAATCTGTTTTACAAGATATTCACAACATACCTTTTCATTTAAAATTTGAGTATTAAGTCTCCATTGTGTCTGTTTCTTGTCCATTCTGTTTAGTTTAATCATGAACGTTAATGGAGCATGGTCCGAAATTATAATGTTATGATATTGTGAGTTGTAGGTGAATGGAATAAGTTTAGAATCTCCTAAGAAATAGTCTATCCTTGAATATGTTTTATGCACCGGTGAATAAAATGAATATTCTCGTCCGGATGGATTTTCAATTCTCCAAACATCCTTAATGTTTGTAGTGTTAATATATGTTTAAAAATTCACTTGAATGATATTTTAATTTTCTTTGAGTTGATGATCTGTCTAAATAAGAATCTAGTGTACAGTTTAAGTCTCCACCAATTATTAAATTATTTTGTGTGCATTCCGGAATAGTATTAAGTATTCTCTTGAAGAACAATGGGCTATCAAAATTTGGTCTATATACATTAAGGAGAGTCACTTTTTTTGAGTAAAACTCGCCTACTACTACAATATATTTGCCATCAATATCTTCTATAGTTGATATATGTTTAAAAGGTATACCTTTACGGATTAATATTGCAACCCTCTCGATTTATGTGTGAAAGAAGAATGATACGTTTGAGCAATCCATTTTTCTTTCAGTTTATGTTGCGCTTCCTTTTTAAGATGAGTCTCCTGGAGGAATATTATATCTGTTTTAAGCGATTTTAAATGAGCTAATACTTTGGCTCTCTTGATGGGTTCATGAATTCCCTTAACATTACAACTACAGAATGTAATTTCATCACCCCCAATTTTCACTTTTACGTCTTGCATCTTATGATTAAAGTGGTCTATAATAGAGCAGATGGTTTGGCACGTTAAACCATACCTTACACCCGAACCTCCGATAGATGAATTTTAGATCTGGTAGGTTTTCTTCTTGGTCATATCTCCTTAAATAATACTTATAATTCCATTCAAAATAATGATTATATTGATTATAATATAATATAAAATAGAAAGAATAAGAGAGTGTTGTATTAGTAAAGCCTAAAAGAGAGAAAAAAACTACATCTATAATTGGTGCAGTTAGTGATAGCCACCCTAATGTGGCTAGACATCTAAAAACTTCCGTAGCTTTTGGTAAAAAATATATATTACTAGGATTTTATTTTGTAATCATAGATTGGCAAGAGTACTGTAAACTTGATTGGTTCCGGTGTAAAGGAAATAAAAATAGATACACCCGTTAATCCTAATGAACTAACTGCTTCAAATGAAAATCGCCACAATGCCAATTTTTATTCCTTGAAGATAAAATACATCAATTTCAAATGCACGTGGTCAGTTTAAAGCATTCTTGACAGCAATACAGAAGAAATGTCTTTTACATAATCAGCAAATTTCATCTCACTGTTAGCACAAAAACAGTGCCACAACACAAATAATTTTCAATCCAGCCCATTGCATTTGTTCTCATTCAACATCATATGAAAATCAATTTTATATCAGGACAATTTAAAACCTGCATTTTATTTATTTTCAAAAGGAATGTATATTTTTGTAAAACGGAGGAACTACAGCAAGAAAATTGATGAAAACCAGTTTGTTTGAAGTTGCAGGCAAGACGTAGGATGGAGGTTTAAAGATAATATCTGTGAGAGTTTGGAGAAAAAAGAATCCAGATGTCAGCTGAGCTGTAAACAGAGGGAAATGAATGAGGCCAGCAGAGAGAATAAAGTGCAGGAACTGTGAGCTGCAGAATACAGAAATACTGAATAGATTAGGTGGCAACCAAGGAGAGAGAAATATACGAGTTAATGTTACAGCTGGATGACATTACAACTAAACTGGACATTTCCAACATAAACAGAAAAGAGTGGTTTCCTGAAATTCTTCAATTGAGTAATGAGTCTCTCTACCACAGAAACCTAGGTGACAAATTTCAACCTGCCAAGACGGAAAATGTGATGTTACTTGCCATTGACAGTGAGTTCAGAGTTAGGGTGGGATGGAAAATTAAACTAACAACAAAAAGGAAGCTCACCGTTGAAGCTCACTCTTTGCACACGGAGTCACATCAATGAAGAGACTGAGTGTAATACATCCATATTTGTTGATGATACAAAGATGGGAGTAATGAGGAGGATGCAGAGAAGCTCCAAGGAGATAAGGATGGTTTAAATGAATGGACATAGACACAGTAGTGGGAATATATTTGGTAAATATTGAAACATAGAAACACAGAAAATAGGTGCAGGAGTAGGCCATTCGGCCCTTCGAGCCTGCACCGCCATTCAATATGATCATGGCTGATCATCCAACTCAGTATCCTGTACCTGCCTTCTCTCCATACCCCCTGATCCCGTTAGCCACAAGGGCCACATCTAACTCCCTCTTAAATATAGCCAATGAACTGGCCTCAACTACCTTCTGCAGCAGAGAATTCCAGAGACTCACCACTCTCTGTTTGAAAAATGTTTTCCTCATCTCGGTCCTAAAGAAATTCCCCCTTATCCTTAGACTGTGACCCTTTGTTCTGGACCTCCGCAACATCGGGAACAATCTTCCTGCATCTAGCCTGTCAACCCCTTAAGAATGTTGTAAGTTTCTATAAGATCCCCCCCCCCCCCCCCAGTCTTCTAAATTCTAGCGAGTACAAGCCGAGTCTATCCAGTCTTTCCTCATATGAAAGTCCTGACATCCCAGGAATCAGTCTGGTGAATCTTCTCTGAACCCTCTCTATTGCAAGAATGTCTTTCCTCAGATTTGGAGACCAAAACTGTACGCAATACTCCAGGTGTGGTCTCACCAAAACCCTGTACAACTGCAGTAGAACCTGCCTGTTCCTATACTCAAATCCTTTTGCTATGAATGCTAACATACCATTCACTTTCTTCACTGCCTGCAGCACCTGCATGCCTACTTTCAATGACTGGTAAACCATGACACCCAGGTCTCGTTGCAACTCCCCTTTCCTAATCTGCCACCATTCAGATAATATCTACCTTCTTGTTTTTGCCACCAAAGTGGATAACCTCACATTTATCCACATTATACTGCATCTGCCATGCATTTGCCCACTCACCCAGCATATCCAAGTCACCTTGCAGCCTTCTAGCATCCTCCTCACACCTAACACTACCCCCCCAGCTTAGTGTCATCCGCAAACGTGGAGATGTTGCATTCAATTCCCTCGTCTAAATCATTAATATATATTTAAATAGCTGGGGTCCCAGCACTGAGCCTTGCAGTACCCCACTAGTCACTGCCTGCCATTCTGAAAAGGACCCTTTGCTTCCTGTCTGCCAGCCTGTTCTCTATCCACATCAACACTGAACCCCCAATACCGTGTGCTTTAGGTTTGTATACTAATATCTTATGTGGGACCTTGTCGAAAGCCTTCTGAAAGTCTAGATATAACACATCCACTGGTTCTCCCTTATCCACTCTACTAGTTACATCCTCGAAAAATTCTATAAGATTCGTCAGACATGATTTACCTTTCGTAAATCCATGCTGACTTTGTCCAATGATTTCACCATTTTCCATATGTGCTGCGATCCAATCTTTAATAACTGACTCTAGCAGTTTCCCCACTACCGATGTTAGACTAACTGGTCTGTAATTCCCCATTTTCTCTCTCTCTCCTTTTTTAAAAAGTGGGGTTACATTAGCTACCCTCCAATCCTCAGGAACTACTCCAGAATCTAAGGAGTTTTGAAAAATTATCACTAATGCATCCACTATATCTATGGCTACTTCCTTGAGTACTCTGGGATGCAGACTATCTGGCCCTGGCGATTTATTGGCCTTTAATCTGTTTAATTTACCCAACACCACTTCCTGGCTAACCTGGATATCACTCGGTTCCTCCATCTTATTTGACCCCTGGTCCCCTGCTATTTCTGGCAGATTATTTATATCTTCCTTAGTGAACACAGAATCAAAGTAGTTATTCAATTGGTCTGCCATGTCCTTGTTCCCCAGATCAATTCACCTGTTTCTGACTGCAAGGGGCCTACATTTGTTTTAACTAATCTCTTTCTCTTCACATATCTATAAAAACTTTTGCAGTCAGTTTTTATGTTCCCTGCCAGTTTTCTTTCATAATCTATTTTCCCTTTCAGAATTAAGCCCTTTGTCCTCCTCTGATGGACTCTGAATCTCTCCCAGTCCTCTGGTTGGCTGCTTTTTCTGGCTAATTTGTATGCTTCATCTTTTGTTTTTATACTATCCCTGATTTCCCTTGTTATCCATGGATGCCCTGATTTATTCTTTTGCCAAACTGGGATGAACAATTGTTGTAGTTCATCCATGCAGTCTTTAAATACCTTCCATTGCACATCCACTGTCAACCCTTTAAGAATCACTTGCCAGTCCATCTTCGCCAATTCACGACTCATACCTTCAAAGTTACCTTTGTTTAAGTTCAGAACCCTTGTTTCTGACTTAATTATGTCACTCTCCATCCTAATGAAGAACTCAACCATATTATGGTCACTCTTGCCCAAGGGGCCACGCACAACAAGACTGCTAACTAACCCTTCCTCATTACTCAATACCCAGTCTAGAATAGCCTGCTGTCTCGTTGGTTCCTCTATATGTTGGTACATGTGAAGTTGTCCACTTTATTAAAAAATAGTTGTTTTTTTTTTAATGGGGATGGATGGAAGTGTGTTGGTGTTCAGTATGATCTTGGTATCCTTGTGCAAGAACCACTGTAAATTAGCAGGATGTATTGTATGCAACAATGAAGGCATTAATGTTGGTCTTCATTAGACCACCAGGGACGCCGGCAGTCTGTTCGTTTTTTCATTCTTTTTGTCATTTTTAGTGTGTTAAAAGTATGTTTTAATGTTCTTAGGTTCGTTTTATGTGGGGGGAGGGGGGAGGAGATAGGGGGAAACTTTTTTTCAATTTCTTACCTTGTCGGAGATGTGATTAGATTTCGGATCACATTCTCCAGGCACTCTGTGGCTTTCCATCAATGGAGCTGGAAGCCTCCTTGGACTGACTTTGAGCCCTATCGCGGGGTGTGGACTTAACATCGAAACTGATCCCTTGCCTGGGATCACTCCCACCACGGCCATCAAGCTTGCAGTCGGGACTGGCTAGTCGGGAAGCTCCAACGTCACAGAAGGTTCAACCAGCCCCGATGCGAGGTTCGATCGCCCGGGGCGGGGGAGCTGACATTCCCCTGAAGCGGGAGCTGATCGCCTCGAAGCGGAGGGCCCGAATACCGCTGGCTACGGGAGTCAAGATCGTCCCATCAATGGAGGCCCACGACCGAGGAAGAACTAAGAAAAGGACTTGAACTTTATTTCGCCTTCCATCACAGTGAGGAATGTGTAGGAGTCACTGAGGTGGATGTTCATGTTAAAATATGTTCTTGAGTGATCTATTGCTTTTAATTGTATGACTAACCTGGTCAATGAAATTCCTCGTATGTTGCAAAACATACTTGGCGAATAAAGTGTGATTCTGATTCTGATTACGAGAATTTATGCAAAGTTGACAGCTCCAACTGAAGGAAGGGTATGCGTGCAATATAAGGAGTTCAATGAAAATTACCTGGATTGATTCCAGTGATGAGGGTTGGGAGAAAACTGACCAATGATAAGAGATTAAACAGACTGGCCTACATTCTCTACAGCAGAACGATAAGAGATGGTTAATTTGAAAGATAAAATATTTTAACGGGTTTAAGAACAAGAATTGTAGGGATGATGTATTATTTGGCTTGGGGTGCTTAGGGTGGAGGAAGTGGCGATGTCATAGTCTCAAAATGAGAGATTGGCTATTCTGAATGATGATGAAAGATATTTCTTCACCCAGAGGGTAGAGAATTATTATTCTGTACCCAAGGAGGTTATTGAAATTCAGTCATTCAAGTTTCCAAGGCACAGCTGGATAGCCTTCTGGATATGAAGGGAATCAGTTTCAGCAGTTTAGGTTTATTATTGTCACGTGTGAATAGGTATAGTGAAAAACTTTGTTTTGCATGTACAGCTGACACCCATATTTTCCTCTTATATACCACGCCCAAATGGACTTTGCTAGTGCATCACATGTTTGAGACTTATAACTCCCATATGGTTAATATCGTGTGCGGACATGGCGCCGAGGGACGAGAGGCCGAAGCAAAGAAGTCAAAGCCAAAGAACCGAATGGAAACAAGGCCGAAATGACAATAAACTGAAAGATTCCGAAGACAAAACGCCTACTAACCAAAAGGATGGGATGCCTAAATGCAAACTAACCGAAAGGGCGGCACGCCTAAAACCCAAGGAACCGAAAAGCTGCGTTGCCTAAAAGCAAACTTACCGAATGGCCGCTCTGTCGAAACGCCACCTACCCGAAAGGTGGTGTCACCTACAGGCCAAAAGGACCAACTGCCGCTCAACAGAAAAGTCCAATAATGGACTTGATGTTGCCGGGGGGAGGGTCTTGCCAGCAATTAGTCCAGACCCCCGCGTCCATCTCATCGCTGTGAAGGTATGAACATTGTCCCAAACCTCCGCTCCACCCGGCCCACAGCCCGCAGAGGGTGGCTGTGGGAGAGTGGGGGCTGTCCCGAGCGATGCACACGTTCGGCCGCTTTCAACTTGGAGCTTGAGTTCAGATTGCCCAGTCACCTATGGCTTTTGTGGGAAAATGAACCCCAGGCTCCCATCTCCACCTTCTCTCTCCCCTCTCTCTCTCTCTCTCCCCTCTTCTCTCTCTCCCCCTCTCTCTTCCCCTCCTCTCTCCCCCCCTCTCTCTCTCCCTGTTTCTTGGTTTGTCCATTTTCGGAAATTAAACCTGCATTTAAACAAGAAGCACCATTCCTGCAAAAAAAAACCTTAACTTCACCGTTAAAGCTCTGACTGATCATTTCCGAATGTATCCGTATCTCGCGCCATGCGACAACATATTGATGCGCATGCGAGCTGACGGGTTCTTCACATAGTCTCGTCATGAGACTTTGAAATAAAATTACCTTTTCTTACTAGGTTAGATCGATCAATCACAGATTTATATACTGGAACCTGTGACACCACCAGTACACACATGCAGACATATTTACCAAGGTACTTAACTGCTAGCCGAGGAAAATGTTTTATTTTTAAAGCTTCAATGCACTTAAAATTAATTTTAATAGTCACTATTTCTCTTCACAACAACAACAACAACAACAACAACAACATATCCTTTATTGTCATTCAGACCTTTTGGTCCAAACGAAATTTCGTGCCTTGCAGTCTTACATATAATAACAATAATAAAAACACACAATAAACACAAATTTAACATCCACCACAGCAAGTTCACCAGGCACCTCCTCACTGTGATGGAAGGCAAAAGTCTTAAAGTCTTTTTCTCTTCCCTCCTTGTTCTCCCTCTGCGCTGAGGCGATCCAGGCCTCCGATGTTGTGACCCCGCCGGGTGATGGTAAGTAAGTCAGTCACACACTTTATCAGTTTAATACTTAATAATAAGAGAATTAAATAAATTGTACTTACTTTCTGAAGCCGGTAATAATGAACAGGCACATCCTCTAAAAGACAAGCCTCTTTAATAAACCTGAGCATCCCCTCTTTAGGAGTCAATCCACGCTGCTCTCTATGCATTTTTGGAACATGCTTCAAAATATATTCACAGCCCCTTTTGCTTATTACCTACGTACAAGAAAAGAGATGTTACATTTTTTTGTTCAAATTCTAAACACCACAATGAAAATGGTCAATAACAAAATAGAGAATGCTGAATGTTCTCTGCAGGTTAGACAACCTGTGTAGAGGGAGAATTAGAATTAACATTTCAATCACTGACTTCTCATGAGAAATGGAAAAAAAAGTGAGAAGGTTAAACTTGATGGAGAATCAAAATCTGCAGAATTTTGCATCTGAATTAACATATATAGGAATACATGTCATATATAGTAGACAGTGCCCTCCATAATGTTTGGGACAAAGACCTATCATTTATTTATTAATTAATCACATTGTCAGATTTGCTGTCTCCCAAACATTATGGTGCCCTGAAATGGGGGGGGGGGGGGGGGGGGGGGGGGGGAACTATGTATAAACACTGCTGTAATTTCTACATGGTGAAACCAAAATGTATAAAAATGGCCTTAATTAAAATCTGACAATGTGCACTTTAACCACATGTGATTTTTTTCTATTACAAATCTCATATTGTGGAGTACAGAGGCAAATAAATAAATGATCGGTCTTTGTCCCAAACATTATGGAGGGCACTGTAATCAAGTTTCCTCCCACATGCCAAAGATGTGCAGACTTGTAAGTTAATTGGTCTCTGTAAAATTTCTTCTACCATGTAGGGTGTGGATGTAAAAGAGGATAACGAGGAACTATTGCAAATGGGTAGATGCTGTTTCCATGCTGTTTCTCTGAACTGGATATTGTTCATGTTTCATTGATAACACTGGTGAAAAATTTGAAATGAAATATAACACAATGGATTTTGTTTACTCTTCTAAATAAATAATTTAATTATTTATTTATATACGTTTCAAAACGCAGGTAACGTATTACCTACACAGACCATCTGAAACCTGTTCTGACATTAACTAGTACTCTTCCTTTCCCTCACAGACAGCACTTCAAGATGGGGAAACCAAAATGAATGCAACATTTTCAGTTGTAATTACATGCAACAATCCAAATAATTACAACTGATTTTGTCCATTCCACTTACAAAGAATATTTTGTTAATAAGAGTAGGATAAAGATTAGGGTTTCAAATCTATCCTCTACTATATGCAAAAAGTATGTGACAAGGTAACGATGCACATTGAATTCTGCTTCTGACCTCAGTGTAACTACATTTACTCCAGGTATTTGTGTCTATCTTACATTTCAATAGTTCAATATATATTTGCATTTAACACTACCAAATCAGGAATTAATGTCAGGCACCTAGTACTTATTGGTTAAATACTAGTAGAGATGATACACAAATTATTGCACTACACAAATCAATGAACTTAAATGTGTGTTATTATCTCTTTTGCTGTAACACAGCAACACTGCATTACTAAATGTTTAATAAGAAACTGCAGATGCTGGAAAATCAAAGGTAGACAAAAATGCTGGAGAAATTCAGCTGGTGAGGCAGCATCTATGGAGCGAAGGAAATAGGCAACGTTTCGGGTCGATACCCTTCCTCTGATGTGAGGGAAGGGTGGGAAGAAGAAAGGAAGAAGTGAGCCAGTCGGCTGAGGGAGGGCTGAGAAGGGGAAGAGAAAGCAGGAACAACCTGAAATTAGAGAACTCAATGTTCATACTGCTGGATTGTAAACTGCCCAAGCGAAATATGAGGTGCTGCTCCGCCAATTTATGGTGGGCCTCACTCTGGCCATGGAGAAGGCCCAGAACAGAAAGGTCGGATTCGGAATGGGAGGAGGAGTTAAGTGCTGAGCCACCGGGAGATCAGATTGGTTATTGCGAACCAAGCGGAGGTGTTGGGCGAAACGATTGCCAAGCCTATGCTTGGTCTCAAGCGATGTCGAGAAGCTGACACCTAGAGCAGCGGATGCAATAGATGAGATTGGAGGAGGTGCAGGTGAACCTTGCCGCATCTGGAAAGACTGCTTGGGTCCTTGAATGGAGTCAAGGGGGGAGGTAAAGCTACAAGTGTAGTATTTCCTGCAGTTACAAGGGAAAGAGCCAGGAGAAGGGGTGGTTTGGGTGGGAAGGGACGAATTGACCAGGGAGATATGGAGGGAGCGGTCTCTGCGGAAAGCATTCGGGGAGGAGATGTGGCCAGTGGTGGGATCCTATGGGAGGTTGCGAAAATGTCGGAGGATTATTTGTTGTATGTGACGGCTGGTAGGGTGGAAGGTGAGGACAAGGGGGACTCTGCCCTTGTTACGAGTGGGGGGGATGGGGAGTTAGAGCAGAGTTACAAGGTATAGAAGAGACCCTGGTGAGAGCCTCATCTATAGTAGAAGAGGGGAACCCCCGTTCCCTGAAGAATGAGAACATCTCTGATGTCCTGGTGTGGAACACCTCATCCTGGGTGGAGATGCAGCGTAAACGGAGGAATTGGGAGTAGGGGATGGAATCCCTACCGGAAGCAGGGTGGGAAGAAGTGTAGACCAGATAGCCATGGGAGTCAGTGGGTCTATAGTGGATGTTGGTCAGTAGTCTATCACCTGCGATGGAGATAGTGAGGTCTAGAAATGGTAGGGAAATATCGGAAATGGTCCAGGAGTATTTGAGTGCCGGATGGAAGTTAGTGGTGAAATGGATGAAGTCAGTGTGTTGTGTGTGGGTGCATGAGATGGCACCAATGCAGTCGTGGATGTAGCAGAGGTAGAGTTTGGGGATAGGGCCCTGGTACGCCTCGAACAAAGATTGTTCGACGTACCCTACAAAGAGGCAGGCATAGCATGGGCCCATGCGCATGCCCATAGCTATGCCTTGTATTTGGAGGAAATGGGAGGAGTCAAACAAAAAATTGTTAAGGTTGAAAATTGCTGCAAGTTTGAAAGAGGACTCCATACCTTGTCCAGAGTTGTAACCCAGTGGAATGGGAGCTCACATCTGGGGTTCTGCGCCTGTTGTATTTGCACTCTATTTAAACATTTAATAGCTGAACTGAGTTCAAGGACACATATGCAAATGTGTTTCAGGAAATTAAAAAGCCAAATCATGGTCAAGAAATAAAAACTGCAGATCCTCAAAAGGATCCGACTTAAAAAAGGTAGCTGCAAAATAAATGCTTTTCCTTGGGTTGTAAACCAAACCTGGAGCCAGTATGATTAGCAAACTACTTGAACAACATTGTAAAGGTATATTATGAAACCTTAAAATCACTTCATGACAGAATATAGAGATGAATAATTCATGAAAAAATTCAAAGGGCTCTTTTGCCAACTCTTTGAACAAGTTGTCCAGTTAGTCTATTCTTCAAAGTGGGGCCTGGAAAGAGGCAAGCATTGTCTTTACTGATTGGGAATAAAAGTGTCTGTAGACTGGATGTCTTTCGTAAACATGAGGCGGTGGGGTCCAAGAAAGTGGAACCCCCCCCCCCCTCCCCATAACCTTATGGATGCTCTGTTGAGTATTTATATAATTCACCGTTGAAAGTCATATTATGAATTGGACATGAATACGATCACAAATCTGCCCATTTCACGTGGCCGGTATCGTCATCCTAAAATTTTCGATTCATTTCTGCTGTTTCCTAGTTCATGTAACCTGCAGTTTTGGAAATCCAATGATTCAATATGCATTGAAACGTTAAGTGTTCTGAATATGCACGTCACTGCAGTCTGAAAAACAATGGTTAACTAATACAATCCATGATTCGAATGTCCTATGGATATCTGGGAGAAAAAGTTCACTCATGCAAAATGATTCAGGAAGTTGGCCCCATGCTCTTTAATTTAAATGACAGGAGAGCTTACCAAACCACGAGATTCTGAAGGGGCATCTGATTATGGTGTGAGGATTGTCTCCTTCTCAACAGAACCTAGACTCATGTAGCGTACTTTCAGAAAAAAAGTGGTTGCCCATGTAAGACGAAGAAGAAATGTTTGTCCAAGAGAAATGTAAATCCCTTGGGGTTCTCTAGCCCAAAAGGTTATGGAGGCAAGGTCAATAAATATTTTGTTGTGGTATCTACGGATTAGCAGGAAAGTTGAGGCCAGGATCAGAGAAGCCATATTGTTGTTGAATAACATAGCAAGCTTGAGGGAGTTGTATAGCTTATTATTCAGCTACTTCACAACTATTTTAAATTTACTTGCTATAATATATTTGCAGGTTCATTAAAAGTTTTTGCACATTACAACTGCTTCACCTTCATCATGTCTCTCTGTCACTTATATTAAAGGACTTGATTGGACAAATGTGCTTTGATTTTAATATTTATTTATGCCAACCTTCCACCCCATAATTTTCCAAATGACAATATAATTTCCCCCCCCCACAGATTAATGACACTATCTGGTCAGTTTATCGTTCACCCTTTTTTATGATGATATCTGAATCTCCAGATAATTCATCTCCTTTCATTCTGCATACGGTATGTCATAAGCAACACCCACATGACTAGTAATGTAGTGGACTAGGGTACACAAAATGCTGGAGAAACTCAGCAGGTGCAGCAGCATCTATGGAACGAAGGAGATAGGCAACGTTTCGGGCCAAAACCCTTCTTCAGACTGGTGGGGGGTGGGGGAAGGCGGGGGGAAGAAAGGAAAAAGGAAGAGGAGCCCGAGGGCTGAGGGAGAGGTAGGAAGGGGAGGAAACAGCAAGGGTTAACAGAATTGAGAGAATTCAATGTTCATGCCAAGAGGATGCAGACTCCCCAAGCGGAATAGGAGGTGCTGTTCCTACAATTTGTGGTGTTGTTCACTCTGGCCGTGGAGGAGGCCCAGGACAGAGAGGTCGGATACGGAATGGGAGGGGGAGTTGAAGTGCTGAGCCACCGGGAGGTCGGGTTGGTTATTGCGGACCGAGCGGAGGTGTTTGGCGAAATGATCGCCAAGCCTCCGCTTGGTCTCACCGATATAGATCAGTTGACATCTAGAGCAGCAGATGCAATAGATGAGGTTGGAGGAGGTGCAGGTGAACCTCTGTCGGACCTGGAACGATTGCTTGGGTCCTTGAAAGGAGTGGAGGGAGGAGGTAAAGGGACAAGTGTAGCATCTCTTGCGGTTGCACGGGAAAGTGCCCAGGGAAGGGAAGAATTGACAAGGGAGTTGCGGAGGGAGCGGTCTTTGCGGAAGACAGACAGGGGGGGAGATGGGAAGATGTGGCGAGTGGTGGGGTCACGTTGGAGGTGACGAAACTGGCGGAGGACTATGTGTTGCATCAATGTAGTGGACTAGTAATGTATATACTCGCAAGAAAGATTGATGTATTTGATTCATGGCTATTGAAGTATAGCTTTTTTTTGTAATTATAAATCCTGTCAAATGTCATAACATACATTGGATGTTGAAAAGGACAAACCATTCAATCGGTGTAGTGATAACGTGTGTTCCACTCCATGAAGGGGACTGAAATTAGGCTGGCAAAATCTACTTGTTTCACTTCACTACCATACCAAAATAAAATCGGAGCCGGCTGCTTAACCGAAACTTGACAGGACCTGACTGCATGTTGGATTGGGTCAGGTCGGATGTCAGATAAATAAAGGCTTCAAGCTAATGCTGAATTGATCCAGACCAGGTCTTTGTAAAAAAGAGCAGTGAAGCTTACTACTTTATTTAGAGCGTGGCTACAGAACCTAATTTTGTATGTTGAAGTTGAGCTTCAAAGAAATTGACGTCCTTCAGGTTTATTTCAGGTTTTAACTTTGACAGTCGCCAACCCCAAAATAAAATAAAATCTATAAAATAAATACCAAAAAATGTCTCATTCTGTAGCCTGGGACCAGTTTTAGAAACAATTTTATTGGGTGTCTGCTTTTTCTCTTTAATAACTATTATATAATATACCTCAGATTTTTTCCAACAAATCTGCATCTTATAAGCCACATAGCAATTTTATTTACAGGATACCAAAAATATTTGTAGGGAAAAAAGTAAAATTTTGTTTCTGCAAGAAGGTCCAAGAAATTTTGAATCAGCAAATGTACATTTGTTCATCTCCTAGTAGTTTTGTTCTCAATGGCCCTACTACTGTCAGGCCATCATTAAAATATTATCCTAATTTTACCTCTGGCGGTTTGTGTCACGCCCCATTAAACTCATTGTCTAAAAAAACACCTGATTTATTAATCTTCTTGCCAAATCTGGTCTATATGCAACTCCTGAAAGATGTGTGTAAGAAGGAACTGCAGATGCTGGTTTAAACCGATGATAGACACGAAAAGGCTGGAGTAACTCAGTGGGCCAGCTTTTTGTGTATATCCTGAAAGATGTGATTGCCTTGAACTGCCTCCACAATTCAAAATTTATTCAGAATGGACAAAAGCTGCCAGCAATGTTAACATCCCATAAAAAAACAAAACAATGGATAGAACTGCTCATCAAACTATTTCTAGCTCTACTCGAAAGCTGTACTCCAACTTCATGAAATATGCATTGCTTGCTGCGACTTTCACAAGGAAAGAAAACAGGATGAAGCAGAACTAATATTTCATGATGAGGGAGAACAGTTTATTGAGTGGAACCAAGAGTAGTTTGAAGAGCTGCCAAATATATTTTGGGTTTTATGTTCTTTCATGGAATGTAGACATTGCTGACAATGGCAATGTTCACTGTCCCACCCTAACTACATCCAAACTAAGGATGTAGCTCTGTCAGGCGAGTGAAGGGGACCTTTGATGACAGCGGTGGTTTTCAGCAGTATTTTGTGGATGGAAGACATATTGCAAAAAAGAAGCGGAGTATTATTCTGACTAAGTTCTTCCACCATTTCTGTTTTTGTTTTATATTCCAGCATCTGCACTTTGAGATGTTCTCCTCGACTATTAGTTTGGAAGCTAGTCTGGCTTAGTAGGAAATCTGTGAGCATAGCTCAAAGCCTTGTTAAAAAGACATTTGCCTCTCACTGTTTTGCCTGGTTTCACCTAACAGAGTTCCCACGGCTTGGTAAGTCCCCGGTAGTTCAAAACAGCACTGATAGAAACAAGGCTAGCAGTTTCAGATTACTATTTAAATAACCAATCCATTTCCCACATATGGATTGGTTGCTCTTTATTTCAACGCATTTACAACGAAATGGATACATTGTGGAGGATTCAATTCCTATTCCAGATTTTATTTGCATTTCGGCTTTTAGACCACCTTAACCTGCCACCCATTTTGGGAGTAATGAATTAGCCCATGATTTACATATTGTGGTTCCGGTAGAATAAAAGATAAACCTAAATGAGGAATTTCCAAGAGTAAGAAATCAGGTTTGGAACGTATAGAAACTGAACATACGTCAGCAATTTCTTAGGTATCAAGTGGTTCATGGCCCTATTTCTTTCCTATTAGTTATTCATCTCTGAAGTACATTTTATATATACAATTCAAAATGTTATTATTTTATGCTATGTAATTTATCAAACACTTACATTTAAAATACATACTCTGGAAACAGCTAATTTACCTTGGGGGAAAAAGCGTAGCAGCCAAATCTTAAACTTCTTTGAAGATGCATGAAAAATCTGCACACATCAAATTTTAAATAGAGAAAGAAAGGAGGCACTCCACAATCAGATACATTATTCTTACCCATTGAGGGAAATAATCCTGAGGTTCAAAATAGTTTCCAGTGTGGACATTCTTTTTGTAGTTTCCCAGGTCAGCCTGCAATGCACATGCTGTGAGTAGAAAATATGCTTCCTCTTTACTTGTGCAGTGAGAGTGTAAAACTTGCTCTTTTAGTTGGCAATAATAGAAATGCCGTGCCTTCTTATCACTGGAATATGAAACATTTTGCCACGGTTAGTTCATAAAGTAAATAGCTGCTGATGAACAAAGTTGTTGTTGATTATATGTTTGTTAGGGGTTTTTTTTTTTAAATAGCAATCATGATCTAGGTTATAATTCTATGTGCAATTGAACAAGAGAGATCAGGCCATCATCTCACTGCATTAACCACAGTTGAATCCATGACGAGGGTCTCCTGAGAATGATTGCAGTGGGTGGGGACCATTTAGATACACTTTCCTTGACTATTATCCAGTACAACCTTCAATCTTCCTAGATGATGGCCTTGGATATCTGGTGACATTTGAGCTCTACCATAATGTAACCCAACAATTACTACTTGTACTGAAGGAGCAAGCACTTAAGAGAAGTACAGGGTAATGCCATTTGGCGATGAATAAATCATGGAGGGAAATTGGAAGGTGGAAGGAATTTGCATAAAATCAGCACCCAAGGATTTCTACCACCCTCCTCCTACACTAACCATGCACTAGCAGCAAAACAATATACAGAGCGACACAACAAGAAGAAAGTTTAAAATTATCTTCACATAAATCATCTATCGGGTGTAGTCAGAAATATGCTGGAAATGCAACACCATTGTTCAACTCACCAGTATGAAATTGTTTCAAAATCAGGAACACTTAATGACCTATAGAACTTCCAGCATGGCTGTCTCTTCCTTCTTTCTGTAACTGTCACTGTATGTCATTTTGTTACTTGTGGGCGGAGCACCAAGGCAAATTCCTTGTATGTGAATACTTGGCCAATAAAGTTACTTACTTACTTATCACATAATAATTTTACCTAAGTCTTACTTACTTTGTACAGAAGCAAGCTTGATAATATTTATCCCAAACACAACAGATGCATGACCATTACCGCACGCTCTATTACTTTTATAAAACATTTCAATTCTTTTTTTTAATGCATAAAATCAGAACCTGATGGAGTGCTTGGAAGGATGCATTTACTTTTTTTTTTTTTAACTTGTCCGTACCTTATTATTTTTCCATTTTCCACGTAGTACTGCACCCTTAAACATACAACGAATGGAGTGCCAAACCTCTCATCATTCTGTTGTAAAAAGGAAAAAAGTGACATTATTAGAGCATAACTAAATATTTATGCCAAGATTAAAATCTTCTATCCCAACCATCCAGAGTGAGAACTGGGGTAAGTTCAGGTTGAAAAATCTTTCAACAAATCCAATATGTTTCCTGGTTTGATTAAGGAATGCATGCGCTTTTATTTATATTGCACTATTAGTTGTTATATTGCACTTTTAACATTCGACAAACTTGTACTGATCTTCAACCTATAGTTCTCCATGCAGCAATTAAGGTACAGTGATATTTGAATTACCATGCAGCCATACAATTAAAAGAACACAAACACGATAGAACATAACATAAACCACATCTGTGAACTGCTGCTCTGCCATTGCACTTAGCACTGAATCTAGGGGTAGAGAACAAATATGCTGATTCAAGGGGCATCCTGGTCCTTCGCTTTATTCCAAGTAGGGCTAGTCTTCGCATTTGAATGGGCTGCTATGAATGACCCTTTTTCATACAGGGGTGATAAGAATCTGCGATGAGCAGTGGAGGAGGTAGTGTGCAGACACGATTAAAATGTTTAAAAGGCATTGGACAGATGCTTGGATAGGAACGACATTAAAAGGTACAGATTTAATGCAGACAAATGGGATCTGTGTAGATAGGTATCACACAAAGGATGGCTTGGATGATGGTCAAAAGCCCATTTCCATGCTGTATAATCTAAGAAAAGGTAAGCCCTGAGAAGTTGTTTGTTTTCATTTTAATTTCAAATTTGTAACTTTTTTTCTCTTAAAGATGAGTAAATTCATTATCTGTTCAATATTTTTGATTAATAATTTAGATCAATTTTTAAGCAACTGATGATCAGAGAGTAAAAAAACATTCAAAGATCTTTGATGGTGGCAAACTATCAATGGCCATGAGAGCAGTCTGCTAGGGGAGTGTTGGGACTGCGGTAAAGTGGCAGTTAACATTAACAGCTTTGCTTTGGCACAGCATCAAAGCCTCCAGCTCTGTAAGGCCGTAAGAAGTACAATATTAATGCTACAAGTGTCATATTTCGCAACAATAGGAGGAGGACTTGGAAAGAGGATCAAAGATGAATGCTGGTCCATTAACTTAAGGCAAGGCCAACTTTGATGGCATTGGACAGGAACTTGCAAAAGTTGAATGGAGCAATTGTTTGTAGACGAAGGGACAACCGGAAAGTGTAATGCATTAAAAAGTATGACAGTGAGAGTTCAATAAATTTGTATTCATGTTAGAGTGAAGGGCAAGGAACCTTGAATGATGAGATAAATTGGGGCTCAGGTTAAGAAAAAGGAGGCTGTAGCGGCCATTTGGCTTAACTCAGTATGTTATAAATGATGGCCATTTGTCTTTATATTTTGTCTGCCTGTAATGATGTGGGTGGGATTTATTACGTAGTCGGAGGCATGTTTGCTGCTGGGATTCTTGTGAAGACACTAGTAGTTTTTAGTTTAGTCGAAGAAGGGGGGGGAAGCATAGCTTTCGACCATGCTGGAGTTTGACCATGCACGAGTTTGACTATGAGTAAGATTAAAATGTACTTAAACGAGAAGAATCTTGGATGAATATCTCACTGTTTTTACTATGACAATAAAGAAACTATTAATCAAGAGACTGTGTTTTGAAGATTTATCTTTGGACGGCTTTGAATGTCTCGTGGAGAGCTCCCGTGCGTAATGAGGCCATCTCTTTACCCCTTTGTCTTCAGTGGCTAGAGGAAATAAATTGTGGAATGATTTAATAATCTACCACTACATCTAGTCGAAAGCTACCTTACAGACAGAAGGTAGAATAATTGGTCCCAAAGAAGAGGGCTAGAAGATTGGGCTGGATCTCTAGAGAGAGATTACTGCCAGAGGAATTAGTTGCAGAAGAGGAACTGAAGACCGGTTCCTAGGAAGAGGAACTGAAGTAAATAGATCTCAGCCAGGGATTGACTTCGAGATTTATGGACAGCCGCGCGACTTATCTAAGGGAGGAAAACTGCACCACAAAACTGTGAGTAAAACAGCTATTGTATTATGCTGTGAATTTGAAAGCTGGAACACATTAATTCAGAACAGCTTCTTAATAAGAGGCTCTGAAAAGAGTCTGGAAAAAGTATGAGAAGCAAGTTCTGCTAAGTTTTGGAAAGCAGACAAGGGAGAAAGGGCGACTGAAGATCCATGTGCTTGGCCTTGGTTTGTTTTGAAGTTGAGATAAGACACATTCTTTCTGAACTGAAGTCACTTCTATACTTCGAAAATATTTGGATGTTTTCTGAAAGTCCAGTTTGTTTTAGTTTCTTATCTGGTGTTTTGGAACATTCAGCATCAGTGTTTATCAATAGTGACTGAAGCAAACTGAAGAGGTCCCGTTTGTCCAATTAGCAGATTTGACAATCTGCCAAGACCTGTTTGAATCCATGGAGCAAGATCAATCAGGTGAGTTAGAGGAGCCACAAGGTGGCAGAGAGAGGCCAAGATATGAGAAGAGACAAGTTAAATTTACCGAAAATTTACCACATTGCCTTTCTGAAAGAAACCCAGAAGGAGAGAAACAAGTTATGGGTGAAGTTATTTGAAATCCAGAAGGAACTAATGGAATCAAATGAGACCGTGAACAAAGTGCAATCTAATCTGGGCCAACTATTCAGCCTCGGTAAAGAGGTTGGAGATAAGCATACAGCACTGCTGGGTTCACAGCCGCCTTAGGAAGAACGCAAAAGATATATCCAGTGGTTCGAAGAAAAGGTGAAGTTATTTGATGATTCTATGGAAGATGCCAAGAGATGGTTAGCTGAAATTGAACAAATGACCCCGTGTGTTATAGAAGGAGATACTACTCAGCAAGGTGTCAAAATTGGACAACTTACTTATGGTACATATGCAATGCAATAAGGTGCTGAAATGGAAGAGGAGATTACACCACGACAGAATCTCAAATGTATCTACACGAAGATCAGGACATAAATCTGGTTCAACGTCAAGGGCCTCTGCTCGAATGGAAAAGTGAGGGTTCAAGATGCGGCTGTAAAGCATCTGATGGGATGAACTCTTATTTGAGAAAAGGAACTGCTCAAAAGAAAACAACAGCTAAATCAAATCTGTAACCAGAGGTTTTGGCTACATGCTACAAAACTAGCATGTAGCCAAAAGACAAAACTTCATCTCAGCAACTAGACCGAAGCAAATTACTGATGGGGCGTCTGTCGAGGATTGGGACAAACCAAGAACTCAGTACCCTTTTCCGAGGCCTGGTAAACAGGCTAGAGCAAGCCAGTATGATTATGAGAGGCCTGTCTATCATTTATTTGCGCCAAGCCAAGGATCTCAAGATGGATTCCTTGAATTGGCGAAGAATCAAGCTGAATTCAACAGGCTCATAGCTCAACAAAATCTCTCTTTCACCCTTCCACCAATAGAAATTCCTGCATATGATGGTGATCCTTTGTGGTATGAAGCTTTCATAATGGTGTTTCACGAAGTAGTAGAAATGAAAATAACTGATGAAAAAGAGCGCTTGCGATATCTGGCGTATTACACAAGCGGAAATGCTAAGGTATGTGTAGAAAGTTGTCTAAATAGGCCTGAAAGCCAAGGCTATCGAGAGGCAAGGAGGTTACTTAAAGAACGTTATGGTAACGAACAGAGGCTTGCTAGCGCAGACATGAAGAAGGCCGATGCTTGGAAACATATCGTTAGAAGATTTGGAGGCATTAAGTGAGTTTGCGATATTTCTTAGAGCTTGTTATATCTCGAAGTAAAATCTCAACCACATGGAGGAGATGAATCTTGTTAGTAATACTATAGCCATCATTCTAAAACTGCCCGTTCGACAGAGAAAAGTGGAGAGATCAAGCAGGCTGAATAATGGAAAAGAGACCTGGTAGTTTTCTTGGAAAGGGACGTACGATTAATGTTGGATCCACCTCACAGGAGTATTCAAGATTATAGACCAATTGCAACTGTCAAAGGTTCTACCTTTACTAAAACTAAAGGAAGATCAGGACCTAAGGGAGACAAAAGTGCTGGAGAAACTCAGCGTGTGCGGCATCATCTATGGAGCAACGTTACGGGCCGAAACCCTTCTTCAGACTAAGGGAGGCAGGTTTGGTACCGCTATAATATCTGTGGAAATGACAGGTGGAATGAAAGGAGATGTATCTACTACCAAGCAAAAAGCATTTTGTTTGTGATGTGATGAAGTTGGTCACACCATTAGGTGGTGTCGAAGATTCAAGAAGAAGGAATATAAAGAAAAGGTGGATTTCTTAAAGGAAAAAGGAATCTGTTTTGGATGTTTGAAAAAAGGACACATGGTTAAAGACAGTGAGAGTCCTATAACTTGTGGTAAGTGCAAGCAAAATCATCCTGAAAAACTTCACACTGTAAAGAAGAAGCCGGTGCACATAGAACAGAAGGAGAAGCCAGCTACTAGTGATGTTGTCACCTCACCTCGGATAACTGCTCATATTGGGGCAGGGGTAGAAGCCTGCATCTTCTCCATCTTACCAGTACAGGTAAAGAATAGCAAGACGAATACAGTGTTGCAAACAAATGGATCACGGAAGTTCGGCTACCTTTTGCACAGAAAACCTGATGAGAAGGCTGGACATTACAGGAGAAGAGGTTAAGATTCTATTGCGTACCATGATGAAGAGAAGGAGTGCGTGAGTCATGACATTACAAGAATACAAATATCTAGACTGGATGAAGATAATTTTATACCAACATCTGAAGTGTTTACACATGAGACCATGCCTGTCGGTCATCAATATATACCCAGACATGAGGACTTGAGACAATGGCCTCACTTGAAGGATGTCAAAATATCTAAAATAAATTCCGGTAATGACCTACCTATCGGAACGCATTGTTATTATTGAAGGCATTGGAACCTCTACAGGTTGTGAGGAGCCAAGGTGATGGACCGTTTGCTGTGAAAACCCTAATAGAAACATAGAAACACAGAAAATAGGTGCAGGAGTAGGCCATTCAGCCCTTCGAGACTGCACCGCCATTCAATATGATCATGGCTGATCATCCAACTCAGTATCCCGCACCTGCCTTCTCTCCATACCCCCTGATCCCTTTAGCCACAAGGGCCACATCTAACTCCCTCTTAAATATAGCCAATGAATTGGCCTCAACTACCTTCTGTAGCAGAGAATTCCAGAGATTCACCACCCTCTGTGTGAAAAATGTTTGGATGTTCGAACTACCCTGCTGCTGCTGTTAATCAAATACCTACTGGCAAATTAGAAAAGCTATTGATCAAGCAATACAATCATGACTTCAATGAAAATACCAGTAAGGAATCTGAAGAAATGTCCAGGGAAGAGTTAAAGTTCTTGGATATTATGAACTACTCAGTAAAGATGATAGATGGACAATATTGTCTGGACTTACCTTTCAAACAAGAAAGTTTCAGTCTGCTGAATAATCGTCGTATGCAGAACAACGCACCCAGAATTTGAAAAGCAATTTTGGCAAGAATATGAAATTTCATAAGGAATATACGTCTTTCCTAAAGGATATGATTGACAATGATTATGTCGAAATGCTACCAACAAACCAACTGAATCGAAGTGATGGAGAGCTTTGGTACATTCCGCACCATGGGCTGCATCACTCGAAAAAGGGGACCTTGGGAGTGGTCTTTAAATGTGCTGCAGTCTTCAAAGGAACATTAACTGTCAACTACTGCAAGGTCCAGACCTTACCAACTCACTCATTGGAGTTCTCGTTAAATTCAGACAAGAACCAATTGCTTTGATAGCTGATATCAGAGCAATGTTTCATCGTCAAAGTATCAGAAAAACACATTGCGATTCTTATGGTGGCCTGAAGGTGATGCACAACAAGATCTTGTTGAATATCGGATGAAGGTACATTTTTTTGGAGCAGTGTCATCACCAAGTTGTGCGAACGTTGCATTAAAGAAGACTGCAGAGGACAATAGAGTTCACTTTCCAGAAGAAGTGATATCCACTGTGAAGAATAATTTCTATGTGGACGATTGCTTAAAATCTATGTCTACTGAGCAAAAAGCAATTCAAAGGGTAAAACATCTGACTTCCCTCTGCAATAAGGGAAGATTCACGATTTCCAAGTGGATCAGCAACAGTCGTGTTGTATTGGAAAGCATTCCACCAGATGATAGAGCCAAAGAGACCAGGGAGTTGGATTTGGACAAAGACAATTTGCCAATGGAACGAGCATTGGGACTGCACTGGTACGTTGAAAAAGATGTGTTCATGTTCAGAATCTCGATTCAAGAACGACCATAGAAACATAGAAAATAGGTGCAGGAGGAGGCCATTCGGCCCTTCGAGCCAGCACCGCCATTCATTGTGATCATGGCTGATCGTCCGCTATCAATAACCCGTGCCTGCCTTCTCCCCATATCCCTTGACTCCACTAGTCCCTACAGCTCTATCCAACTCTCTCTTAAATCCATCCAGTGATTTGGCCTCCACTGCCCTCTGTGGCAGTGAAATTCCATAAATTGACAACTCACTGGGTAAAAAAGTTTTTTCTCACCTCATTCTTAAATGACCTCCCCTTTATTCTAAGACTGTGGCCCCTGGTTCTGGACTCACCCAACATTGGGAACATTTTTCCTGCATCTAGCTTGTCCAGTCCTTTTATAATTTTATGTTTCTATAAGATCCCCCCTAATCCTTCCAAACTCAAGTGAATACAAGCCATGTCTTTTCAATCTTTCCTCATATGACAGTCCCGCCATCCCAGGGATCAATCTCGTGAACCTACGCTGCACTGCCTCAATCACAAGGATGTCCTTCCTCAAATTAGGAGACCAAAACTGTACACAATACTCCAGATGTGGTCTCACCAGAGCACTATACAACTGCAGAAGAACCTCTTTACTCCTGTACTGAAATCTTCTTGATATGAAGGCCAACATTCCAGTAGCTATCTTCACTGCCTGCTGTACCTGCACAACAACTTTCAGCGACCGGTGTACAAGAACACGCAGGTCTCGCTGTACCTCCCCCTTACCTAACCTAACCCCATTGAGATAATAATCTGTCACCTTGTTTTTGCCGCCAAAGTGGATAACCTCACATTTATCTATATTATACTGCATCTGCCATGCATCTGCCCGCTCACTCATAGAAACATAGAAATATAGAAAATAGGTGCAAGAGTAGGCCATTCGGCTCTTCGAGCCTGCACCGCCATCCAATATGATCATGGCTGATCATCCAACTCAGTATCCTGTACCTGCCTTCTCTCGATACCCCCTGGTCCCTTTAGTCACAAGGGCCACATCTAACTCCCTCTTAAATATAGCCAATGAACTGGCCTCAACTACCTTCTGTGGCAGATAATTCCAGAGACTCACCACTCTCTGTGTGAAAAATGTTTTCCTCATCTCGGTCCTAAAGGAATTGCCCCTTATCCTTAGACTGTGACCCCTTGTTCTGGACCTCCCCAACATCGGGAACAATCTTCCTGCATCTAGCCTATCCAACCTTTTAAGAATTTTGTATGTTTCTATAAGATCCCCCCTCAGTCTTCTAAATTCTAGCGAGTACAAGCCAAGTCTATCCAGTTTTTCCTCATATGAAAGTCCTGACATCTCAGGAATCAATCTGGTGAACCTTCTCTGTACTCCCTCTATGGCAAGAATGTCTTTTCTCAGATTTGGAGACCAAAACTGTACTCAATACTCCAGGTGTGGTCTCACCAAAACCGTGTACAACTGCAGTAGAACCTCCCTGCTCTTGTACTCAAATCCTTTTGCTATGAATGTTAACATACCATTTGCTTTCTTCACTGCCTACTGCACCTGCATGCCTACTTTCAATGATTGGTGTACCATGACACCCAGGTCTCGTTGCATCTCCCCTTTTCCTAATTTGCCACCATTTAGATAATAGTCTACCCTCCTGTTTTTGCCACCAAAGTGGATAACCTCACATTTATCCACATTATACTGCATCTGCCATGCATTTGCCCACTCACCCAGCATATCCAAGTCACCTTGCAGCCTTCTAGCATCCTCCTCACACCTAACACTACCCCCCCAGCTTAGTGTCATCCGCAAACTTGGAGATGTTGCATTCAATTCCCTCATCCAAATCATTAATATATATTTAAATAGCTGGGGTCCCAGCACTGAGCCTTGCAGTACCCCACTAGTCACTGCCTGCCATTCTGAAAAGGACCCGTTTACTCCTACCCTTTGCTTCCTGTCTGCCAGCCAGTTCTCTATCCACATCAATACTGAACCCCCAATACCGTGTGCTTTAAGTTTGTATACTAATCTCTTATGTGGGACCTTGTCGAAGGCCTTCTGAAAGTCTAGATATAACACATTCACTGGTTCTCCCTTATCCACTCTGCTAGTTACATGCTCGAAAAATTCTATAAGATTCGTCAGACATGATTTACGTTTCGTAAATCCATGCTGACTTTGTCTAATGATTTCACCACTTTCCAAATGTACTGTTATCCCATCTTTAATAACTAGCTCTAGCAGTTTCCCCACTACCGATGTTAGACTAACTGGTCTGTAATTCCCCGTTTTCTCTCTCCCTCCTTTTTTAAAAAGTGGGGTTACATTAGCTACCCTCCAATCCTCAGGAACTACTCCAAAATCTAAGGAGTTTTGAAAAATTATCACTAATGCATCTACTATTTCTGTGGCTACTTCCTTGAGTACTCTGGGATGCAGACTATCTGGCCCTGGGGATTTATCGGCCTTTAATCCATTCAATTTACCCAACACCACTTCTCGGCTAACCTGGATTTCACTCAGTTCCTCCACCTTATTGACTTCTGGTCCCCTGCTATTTTCGGCAGATTATTTATGTCTTCCTTAGTGAAGACAGAACCAAAGTAGTTATTCAATTGTTCTGCCATGTCCTTGTTCCCCATGATCAATTCACCTGTGTCTGACTGCAATGGACCTACATTTGTTTTAACTAATCTCTTTCTCTTCACATATCTATAAAAACCTTTGCAGTCAGTTTTTATGTTCCCTGCCAGTTTTCTTTCATAATCTATTTTCACTTTCCTAATTAAGCCCTTTGTCCTCCTCTGCTGAACTCTGAAGTTCTCCCAGTCCTCTGGTATGCTGCTTTTTCTGGCTAATTTGTATGCTTCATCTTTTGTTTTGATACTATCCCTGATTTCCCTTGTTATCCATGGATGCACTACCTGCCCTGATTTTATTCTTTTGCCAAACTGGGATGAACAATTGTTGTAGTTCATCCATGCAGTCTTTAAATACCTTCCATTGCACATTCACTGTCAACCCTTTAAGAATCACTTGCCAGTCTATCTTGGCCAATTCACTTCTCATACCTTCAAAGTTACCTTTGTTTAAGTTCAGAACTCTTGTTTCTGACTTAATTATGTCACTCTCCATCCTAATGAAGAACTCAACCATATTACTCAACCTGTCCAGGTCCCCCTGCAACCTCCTAACATCCTCTTCACAGTTCACACTGTCACCTAGCTTTGTGTCATTCGCAAACTTGCTAGTGTTGCTCCTAATTCCCTCTTCCAAATCATTAATATATATGGTAAACAGTTGCGGCCCCAACACAGAACCTTGCATCACTGCACTCACCACTGCCTGCCATTCTGAAAAGGACCCGTTCACTCCTACTCTTTGCTTCCAACCAATTTTCTATCCATGTCAACACCCTACCCCCAATACCATGTGCTCTAATTTTAGTCACCAGTCTCCCATGCGGGACCTTATCAAAGGCTTTCTGAAAGTCTAGATACACTACATCCACTGGCACCCCTTCATCCATTTTACTTGTCACATCCTCAAAAAATTCCAGAAGATTAGTCAAGCATGATTTCCATTTCACAAATCCATGTTGACGAACTAATCCTTTTACTACTATCCAAATGTCCCATTATTACCTCTTTTATAATTGACTCCAGCATCTTTCCACCACCAAAGTCAGGCTAACTGGTCTGTAATTCCCCGTTTTCTCTTTCTCTCCTTTCTTCAAAAGTGGGATAATATTATCTATCCTCCAATCCACAGGAACTGATCCTGAATCTATTGAACATTGGAAAATGATCACCAGATGACAATGTACTAGAAGGGGCATCCTATCCATGATTGATTCCGTCTACGATCCTTTTGGGATTTCTTGCACCATTTACACTGCCAGCCAAGTTGATTTTGCAGGATCTTTGTAAGGAAAAACTTGGATGGGATGAGATTATAACACAAACTTCCTCTCACCAATGGACAGAATGGTTAGCAGATCTCAACAAGATCTCAGAATTCAAAGTGGACCAGTGCATGAAGCCTACAAGCTTTGGTAAGATCAGAGGTGCACAGCTGCATCATTTTTTCAGATGCCAGTGAAAGTGGCTACGGTACTATTTCATGTCTGAGACTGGAAAATGATAACAAAGAATTACATGTTGCATTCTTAATGGGAAAAGCCAGAGTGGCACCATTGAAACAAATGAAAATTCCCAGAAAGGAACTTACTGCGCAGTCTTAGCTGTTAAAGTTGACATATTGTTGCAAAAGGAACTACAGCTTCAACTGCAAGAATCTATTTTCTGGGCTGATATTACTACGGTGCTTAAATACTTCAACAATGAGAACAAATGTTTTTTGACATTTGTAGCAAACAGAATCTCTTTTAATTGGGAGCTACTAATGTTTCACAATGGAAATATGCTAACACAAAATAAAATCCTGTGGATGAAGCTTCTAGAGGACTAACAGCAGCCCGCTTCTTAAGCAATAAGAGATGGATCAATGGACCAGAGTTTCTCTGTGAGCCAGACAGAGAACGGACAAAACTTGAGCTGGGATTTGAAATCTCTGTTAATGATCCGGAAATTAAACAAAACATCACAGTGAACGTTATTGCTAAAGATTAATCAAACACAACAAATTATTTAATTACCCACTTTTCATCATGGAATAAGTTGGTGACTGGTAGCTTGGTTTCTTAAACTAAAAACAAGGCTATTGCTGTTTGCTCGAAAAAGGGGAGAGATTACTGAAGGAACTGCCATGAAGACCAATCCAGCACAACCACCTGGGCTCTTTGGGAAAGAAGACTTGTATATAAGACACAGATGGAGACAGGTACAATATATGGCAGATCTTTTTTGGAGGAGATGGATGCAAGAATATTTGCCTCTGATCCAAGAACGACAATGATGGTCAAGGATTAGAAGAAATTTTGTTCCAGCTGATATTGTTTTGGAGGTTGATTCTACTGCATCGCGAGGTTCTTGGTCGTTGGGAAGGATACTAGAGATCATGCCTGATGTTTGGTGTGCACAGTACGACTTCAAACTAAGAACAATATTTTAATAAGACCAATAACCAAGTTATGCTTGCTTCTAGAAGAAGTGTGAATGCGGATATATAATTAATGCTATTTTTTGTTTTTCATATGATAAGCCTTCATTGCTACTTTTTTGATATCTATTAGTAATTGCCTCGTTATATACTCAGAACAATTAGGGGGCAGTATGTAGTGGCCTTTTGGCTTAACTCAGTATGTTATAAATTATGGCCATTTGCTTTTAAATTTTGTCTGCCTGTAATTATGTGGGTGGGATTTATTAGGTAGTCGGAGGCGTGTTTGCTGCTGTGATTCTTGCGCAGACACTAGTAGTTTAGTCAAAGAAGCATGGGGGGGGGGGGGGGGTAAGGCATAGCTTTCGACCAATCCGGAGTTTGACCATGCACGAGTTTGACCATGCTGGAGTTCTAACATGCCGGAGTTTGACCATGCACGAGTTTGACTACAAGTAAGATTAAAATGTACTTAAACAAGAAGAAGTTCGGATGAATATCTCATTGTTTTTACTACGACAATAAAGAAACTATTAATCAAGAGACTGTGTTTTGAAGATTTATCTTTGGACGGCTTTGAATGTCTCATGGAGAGCTCCCATGCGTAACGAGGCTATCTCCTTACCCCTTTGTCTTCAACATAGTGGCTAGAGGAAAAAATTCCTTGAACAATATTATAATCTGAGGCATGGACCTGGCATAGGCATCGATGTTGCCCAGTTTATTAAAATCGACAGTGGTCCCTAAGTGGAGGTAATTTAATACAAACATTTTGCATTTAACATACAAATCACACAGATATAGTGAGAAAGTCAATTGAACAGAAGGAACTGCCATGAATATAATCATCTGCCGAGGTCCACACACATCCACAAACAAATCCACAGTTCTGTTATTCCATAAATGAACAATGAAGGATCTTAACAAAAATGTTTGAACCTTTTGGATGTCCTTGTTTAAGGATGTACCAAAAGTAAAAAAGCTTACTTTGCTCATTTCTTTCTTCCATTCCTTGGGAAAGTATTTGCTTAGCTTCTGCTCAGAGTCCATGAAAATGTATTCGTTGTCTAAAAACATGGAAGTAATGCTTAGCTATCAATTTTCAGAACAATTGACTGTGCATTATATACAAGAAATCAAAATCCTGACCTCAACATTTCATTCTGAGTTATGCTGTTTTTAATAGCGTCATGTGTTTACTGTCAAGCATTTCATATTTGATCTTCAGTGCTAAATGAAAGAATATTAATCATTGTGTTTCTAACTTATCTCTGAACACATGGTTCATCTTGAAACTAAACATGCAGAAATTAGTAGGAATGATAGATTTTAATGTATCTATTTAAATCTAAGAATAATTTCAACTGCATGATGTTTATATTCAGAAATCACAAACAGGATACAAGTTTTTAGTCTATTGTTAACACTGCTCAATATTCCCCTGTGCAATTCAATAACAAGCAGGAGGAGGATTTCAAACTCCAAACCTCAGAACTGGAGGAGGAAGGTGTATGAAACAACATATCATGAACAGTGGCTTAGTTTAGTTTAGAGATACAGTGCGGAAATAAGCCTTCGGCCTACCGAGTCCCAGCTGACCAGTGATCCATGCACACTTTCACTTTCCTAAATACACAATGGCCAATTTACAATTTTACCAAAGCCAATTAAAATACAAATCTGTACATTTTTGGAGTGTGGAAGGAAACCGGAGAAAACCCAGGCGTGTCACGGGGAGAACATACAAACTCCGTATAGAGAGTGTCATGATCGAACCCGGGTCCCTGGTGCTATGAGGCAGCAACTCTACTGCTGCACCACCGTGCCACCATGGCCTGTTAGGATTGAAATGAATTCCCAGTCTGAAGAGAATGCCTGAAAATTATAATTAAATGAACCTTTGAGATTCAGACTACAGCAATTTTATGCTATTGATGGTTGCAGGCCCAGGATACCCAACTGCTGAAGGGATCCAAGAACAGACAAATTCAGCAAGCAAGTGCTTTACCAGCAAGAGGTGCAGGAATGTTTCCTTCTGCACCATTGAGTCCTTTCCACTCTCTCCCCACCCCTCGCCCAATCCTATGCTCTAAACAGTAAATTTACATCTATCCAAGTGTCAGCATCCCTGATGCAGTGATCATCCTGACCTATTATCTTTCTCCTAACTCTTACCTCCTCTCCCACTCCACCAAATGCATGCAAACTGTCCAATCCCATCACCTTTCTCTCCAGTAACTGGCTAGACTTTCAATCTAGGTGCAAAATATAATTCAAATATGGTGATAACAAATAGAACTGGAGCAGTATTAGTTTTCTCCATTCTGATTTTGATTTTATTACTTGTCATTCGAACCTCAGAGAGGCTCGAACGAAACTCCGTTTCTACAAGCCAATGCAAACAAACAAACAGAACAATTCATAAAAAAATACGCAAACAATTAAATTCACACAAACATCCATCACAGTGGATCTCCTCCTCACTGTGATGGAAGGCAAAGTTCTTCTCTCTCCCCCGCACCATCTCTCTCCAGATGTCGAAGCCCCAGGCGGGCGGTGTTAAGTCCCATGTCCATTGAGGCCGCGCTGGGCGATGTACGGCCCCGCTCCAGGCCCAAAGTCATAAAGTTGGAGCCCCTGGCGGGCGCTGGAATGTCCCGCAGCCATTAAAGCCGCGCCGGGCGATGCTCGGCCCCGCTCCGGGTCGTTCCAACCCCGCGACACGGGCTGGAGAAGTTGTGTTGCGGAGCTCCGGAGAGCGGTCTCCCACCCGGACCCGCGAGCTCCCGACACCACAACAGTCCACCGTCAGCAATCTGCAGCTGGAGTCGGAGCCGGAGCCCCGGAGTCAGGCCGGAGCTGGAGCCGGAGCCTCGGAATCAGGCCGGAGCTGGAGCCGGAGCCGGAGCCTCGGAGTCAGGCCAGAGTTGAAGCCGGAGCTGGAGCCCCGGAGTCGGGCCGGAGCTGGAGCTGGAGCTGGAGCTCCGGAGTCGGGCCGGAGCCGGAGCCGGAGCTGGAGCCGGAGCTGGTGCTGGAGCCCCGGAGTCGGGCCGGAGCCGGAGCCGGAGCTGGAGCCCCGGAGTCGGGCCGGAGCTGGAGCCGGAGCTGGAGCTCCGGAGTCGGGCCGGAGCTGGAGCCCCGGAGTCGGGCCGTAGCTGGAGCCGGAGCTGGAGCTCCAGAGTCGGGCCGGAGCCGGAGCCGGAGCCGGAGCCGTAGCTGGAGCCGGAGCCGGAGCTGGAGCCCCGGAGTCGGGCCGGAGCCGGAGCCCCGGAGTCGGGCCGCAGCCGGAACTGGAGCCCCGGAGTCGGGCCGCAGCGGCCATCCACCACCGCTCCCCACGCTCCGAGGCCGGCCAGCCTCACGATGGTAAGTCCGCAGCTCCGCGACTGGAGCCCCCAGGTCATCCCGGTCGGATGCCGCTCCACGGCACCAGGCCCCAACGACAACGGAGACCTGACAGGGAAAAAGTCAGTTCTCCCGTGCAGGGAAGAGATTAAAAATGTTTCCCCCTTCCCCCCCTCACCCCCCACATATACACAGTTAGAAAACAATACAAAAAAAACACAAACAACTACATTTAACTAGACAAAAACAAAAAAAGACAGACAGGCTGTAGGGGCCGCTGCAACGTGAGTCGCGCTCGCCCACGTAAGCCAGCATAAATACTCAACAAAGATCAGGGCATATCTTTTAAATCATATTAAGCTTACACTAACCCAATATTTCTTATCTTTCAAAAAACCATCAAACTCAATTATGTAGGTACTCAGTGAGCATCAAGTGACTTTTGGCTTACATTTCCAAAGATCTACTGCAATTGAGTGAAAGAATTCCCTGATTATTTTAGGATTTATCCCAATTTCTAGTACGTTGCCTGAGGAGGAGGTCTCCTGGCACCATATCAAATCCCAAAAGAATTTTACACCCTGCAGAACTTGTATACTTTCCTGAAATTGAAATTGGTCTTTTTCCCTCCCTATCAGGACCAAATGAAACTATATGGGGAGAAGGCAGGAACGGGGTACAGATTGTGGATGATCAGCCATGATCACATTGAATGGCGGTGATGGCTCGAAGGGCCAACTCCTGCACCTACTGCCTATATCGATTTATCCAACATACTGTTCAATCTCTTTCCTGCTTAACACTTCTGTTTTCAGTATAGTCATCTATTAGTCCATTGCTTCAGCACAGTTTGATACTTAACCATATATATATTTTTTTAGTTTAGAGATACCGAGCAGAAACAAGGCCTTCAGCCCATCGGGTCCGTGGCAACCAGCGATCCCCGATATTAACACTATCTAACACCCACTAGGGACAATTTTTATATTTACCAAGCCAATTAACCTACAAACTTGTACATCTTTGGAGTGTGGGAGGAAACCGAATATCTCGGAGAAAATCCACGCAGGTCACGGGGAGAATGTACAAACTCCGTACAGATAGCACCGATAGTCAGGGTCGAACCCGAGTCTCCTGGCGCTGCATTCTCTGTAAGGCGATTTGAATTGCACAGACCACTGAACAATTCCCCAACAATCTAAATTATTCTAAATTATTCAATCCATTTTCACTACATATCACTTGCCCTATAACTAGTTTAAGCAATGATTTTGTTTTTTTCAGAGCTTGATTATGATCTTTTTCTAAACCTCGTCCTTCTTTCAGTGTAATCTCAGAACTCCACAATTACTAAGCAGTCAGTAACTATGCTGTTACCCTCTAAAATCTGCTATCAGTTCCCATGCCTTGCTACAGTTTTTCAGTATAGCTCTACAGAAAGTTCCTCTTTGATTATGCCTTTGTACTTTAATCACCCACCCAAGCATCTGCATCCCCCATCCGTCCACCTGACATTTCACATTAAAAACTGTTTCAAGTTTTCCTTCCTTTGAGAGGTACTCTGCAAGAACAAATAATACCTGAAAATCAACTGTTTTGTTACCAGTGATGTCTTTGAAAAACTGTAACTGAGTGTAACTGAAATTATGATGCTTCAGAAAGAGGCCATTCATCAATCATCCGTGCCGGCATCTTATAAAAGGTGCCATTTAGTCCCATATCCCTGCTCCTTCCTCTCAGCCATGCAAATTACTTTCTCTCAATTACCTCTCTAATTTAAAAACTGATTAACACGGTTTCCCCTCCCCTTGCAGTCAGTGATTTTCAGATCATAATCGTTCAATGCATTAAACAATTTTTACTCACATCCCCTCTGTTCCTTTTGCCTGTCACTTTGAATCTACGTTCCTGGTCTGTGAATCATTTGCTAAAGAATGCAGCTTCTCTTTTTCCATCCTTTACTTTATTGAACTCAAAGCTATATTACAACACATCAGCTTTTCCAATAGATCTCTCAAAATTGTTTCTAATACTTTACAATAACTATTTAAATTACTGCCCCATGATTTTTTTATATAGTCTGTTTTGGAATGAAGGAATTATATTAACATTTCCCAGTTCCTAAGAATTTACAAATAATGGTAAGTTTTTGTTTTGTCGAAATATAAATTTATATTTCTTTTAAGATTTGAATATGGCAGTTGTCTGTGCCAACGACTGTGGTTTCAAGGCTTTGCAGGTCACCGTGCTCTCCTTTTGGGCACCAGGCAATAGATGCCTTTTAGAAGCAGATGGGAACTTCAGACCACAGAAGCATGAGATTGAAGATATCCTTGAATAATCCAGCCAGCTGGTCCATGCAGGTCTTTAGCACAGCCAGTTACGCCAACTCGGTTGAACGCTATGCATTAATTCACCCTCTTGAAGGATGTTCTGGCATTGGCCTCAGACACTGCAGTGGCAGAGCCATCAGAGAGTGTGGGTCTCATGTAAGTGTTTCATTTATTCTTTCAAAGTGTGCATCAAAGGCATTCACCTTGCCATTTAAACTACCCAGTTTCACCAGATGACTAAGTGTCCAGAAATTAAAGGGACTGAAAGCTAACAATTCCCCAGGTCCTAAGACCTAATGACCAGAAACCTAAGATTTTAAAAGAGGCCGCAGCAGATATGGTGGATGCTCTAGTTGTCATCTTCCAAAATTCCCACACTTAGCAAACATAACCCCACTAAGAAAACTGGGAGAGAGCAGACAGCTTTATTATACAAACAGACATTAGGCTGTGAACTCAGTTCTAAAAAGGGCAAGTTTATTTAAGTGTTTAATATCAGAAATTTATTTTGCATATTTTCAGTTCCACTGTTTTTTTAAATAATTTAATCTGAAATTATCCCCAGACAAAAAAGATGAACCCATTAACTGTGTGCACTGTTTTACCGATTCAAATAATAAAGCAATCCATGGCAGTCAACTTTTTCCAGTGCTATTTTAGAAAGGAATGCCTGGTTTACTATAATCTTCTACGCCTATTTTTTTTAAATATTTTTCTACAGTACATTCTCTCTTTTTTAATTGCCTGAAGAGCCACCTGTCATGAGCAGTTTAAGCATAATCATGTTGCTGACAGGGCAACTGATTATTCTACAATCCAAGGTAAATTAATAATTATTTTCATGAAGCTGTTAGATTTGAATAGCAGGTTTCATGGAAAATACCAACTAACCAATAAACCACAAAATAAAAATCAAATCCAAATACTGTGGTATGGTGGTGCAGCGGTAGAGTTGCTGCCTTCCAGCGTCAGAGACCCGGGTTCGATCCTGACCACGGGTACTGTCTATACGGAGTTTGTACATTCTCCCATGACCTTGTGGGTTTCCTCCCACGTATCAAAGAAGTACAGGTTTTTAGGTTAGTCAGCTTTGGTAAAAGTTGTGAATTGACCCTAATGTGTAGGAAAGTTCTAGTAAACGGGGATCGCTGGTCGGCGCGGACTCAGTGGGACAAATGTCCTGTATTCACTGTACCTCTTAAACTAAAACTTATTATTACCCATATCACACATCTGAGGTATGCTTTTACAAAATTGTATTCCCTTCGTTTTTACTGCCAGCAGGGGTAACAGGGGAATATTAATAGAATATTGACTGGCCTTGAGGGGGATACGACATATATTGCCTGAAGTAGATTCATATTGCCCGAGTCGAAGACGAGGGCAATATGGATCTAGTGAGGGCAATATATGTCGTATCTCCCGAAAGAGGACAGTCAATATTGTTATTATTACCCATTATCAGACATCTAGAGGAAAATCTGAACATCTCATATGATATGAATGTATCTATACATTTTGCAATATGCATTGCAACATTGTAAATAAGGGTACTAAAACAATGTAACATTTATGTTTCATTTATGTAATTTATGTAATTCATTTATGTGAACAATGTGAAGGTCGAACTTTTAAATCGCGAACCTCTTCTCGCAACCGGCTGCCATTTTGTTTGTTTTGAGAATAAATTTTAAATTTCGCACGCAGCGTCACGTTGCCGTCACGCAGCGTCACGTTGCCAAGTTCCCGGATGTGAGACCAGGGGAATATAAGACTATATTCCCCGCTGTTTAAACAGGTAAAGTCCATAGGCGTCCGCTAGAAAGGGGAATATAAGAAAATATTCCCCTGTTACCCCTGCTGGCAGTAAAAACGAAGGGAATACAATTTCGTAAAAGCATACCTCAGATGGGTGATATGGGTAATAATTTCTTATATTCCCCTTTCTTGCGAACGCCTATGGACTTTACCTGTTAAAACAGCGGGGAATATAGTCTTATATTCCCCTGGTCTCACATCCGGGAACTTGGCAACGTGACGCTGCGTGGGAAATTTAGAATATTCAAATGGCAGACAGGAAGACTGCCGCGTCCATTTTGGTTGAATTTTACGTCGAAGTCCGCCGAGCTGAGATGTTAAAATTTTCCTCTAGATGTCTGATAATGGGTAATAATAACAATATTGACTGTCCTCTTTCGGGAGATACGACATATATTGCCCTCACTAGATCCATATTGCCCTCGTCTTCGACTCGGGCAATATGAATCTACTTCAGGCAATATATGTCGTATCCCCCTCAAGGCCAGTCAATATTCTATTAATATTGATGACAAACCCATGCCATTCATTTTTGAATTTACAAGACCCTGAATTTCTCTATGAAGCCATTCATCAGATGTGAAAGTTTGTCCAGTATTTTTTACCTAACCTTAACTATTCATGAAAAGATGTGGGGAGACTGCAGTGTATTTGCAGATAATATTCATTGCACCAAACAACTAATGTTGTGGTGGAAGAAAGGGATATTTATGGTAATGGAAGTGGTCCAAACAAGTGGCCGTTTTGTCCAGGACGGTGTTGACTTTCTTGTATTGAGTTTGCACTCGTCCGGGCAAGTGTAACATATTCCATCAAAATTCGGCATTGTGGCTTGTAGATGGGTGAAAGGCTTTGGGCTATCAGTAAGCAAATCACTCACCACAGGACAGCCAGCCTCTGGCCAGTTCTTATAGCCACGATATTTATGTGGCTACCCATCATTTAGACATGATGATGATGTATTTTGGCCAGAAGATTAAAAAGTTATAATGGCTTATGAAGCCATAACTCCACAGGAGGCTCTTAACTGGGACTTGCCCAGTATGTCAACTTGATTCACATGGACAAACCAAGCTGGAGGGCCTAGTTCCTTGTTATATACCTCTATGACTCTAACATGAATACTAATTCTATTCACTTCTCTCGATAAAACAAATACAATTCGACATTCTAACCTTAATGAACACATCACATGCTTTTTTGCTTGCAATAAGTTGCTGCATAGATTGAAAAATAATTTTCAAAAAAATGTATCCCTACTACAGATTAGCTCCAATAAAGTGTTTGGAAAGAATCATCACTTGACCACACCATTCACTGCAAGTCTCACAAAATAAAGACTAATACTACCGCAACTTACTTTGTACCACACTCAGACCTAAGAAGTGATTTTCTCGGATCTTCAGCATGTCACAGACGTGATTGTTGAGATGTTGAACTGTTGCTTTTACCTACAAATAAATATACGTCAGAAAAAGGGAGGTGCAGTACATTTTACACCAGTGACCTAGTCTGTCAGTTTCAAGTTTAAAGTTATTATAATTAAAAGTACATACAGTAAATAAAAAAACTAATCAGTTACAATGAGTGGTCAGCAATTTGAAACACTGTGTTTCTCTCCCCACATAAGCCGTTTGGCTAACTGAGTATTTCTAGCATTTTAGTTTTTATTTCAGAACAGCAGCATCTGGAATCTGTTTTGCTTTTTCACCCTTATTGATGGTTCTTCACAATTAGATGGTATATTTTGAGACCAGTATAGGGTCTCTATTCCTTGGAGTGCAGGAGGATGAGGGGTGATCTTATTGAGGTGTATAAAATCATGAGAGGAATAGATTGGGTAGATGCACAGAGTCCAGAGTAGGTGAATCGAGGACCAGAGGACATAGGTTTAAGGTGAAGGGGAAAATATTTAATAGGCATCGGAAGGGTAACTTTTGCACACAAAGAGTGGTGGGTGTATGGAACAAGCTGCCAGAGGAGGTAGTTGAGGCAGGGACTATCCCAATGTTCAAGAAACAGTTGGACAGGGTAAATGGATAGGACAAGTTTGGATATGGACTAAACGCGGGAAGGTGGGACTAGTGTAGCTGGGACATGTTGGCCGGTGTGGGCAAATTGGGCCGAAGGACCTGCTTCCACACTGTATCACTCTAAGACTAGGATCTCAATAACTAATCTGACACTAATATGCAAATCAGAATACGATGCCCTGGGTTGATGCAGTGTAACTGGAAAGAAGACGTGGAATTGATCTGGTACTAAGATAATCAGTTAAAAAAGATTGGTTCTGATTGTGACCAGCTTACGTTCATTCACCTGATAAATTCTTTGATAAACATTGTATTATTTTTTGTATGAGCCTGAGAGTTTCAGAAGAATGCTCAAACTCTTGTAGACAACAAATAGCTATGACATTAAATTTTACTGGAAAGGTTGCCAAGATTTGGCTTCTCCTGCTTCTTCAAATCTATTGCTGAATAGCCTTCCATTTTCTCTATAGAGCTGCTTGTAAAGATCCGGCACTCAGAAGTCCATGATAGCAGACAGCAACCCCTACCCCAGCATAAAGAAGCATCTATAACAGGAACATCCACATAATCAATAACCTAACCTGGTCCCTTCACACTAATGTAATGATGAAGAAAATACATTTACTGTCTAAAAGGATTCATCATGTCGACAAGAATTCTTTTGAACCTCTACAGATGCACTATAGAACGTATCCTGATGGGATGCATCTTAGCCTGGTACAGCAACTGCTCCGCTCTATACCACCTGAACTTGAAGGAACTGCTGCCCATCATAGGCTCACAACTTGCTTCCACCCAGTCCATCTTCACAGTACGATGCATCAAGGAGGTAGGAATTATTGTCAAGGATGCCAGCCATCCTGCTTATTCCCCCTTCTCCCTTCTACCTCCTGGAAGAAGATACAGGAACTTAAAAGCTTGGATGTCCACACATCCTCATTGCTACCTGACTCCTGAAATCACCTCTCTCACACCCACTTCCCTGTGGTGATGGAACGTACCCTTAATTTTAATTCTACCTCTTCCGGTTATTCCGTTATTTAAAACAAAAATTGTATTCCTTTGGATTGCACTACAAACCTGCACCATTCTACTTTTTTGCTGACATCATTGTACTGATTGTTGTATTCATTCTTACTATTGTTCAGTAAACTTCATGTGAACAAGGAATTTCATTACATTCTGGTATATATGACAAGAAAAACTAATCTAAGGCATGGAGTAATTTTGAAATTACGAAAGTACTGTCACTAGATTAGCCCACGGCTTTTTATGATTGGCCATTGGCCCTTTGTGAATTGACATTTTTATCGACTTTTAACAATTATGAATATGAGAAATTAATCAATGAGGAAATTTCAATCACTAAATCATTCTCTTTCATGGGCAATTTTAAAATAGTCTTATTAAATTTAAACATGATTGTAGATTGGTTACATTACTTACTAACAAATGTAGCGCATTATTAATATAAGCTCCGCCTACTACACCATTCATATTATCGCAACCCAACATGTGCTGTTAGTTGGTGATGCATCACGGTTGAATTGATATGCTGCTGAGTGTTGTATGTGTTACTCAATAAATACTGTTGTACCAGATCCGTGAGTATATGTGACTTACTTAACAATGATTTACATTTTAAACATGATAAACATTTACAGATGATACGAAGATAGGTGGAGGGGCAGGCAGTGTAGAGGAATCAAGGACTCTGCCCACTCTCCTAACCTATCCAAGTTCTTCTGCAGAGAAGTGGCAGATGAAATTCAGTATAGCAAAGTGCAGAGTCATGCATTTTGGTAATAAGAATGAAGACGTGGATTATTTTCTAAATGGAGAGAGAATCCAGAAATCGGAGGTGCAAAGGGACAAAGGGCACCAGCACTCCCAATAAGTTATCTTGCAAGTCGAATCAGTAGTAAGGAAGGCAACTTCAATGCTAGCATTTATATCAAGAGGACTGGAATACAAACACAGTAATGCCGAGGCTCTATAAGGCGCTGGTCAGGCTGCATTTGGAGTCCTGTGAGCAAATTTGGGGCACAGATCTGGGAAAGGATGTGTTGGCTCGGGAGAGGGTCCAGAGAAGTTTTACAAGAATGATTCTAGGAATGAGTGGGTTAGCATATGATGAGTGTTTGACAGCATTAGGCCTCTACTTTGCTGGAGTTCAGAAGGTTGAGGGGGGACCTCATTGAAACATACAGAATAATGAAAGGGACAGATAGAGTGGATGTGGAAAGGATGTTTCCACTGGTGTGAGAGTCTAGGACCAGAGTTCATAGCCTCAGAATTAAAGGGCACTCTTTTAAAAGAGAAGGTGAGGAGGAACTTCTTTAGTCAGAGGGTAGTTAATCTGTGGAATTAATTGCCAAAGAGGGCTGTGAAGGCCAAGTCAGTAGATATTTTTAAGGCAGAGATAGACACATTCTTGATTAGAATGGGTGTCAAGGGATATGGGGAGAAGGTAGGAAAATGGGATTGGGGGCAATCAGCCATGATTGAATGATGCAGCTGACACGATGGGCTGAATGGCCTAATTCTACTACTATAACTTATGAAACATCAATTTTAAGCCAGAAGGCACAATGATGATAATCATTTTAAGGGTTAGTTAGATAACTTTCACAATGAAATTTGGCGAGTTGAAAACTTGCGTGAAAAAAATATTGCATTGTTTGGTTGCCCCTTGCTGTAATCCTGTTTGCACAGCTGTTGACCTTGGATTCAGCAGTTAAGGAGTAGAATGTTGTCTCTTTATTCTTTACTTTGTATGAGGGAAGGAGGCAGTGACTAGGAGAATGTGATTTGCCCAAGCAAGAGAAGAGATAACAGTGTACTTTATGGTGCTAGAGGAGGTCATTTGGCCCATCATGTCCAAAAATGTAGTTTCAGCTCATATTCCTTTGCAGCTCAGTCCAGGATCCTGCAGGACATGGCTCTTAAAAAGTACCTGGATGAGGGCTGAAATTTCTACCCCTATCATTCATTCAGGCAAAAAGTTCCAACTCCCTCCTAATTATTTCAATTAATGTAAATCTGTAAGCCCTGCTGCAGATCTCTCTGCCAGGTAAAATCATTGCTTTCTGTTTTTTCCTGACTAGACCTCTTATAGCCATTTCAGTTAAATCTTCCCTTAATCTCCTTTGTTCTTTAAACTGCATCAATTAAGGTGGCTATTTCTTCCATATTACACTATTTCTATTTTTTAGGTTCAGAATAAAAGGTGTCTTCCCTTTTCCTGTGTTATGCTGTTTACTTATTCTCTGGATGCCCACCCAGCCATAAATGGTTTAACTTTAGTTTTATTATTGTCAAATGTACCGAGGTACGGTGAAAAGCTTTGGTTTACCTGCCATCCAAACAGATCTGATATACCATACATAGATACAATCAGTACAAGCCTAAGAAACATTTGCTGGGGAGTTTGGGGCTAGGATGGTAGTACTGTTGCACAGAGGTAGAAGGTGTGAAGTCATAAAATAATTAACTATTTGAAAATAATTGAGATAACTCATGTTAGGTGATGCACCACATTTATATATCAGTATTATACATATGGGTAAGATGAATGGGGATAATGGGCAGGCAAAGCATTTATGCCATAGTGATTAAACATGTTATTATGCGTTCAGAGATTTTGGGATCCTTGTAAACAAAGTACACAAAGTCATTGAGAAGGCAAATGGTAAATTGTCCTGATATGTAAAAGGGCTGGGGCCCAAAACAATGGAAAACCCTGCAGCAGTAGTCCAAGACTCTGGTAAGATCATAGTTGGAATACTGTTTACAGTATATACTTTCTTCAGATGCCGTACTCCAAGGATACACTAGATTGATTTGTTAGATGAAAGACAGTTTTACGGGGAGAGATTGAGGCTGTATTCTGTGCTGTTAACTCCTTGAGCAGCACAAAGCATTGACTGGGTACCACACAGAAGTCATTTTTCCTGGCAACTTAGATTTATATTTTTAAGATAAGGGATTTGCAATCTTAAAAGGATTGACAGTTCTTCACCTAGAAAACTGTAAATGTTTGGACATTTCTACCCTTGGAGACCATGGATGCTCAGTGATTGAATATATCGAAGACAGTCAACAAATTTGCCTTTGAACTAAGATAATGAAGAAATAATGGGTTCGGGAGGGAAGGTGGAATTGATATTGAGGTTCAATTATGATCTTCAATTCGGACTCGAGAGGCTGCACCTCCTAGTCCTTGTCCCCTTTCTCTTGCTCTTTGTGTGATATACATTTATATTATGTAATAGTTATGCTTATTGACCCTAACAAGTAGTAATTTAACTAAAATGGTTATTCAGTTTATTGCATCATGTGCCAATTTAATATTTAAAAGGTTAAGATGACATAACATTTAAAAACAGCTGATGTCTATATTTGCAACAAATACTATAGTTAGAGGCTCTGTAGCCATAAAGAAAATTCTACTCACTCCAACAATGACTTTGAGTTGTTCCTTATTTGGCAGAAGCACAGAAACGATACGTTGTTCTGGCACCATTTTATTTCCAAACAGCTGCCTGCTCATCACAGGACTGTGGGAAGATTTCAGTTTAATTCAGTCTGTCCAGTCCAGGGTTGCCTTCCACAAGTTATGAAGCTCTCTTCACCGAATGTAGAACCATATCCAGCCTGCTCTCATCTTGCCTGCAAAATGACACGTTTTAGTGTTAATTAATAAAAACAAAGCATTCAACAGACTAGGCTGAGGAGATGTGGGCACATTCAATTAAAATTATGTGCCCGTTATATGTCTTACAGCGAAACATAAGCATTTTTGACCTCCGTAAAATGAAGTGGGCGGATTTATCAGAACTCTGGCGACACTATTGGCACAATTCTTATCCAAAGCACAGCATTGTAGAGGCCAGACAATTGCTATTCAAGGTCATTGGAGAAAGTTATTTTTGCGAAAAAACATGTTGATAATACACCAATTTTAAAAATGTTTGATTTTTAAAACTGAAAGCCACGCCTCTATGAAATATTGACTGTGGAGATGTGAATGTTTGCATTGGTTTCTGACTTAGTGGACTGCATTTTGTCTTATTTTTCCTCAGATAGAGGACAACATGCAAAACAGATATTAATTTGCCCTTTGCTTATGGATATGTGCAGCTTGTGCTGATAAATAATCCCAAATCTAATTTTCATTAACGCGCCATGGTACAATCCACAGAGCAAACGATTCTGATGTTCAATTCTTCAACATTTAATTCCTTCGACCTTGTTTTTGAGAATTCAAGCTCACTTTTACCTGATTGCCACATCACATACTTTTCTCGGCCCCAGGTGCTGCCTCCTGTCATGGGTTTTGCCAGTGAACGTCGGATAAAATAAATCCTACAGCAAGGCCCAGATCAGGATTAAGAAATATAAAGAGATTTACAGAAGGGGCAAAGCAATTATGAAAATGTCAATAAATTATCCAAATATTAGATGAAATCCAAATGCACAAAACAATTTAAAAAGATAAATGTTTAGATTTTAAAACCATATATAATCTCCGATGTCATCAGGACTATTAAACAAGAAGAATCAGTCAGAGCAAGGATCTCGATCTGAAATTATGTCTATTTCCCCTCCACGGATGCTGCTTGACACAGAGTTCCTCCAATAGTTTCCGTTTTGCTCAAAATTCTGGCATTTGCAATCTCTTGTGTCTCCATTAGACAAGAGTTTTTTTTTAACCGTTCTCAACCCATCTGGTCACCATGTAAGCAAACTCTTGTACAAACAGCATGTCAGTTATATCACAAATCCTAGCTTAAGATTCACATCCACAGGTCAAATTCCATTCTAGCATCGGCTAACTGTTCCTGTAATTTCTCCAGAGCGATAACCTTCAGAGTTCCATATTTCCAAATCCTAACTTCTTGTGTATACCCAATTTCAATTGCCCCATCATCAAAACCTAGAAATTCCTCCCAAAACTGCTACAACTCCCTGACCCTCTCCTCCTTTACGATACTAACCTAAATCTTTTTGATCAAATTTCTGGTCATCTCTCAAATTATCTCCTTATGAAACTTCCTGAGTGCTCTCATGGATGGTTTTGTGATGGTTTAGAGCAATAACGATGTCGTGGCATTAGTTGATGGTCAGACCACTTACGGTCGAACCCTCATCAGTGGTTACGAGGACTGTCACGTGACATGATGGGTTAAGGGGAGTGTCCTGTTACTTAAGCAGATCTCACCTTGAGATCCTGAGTCGACAGGTTGCTGAGCTCGAGACAACACCCTCGCTCAGCTGCAGCAGCAATGACAATATGTTAGAGGACCAAACTTGCATGTATGTCAACCATGTAATGTCTGAATAAAGCAACTGTTTGCTCACCACGTTTGGTGCTGCTACATTGGTGAACCGCGACGATCCAAATTGGGATTTTGGATTTCTTCCGACGTGTGCAGCCGTCTTCCCACTTCTACCGTGGTGACCTGATGTCTGCAGCCGACAGCTCAGCCCTGCTGAACGATGCTGCCACCAACCTGGCCCTACCGTAATGTATGCCGCTGATGACCTGGGTCAAAGGCCATGGTCTGGGCCTTGTTTGACAGCTGCTAATCTCTCCCGCATGACCCGCCCGGAGCCGACCATCGGAGCTGAGAGGCTGCGGCTGCCACCGCTCCCCCATCAGCTGCTACCCACCGGAACTGAGAGGTCGTGGCTGCCACCGCTCCCCCGCCAGCTGCTGCCCACCGGAGCTGAGATGCCACGGTTGCTGCCGCTCCCCCACCAGCCGTCGCTCCCACACCACCTGCTGCAGGAGCTGTGACTTTAGCAGCCCCCAGCCCCCAGCATCACTGCCACCCGCCGGCCGGCCCCAGGAGCAAGGAGAGAGCTGACCCGCTGGCCGCACCTCTAGGCCTAGCCTCCCAATCGAGTGGGCCTACTTGGGGCGGCTGCCTGAAGACGTCCTTCTGCTCCTCGCCGGTGCAGATTTTGATGATCCCCGGCCGCTGGCTGCCCGTCCAGTCGGGCTGTGGTCGGCCCAGCAGCAGGGTTGAGCCTTGGCCAATCGTGCATTGGCGGTCCCGCGACAGATGCCCCGGCAGCTTACAGTCTCCGCCGAGGGCATGGCAGTGCAGCGGGTCTCCGACAACAACGGCAACGGTGGGTGGAGTCCCTACCTGCAGCGGTGGGGTGAGGCCCGTCAATGCCGGCCGCCCAGCATGCATTCGGGAATCGCCTCCATTGGCCGCCAGTACAGGCCACTTCGGTCGGCTGCCAAAATGGCCGCCACGCCCTACTCCTACATGGCAACCACAGCGACTGCAAAAATGCCCGTCGTGGCCATCCGGAAACAACGTTCGACCTGCTCTGACCGCCATCAACAGCGCCACCTTCCGGCCGAATGCCGTCTCTGCAGTCTGACCGCCGTCCACAGTGTCACCTCAGGTCGGATGGTGTCTCTGCAGCCTGACCGCTGGCAACAGCGCCACTTCAGGTCGGATGGTGTCACTGCAACCTCCAGTTGTACAGCTTCTCATCGGACACTGGATTCCTGAGCCATCCTGCACCATTCGCACCATAATCATTGAACCTTTAGTTTCCTACCACTTTGGACTTGTTTGCTCACTATAGTTTGTTTTATTTCTTTTCACATTTTTATGCTGTAATGAACTCACCGGGTTTAGCTATTAGTTTATTCTTTTCTTTGTTGTGGTTTCTTTGGTTTGCATTGTTGCCGACGTCTCCCAGCCGTTGCTGGGTGCCGTATTTCTCAGGACACGATCCCCTGCTGGTCGATGAGATGCGACTGTGTCTCATCCATCCTGCAGTTTTCGTATTGGTCTCTTCGCACCCCTCCTTGGCCCTCTGTGTGCCTCCATGACCCTCTCTATATGTGCCTCCTTGGCCCTCTCTCTGTGTGCCTCCGTGCCCCTCTCTGTGTGCCTCCATGTTCCTCTCTGTGTGTCCCTCTCTGTCCTTGCGAACTTACCGCGGACTTCGCTCCAACTTCGCTCCACGTCGCGCCACTCACCTGACCTCCGCGTGCCCCCCGCTGCCGGTTTGGTCGCTCTCGGAGCATGCAGGCACATGCTGGTGGGACCGGCCCTGTACGGGGATCACCCGACCTCCACGCGGCCCCCGCTTCCAATTTGGTCGCGCTCACCGCATGGAGTCGCATTCTGGTAGGACAGGCCCTTTACAGTTGAACCTTCATCTGTGGTTACGAGGTATGTCACGTGATGTCATGGGTTACGGGGAGTGACCTGCTACTTAAGCAGATCTCACCTTGAGATCATGTGTCGACAGGTAGCTGAGCTTGAACACGCTTGCTCAGCTGCAGCAGCAATGACAATGAGTTAGAGGACCAAACTTGCATGCACGTCCACCATGTAATGTCTGAATAAAGCAACTGTTTGTTCACAGCGTTTGGTGCTGCTACAATGTCATATAAATGGAAATCACAGAAAGCAAACAATAGTTCCATTCCATAATAACTAAAACAAAAGATTTTTCACAGAATGCATTGACCCAAGTACACAGTAAACTGAAAATTGCTGCAGAAACTTCCCCAATTTACTTTCTCTCATGTTAGTTTTTATTTGGTACAATTCACGTGAGCAAGGGATTTATACCACATTAAGTGCATACTTCAAAAGTCACAAAAGATATATAATTCTCAGAGGAAATCTAATAACCAGCACTTATTTATAAGAGGAGCCCAACTGCCCATTTAATCTCAACATAATTTCACCCCATTATGGACATTTCTTTGGCTTGATCCACCCTCTGCACTGGCCTTCTCTGCTACTTAGACTAAACGTTTTTATTCTTGTTCTCAGGTCTGATAAGAAGTCTTCAACCTGAAATGTTAATTATTTATTTTTCTGACTTGGAGGTTTTCCAGCATTTCCTTTTTTAAATTTCAGATTTACAGCATTTGCACCTTTTTTAAACTTTAATTTGCTATTGACCTTTGCATATTTGCATTCTAATAATAAATACTGACAACAAGAGGCTTTGTAAGAAAAGGTAGCATCCGATAATTAATTTATTTTATGGCTAAGCAATTAATCTAAGGAGCTTTGCTAACTACATGTGTTTAGACTGCACAAGTACCCATGTACTAATCAAATGCATTGATTCATGCAAATCAACACCTCCAGGAAAGTTAGGGTGTGGTTGGATTGAAAAGAGCTTCTAACTTTAACATGTTTAAATGGGTTCCTTCTTTAAAGTTTCAATGCCGACCGACAGGTCTTTCAAGTTTTAGGATGGATCCAAAAATAAAATAGTGATTTCAAAAGAAAAATCAATGTTTTTATGCATGCACCCACATTTGCTCAAACCAAACAATGAACTGTCTAGTCTAAAGGAGGAACTTGAACCCAACCTGAAACTTCACCTATCCATGTCTTCCAGAGATGCTGCCTGGCTCGCTGATTTTGTGGGTTTTTTTTAAAAAACAAACAATAATCCTTTTCACTGGACCAAGAATCTGTTACCCACTTCAAAGATTCTAAAAATCTGAACAATCATGCACAAAGTTAGGGTTAACAACACAGGACAGCTAGTAGAGCTGCTGCCTCGCCCCTCCAGTGACCCAGGTTCGGTATTAATCTCTGGCGCTGACTGTGCCTGTTTGCATGTGACCACATAGGTTCCCTCCAGATGCTCCAGTTTCATCCAATGTGCCAAAGACATGCAGGTTGACCAGTTAATTGACTAATATAAAATTGAACTTAATGCAGATGGATGGTAGAGTTAATGGGAATGGGGAGAAAGGGTTAAGGGAAAATAAATACAGGGAATGGGATTGTTTTGTCAGCCAGCAATCGACTCAGCTGACTGAATGGACCTCCACTATGTTGTAAGTAAAGACGAAACAATTAAAACACCCATGCAGTCACACACTCTCATATATATAGTCAGATTGTCAAAAGTGCACCCCCACCACACACACATGCAATAACCTAAGTGCAGATATATTTCTTCCAATAAAATCAAGCATTTCACATACCAACTTCACAGAAACAGAAAAATAAGATGGTTCTCTCTGTACTTTTTAACAGAACAAATCTGGATTCATCTTTCAGTGAGCTGCTTACTGAGAAGTTGTTCAGTTGATTGAGCAATTTAATTTAACATGGATTTTTATGAACCGGAAAAAGACAGCATGTATAAACATAGCCATTCAGTCTGGAACTATACCTGCTCAACTACCTAGTGATCAACATCACAGTAGGTTAGGTGAAAATAATGAAATTCACAGGTGTTGTAGAAAAGCACAGACATAATAAGTCTGACTGAGGAACAATAGGGATATTTCCTAATAACCTCACAATGACCAAATGCAGGGTACAAAGGCAATCAGAACAGTACCTGGACCTGGGGGCGTCAAAGGAAGAGAAGCCGAAGCCAAGATACTGAACGGAAACGACGCCGAAAAGCCAAATAACCGAATGGATGTGACACCGAAAAGAAAAATAACCGAACGGACACAACACCGAAGAGTCTAATAACTTATCAGACACGATGACGAAAAGTCAAAAACCGAACGGGAGCGACGCCGAAAAGCCAAGTAACCAAACGGAAACGATGCCGTAAAGCCAAATAACCTAACTGACATGATGCCGAAAAGCCAAATAACGGACATGACATCTCCGAGGACGGGATTTGTCCAAGACCTTGTCAGCGATTGTCCAGAACCCGCGTCCATCACTTCACTGGGTGGAGAGACGGGAGGGTGGGGGGGATTTTTAATTTTCCTTCGCCGCTTTTGGACTGCCAAAGATCATAGAGCGGATTATTTTTGTTTGTGTTGATATACCACGGTGCTTGGGGTTAAGAGGCTGGAATCTCTCTATCTCTCTCTCTCCCTCGTTCTTTTGCACTCTCTCTCTCTCCCCTCCCTCTCTCCCTTCTTCTCTCTCCTATCTCTCTCGCTCTCTCTCTTGGTATTCCCAGAATTATTTGGCGTTTTGCAAAGACAACTGCATCCGCAGTTCCTTCCAAATGAAGAATAATCCTGGGCCAAAACAACTCATAATCCATTCCCTCCACAGATGCCGCCTAGCCCGCTGAGTTCCTCCAGCATTCTGTGTTTTTTATTTAACTCCGAAATTGAAAATAGACTCTGGAGAGAAGGAATGGGTGACGTTTCGGGTCGAGACCCTTCTTCAGACTGAACTGCTCTCGTCGGTTAGAGTACTTGTGATTGTCTGAAGAAGTAACTCTACCTGAAACATCACAAATTCCTTCTATCCAGAGATGCTGCCTGTCTCACTGAGTTACTCCAGCTTTTTGTGTCTATCTTCAATTTCAGACCTGACTTCCGATGCCGTGTGACTAGCTCTGTGCCTGGGTGCTCTGGTTTCTTCCCAAATCCCAAAGACATGATGGTTGGTAGGTGCAAATTACCCCCAGCATAGATGGGTGGTAGGAGAATCGGGAGTTAATAGGAGTGAGACAGAACAGATTGAAAGGAAATAAATGAGAATTGAAATTGGTAGTGTTAAAATGAAAGATGGCAGAGATTAGATGGGCTGATTGCTCTCCTATTTTCTGTAGAAGGAAATATGATAATCAATAAGTAGCATAGGCATACAGCAGAAGATAGATGCAAAAAACTGGAGTAACTCAGCGGGACATACAGCATCTTTGGGGACAAGGAATGGGTGATGTTTCGGGACGAGACCCTTCAGAGTCTGAAGAAGGGTCTCGACCCGAAATGTCAACCATTCCTTCTTTCCAGAGATGCTGCCTGTCCCGCTGAGTTACTCCAGCTTTTTGGGTCTATCTTCTGCTGTTTAAACCAGTTCCTTCTTACACATAGGCATACAGCACACAGGCCTGTACGCACACACACACATGCACCATTCCTCCAAGAGTTTTGTGTGTTATTAAATTATATGAAGTTATTCCTCCCTCCTCAGGTAATACCAAAACTTTCAGGAAAATCAAATAGTTCTTGCTATTTCTGAACAGCCTCAATTCTGAACAAAAAAACAAATTAATCTGCAAACTGTTTAGGCTCGGTGGGTTTGAGCAATAAACTCCCTATCGCTAATGCACTAAGTTTATCCGTTATTTCCACAGCTGGGTTCAGACTATCTCCCTCTAATTTTCATTGATCGATGTGTTAACTGACACAAGAACTACAGTGGAAGATGAACAGTTTTCAGTTTCATTATTCCACAGATCTATGTTTTCGCCTGCAAACACAAGACGTGGACCATCGGGCATTATTCACATGTGAGAAAAAGTATCACAGTGGTTTCCCAACCAGCCCTGATGGGAATCCCATGTGCATTTTGCACTTAATCGCTGGTTAAGGATCAGGAGCCCAAACTATAATCTCTCTGCTGTCTACCCAGGCAGTTAATCACCCACCCCCAATCACCTACTCCAGGTTTTGAGCAAATTTACCCTCAGGTCTTAGGTGAAGAATTTCAGGAATGCCCCACTTGCAAACAGACATCTCAAATCTAAAGTATAGCTATTAAAGGATCATGTAATAAACAGTGGCGCCTGACTCAATAAACCCTTTATTTACTTTTATCACAACACCAAATAAAAATCAGTGAACCTAAACTGAAAGGCATGTGTTCATAAGGATACCAGAAAGAATATTAAATTGCAGAGATCATTACTCCCGAGTCACAGGATATTAACCAACTTATCATAATGACTCCACTGATCCAAGCTGCAGGAATGCACTGTAACCAAATTACATCAGATGTCTGTCTATCAGACGTTTTAGATTTCCGTTGCTATTTATACAGATAATGAATTATTGGACGCAGATTGCCTCCAAACCTCTAGCTTCTGGAGTAGAAAGCAGTTGTGGGTTTGTGTCAGTGAGGTTTAATCATCAGCATACAACGAAAAGCTTAGTTTAGACTGGTAACTCTTATGTTTAAGGCTATCTCTATGGGCTTAGCATTATCATAGTAATAGAACCATTCTATTGTTCTGAAGACCTGCAAATGATTTGGAGATACAATTTTAAGCTGCTACGGTGCCACCTAACCAAATAATATTCTGAAACTAATCTAATATAATTTATGTAATCAGCAGGTAGACACAAAATGCCGGAGTAACTCAGCAGGACACGCAGCGTCTCTGGAGAGGAATGGGTGATGTTTTGGATTGAGACCCTTCTCCAGTGAGTTACTCCAGCATTTTGTGTCCACCTTCAATTTAAACCATTATCTGCAGTTCTTTCCTACACATTATGTAATCAGCAGTTGTGAGCATTAAGTACTGTTTGGATGACACAGTGGTATCGCTGGTAGAGCCGTTGCCTCACAGTGCCAGAGATCAGATTAAATTCTGACCTCGAGTGCTGCCTGTATGCAGATGCATGTCTTTCCTTGGTTTTTCTTTGGGTGGTCCAGTTTCCACCCACACTCCTAAGAAGTATGAGCTGGTAGGCAAATTGCTCCCAGTATGTAGCTGAATTTGTCGGTAGAATCTGGGGTAATTGTTGACAATGCGGGGAGAATGTGAGATGAGCGTGAACGGGTGCTTGATGGTCGCTATGGGCTCGGTGGGCCAAAGGGCCAGTTTCCATGCTGCAACTCTCTATGACTGATGCTGTCTTCTGATAACTACTTCCAAGATTTTCTATTTCTAATTTTTGATCCATTAGTCTCCTTTAAGGACGGATTTTGGCTGTATTGACTTGGTCAGGAACTATCAGATGTAGTTGAAACAGCTCCCCTTTGAAATGGCCTTCTCAGCCATTTACAGAAGCAGTTAAGGAGAGGCAGTAAAGGCTGGTGTTTTCAACAACTCCCACCTACAGTAAATGAATCCATGCAGTGCTTGCATTAGCCAAAAGGAAACAGTAAGAAAATTAAAATTCAACAGGTTAATATTGCGATAATCAAACTGAATTTAAAGCTTTTCTTCTCTGTGATAATAAATTGCAGACAAATGTAACATGATTAAAGGGCTTTATGTAATGTTCCAGGATACACCTGGGCTGTGTTCACCACTGAGAGAATACTTTGTGGCAATACATTTTGTCTCTGAATCCAATAAAGTCCAGAGTCAGAGAACTTGAATGAAAGGGTTATATGGTCACGTACAGTTAGACCCTTGACCCCCTACACACGTGACAAACTTCAAAAAGAAAATTCCTGACAGTGGTCCATGAAAACACTCACACTATTCACAGATCATTCCAATCTGCCTCTTCCTGGCTATGAGCAGTACTCCACATAGAGATTGCAAAATTCCCCCTCCACGGTAACAGGGAGAGTGTGAGATTACAGGTATCTGTAGGAAAGATGATCAAAGAATGGTGGGTGGTAGGTTTTGTCTTTAAAACTGCTAATTGATTAAAAAAAATCAATTCCTGCAGTTATTTGTGGAATGTGGTCAATGTCAATGTTGATCAGTCATCACCAATTGCTTAGGAATGGTGTTGGGTCTTGCATCTGACCTGTGTAATTGTGGTGTTCTTTCAGGCTGTTGGGCAGATTACGGTTCCAGGCGAACCAAGAACCACTATGAAAGAACAAAAATGATCTTCCACTTTCAGCTATCAACAGAATAGAACTGCTTTGGTTTTCCTCATTGAACCCTTTACATATATTTTTATTTCAAAATAATGCGATGACCATAAGATACGATTTTGTGGTTGGTGTCACATAGCCAAACAAGTTTGATGCAAGATATGGGTGTGGTATACTTATTTATTAAACAGTGGCACGGCTGGTAGAGCTTCTGCCTCACAGCTCCAGCAGGCCTGGTTCTACCCTGACCTCTGGTACAGTCCATTTGGAGTTTGCACATTCTCCCTGCGACCAAACGGGTTTCTTCTTGATACTCTGATTTCCTTCCACATCGCAAAGATGTGCAGGTTGGTGGGATAAATGGCCGCAATAAATTGCCCCTATTGAAAGTAGGCAGTAGGCGCTGAGGGGAGTTGATGGGATTAGAGGGAGATTAATAAATGGGTTAGTGTAGTATTAGTGTAAATGGCTAATTGTAGTTGATGCAGACAGTAGGCAAAAGGGCCTGTATGACTATCATTCCTGTGACTAAGACATGAGATTGGAGAATATAGAGCAGTCAGAAATAAAGTAAGCTCCTGTTGGAAATCTTCTGTTTGGAAGTAGAATTTATTAACACTGGAAGTTCTTTGGTCACTTTACAGGAGGTCAAAGATCTACAAATATTTTTTAAAAGTCAGTGTTATGTCTGAGTGCCATGTTCTCATCTTGTGCACTTTGGTGATTGTTCTGAGACTGAGGGAAGAATAGAAAGTGAACCTTAAGGTTCAATCTCCAGCCTGAGAGATCCATAGATTGATTCTCTATTCAAGGGTGCCTTGGGTCAGATTAAAGACAGAAGGGGAGAACTCCAGACATTGTGAGGCAGCAGCAGTCAACAGAACAGAAGAAATAAAAGCACAAGAGGCCCTTCAGCCCTTCAGCCTTCAGGGCTCGAAATTAGCGGTTGCCCGGGTGCCATTGACCACCCAAAGTGCCGCCGGGCAACCTAAACGCCGACTCATTTTATCCGGTTTGGCACCCAGATACTGGTTTATACCGATAGACACAAAAAACTGGAGTCAGGAAGCATCTCTGGAGAATAGGAACGGGACGTTTCATGTCGGCTGTATTCCTCTAGTATCTTTGATTGCGGGGCAAAGATACTAGGTGCGTGGTGACGAAGGGTCGGAACGAATGACAGGTCCCGAACAGCGGCAGCAGCGGCCGCGACAGCGGCTCCACTGCCTCCTCCTCCCGCACCCCGCCCGGCAGAAGGAGACCCCGAGCGGTGCAGCTCAAAGATCCTATAGTTATAGGATCTTTGGTGCTCCTGTCTCAGACATCGGAAAGAGACCTCCATCTCCTTCTTCCCGGCCTCGGCGTGCGAGAGGGGTTGTTTTGAAAGTGCCGTTGGCGGAATTGCAAGCAGCGGCATCTATCACCCTGATAACGTCCGCTGCTTGCAAATCCGCCAACGGCGCTTTCAAAACAATCCTTCTTGTACGCCGAGGGAGGGAGAGGGAGGTCATCCTTCTGACGTCTGAAGCAGCTGCACCAAAGATCCTATAGCTATAGGATCTTTAAGCTGCACCGCTTGGCCCCGCACCTTGCTGTCGGCTGGCGGAGGAGGGGAGGCGGTGGCGATGAGTCTCAACCGCCACCCCCTTTGGCGTTGGACAGGGATGGCCAAGCCAGTGGGGCGATGTTGTCCGAGGAGCGCTGACCTTCCTTCTCCCCCCCCCCCCCTCTCTCTCTCTCTCGTACGCCCCCCTCCACCCCTCTTATCCTGGGACCCCTTCTCTCTATCCCGCACTGATCCCCATTCCCTCCTCTATTCAGTCCTCACTGACATTCCCTGTGCTCCCCTCCACATCTATCGCCCCCCAATCTATTCATCACCCTACCCACCTCGCATTGATTCTCCTGCCACCCCCCACCCCCCATCCTACACTGATCCACCCATTCATCCCGTACTGAACCACCCTCCATTTACCCTGCACCAATCCCCCCCATCCATCCAGTAGTGATCTCCCCATTCATCTTTTACTGATCCCCCATCCCCTCATGCATCCTCTACTGATCCCCTCATTCATCCTGTAGTGATCCCCTCATTCATCCTGTAGTGATCCCCCATTCATCCTGCACAGACCCTCCGATCCACACTGTCCTGACCCCCCCCCATTCATCCTGTACTGATACCCCCCATTCATCCTGTGCTGATCCCCTCCCCCATCCATCCTGTACTGATCCCCCCATTCAAGAAATCGGTGAAGGACCGAACATTTATTGACACAGGTCTGCATTATTTTAAAATGCTTTTTCAGCATCTAAGGATATGACAGCTAGTTCAATATCATTCACTCTTTTTGAGTACAAGACATTGAATAGACGTCTCAGATTATAGGATGAATAGCGTTTTGGAATAAAACCTGTTTGGTCATGATGTATTAATTTACTAATCACTAAACTTAGCCTCCGAGATAAAATTTTAGTTAGTATTTTTGATCTGTGTTTAAAAGAGCTATTGCTCTGTATGATCCAGGGTCTTCCAAATCTTTATCAGCTTTAGGGATAAGTGTAATTGTAGATTCATTTAATGATTCTGGTAACTTTCCTTGTTCATAAGCATATTTATATATTGTGTGTAAGCGTGGAGAGATCAGATCATGAAACATCTTATAAAATTCAACACTCAAGCCATCAGGGCCTGCGGCTTTTCCATTATTTAATGATCCAATTGATTCTTCAATATCTTTTACTGATATTGTACATTATTTCACATAAAATTTTTGTAATCCTGTCGTACCACCCCCCTTTTTGCAAAGCTTCGTACAGGCCTGTATGCCACCTTGTTCTTTGGTCTAGCCATCTCCTCCCCTGCATTTCACACTCCCGGTGGGGGGGGAGGGAGAGAGATTCTGTGTCTAAGTGACTGAGTTCTGAACTATGATAATTAAGCAACAGTCAGTTCTTTGCTTTTGGTGTGCTACAAATCTCAGACCATATTAGAAGTATAGAATCATAGAAAATAGGTGTAGTAGGCCATTCGGCCCTTCGAGCCTGCACCGCCATTCAATATGATCATGGCTGATCATCCAACTCAGTATCCTGTACCTGCCATCTCTCCATACCCCCTGATCCCTTTAGCCACAAGGACACATCTAACTCCCTCTTAAATATAGCCAATGAACTGGCCTCAACTACCTTCTGTGGCAGAGAATTCCATAGACTCACCACTCTCTGTGTGAAAAATGATCTTCTCATCTCGGTCCTAAAAGACTTCCCCCTTATCCTTAAACTGTGACCCCTTGTTTTGGAGTTCCCCAACATCGGGAACAATCTTCATGCATCTAGCCTGTCCAACCCCTTAAGAATTTTGTAAGATCCCCCCTCAATCTCCTAAATTCCAACGAGTACAAGCTGAGTCTATCCAGTCTTTCTTCATATGGAAGTAGAAATTGCCTCTCATTTATTTATTTATTTTCATGAGGGTACAGCGTACATGGCTTTATGGAGCAAGGCTTTCAGCCAGTGCAAGAGAATGGAAAATGAATGGAGACCAGGCTCTGCTGCATGAACATTAACAATCACACACTGATCTGAGCACACAAAGGCACCTGACAGCATGCGCACTCGCACACAGAGTGGGCGCAGGCCTATGCTCCTCCCTTCCTTTCCATCATCACACGCCCCTTTTAAGAACATGTCTACTTCTTCCACTTCTCAGCAAGCAGAACATGACACGGTCAAGGTAAAATATGATCAGGGCATTAAAATGGTGAATGCCATTGCTAGTAGAATATACTTTATTTATTTTTATTTATTAAATCGTTGAAAACATTAACAACACAGTGGCGCAGGTTTCCGACGGGCACAGTGACAGACGTACCACACATCTGTCCTCCATACGGCTGCCAAACTCCTCTTTTGTCTCTGCACATGCGTCTTCCATCAACGTCTTCAGCATCATCTTGATTGGCCATCCCGGGTCACGTCTTTCATGGGTGGGTTCCCACAGCACAACCCTGTCTGCTGGTCTGATTTGCCTGCTAGGACGAATCTCATATCTTCGAAGTGTAACATTTTGGACATATTTGAAATCCACATTTTTACCATTGGTGTGGGAGCGTTTCTCCAGAATTTAAGTATGAGTTTTTTTGCCATTATTAAGCCATAATTAAGTCAGCTCAAAGCTGACTTCCATTGTACCAAAAATAATCAATTTGGCGTTCGGTTTCAGTTTTATTTTAAATAATTTTGTAAAAATTTCAAAGATTTCATTCCAAAATGTTTGGATTTTTATGCAAAAAACAAAGGAATGTGATATAGTTGCTTCTAAAGAAGAACAAACTTAAAGAAGAAATTAAAGAAGAAATCACTGCCACTGTTCATGAACTATTGGATATATGGAAGAAAATCTTGCTCAACAGATTGAAGTAAATGTGAAAATCAACTCGATGGAATTCAGCTTTAACGATAGGTGCAATACGACCATGTATTGGATGACATGGTGAAGAAAATTGTTCGTACCAGAAATCTCATATTTGAAGGAGACAAGATCAGCATTTATAGAGATTATCCTGTGGAAGTCTCCAGGAAAAGAGCGCTGTTTACAGAGACAAGAAGAATACTTAAGGACATACAAGGTCTGAGATACGGCCTGATGTACCTGGCAACATTAAGAGTCACCTACAAGAAGGAACATATCTTCACTAACCATAGTGATGCATTTGATTTCGCCCAGAACATCGAGAATATGACCGATGACTGAACATTACTCACTAACTCCCCGACATCACCGAACATCGTGACTTTGTAAAGATCTGATGGAACTTAAACTGTTATACTTAAGGACAAATGAAATTGGACAATGATAGTTGAGCAAGGTTTTTCCTATGGACATACTACATTCATATTTTAGTATTAATATTAACAACTGACCAATACTAATCATAATTACTCGTTATTACTAATAATTATTACTAATTACTTTTAATTGGATTACTTAGAATTAGTTAAAATGGGAATTATATGTGGGGTTTGATTTAAAGTTTAATTTTTTTATCATCTTCTTTTTCTCAGATATGAGATTTATACTGTATCTTGAGAATAATTGCTTTTTTTATAAACGGATTATGAATACTTTGGAACTTAAAATGTTTTCCTCTTCCCCTGTAAAATGTTGTTATTGAAATTTTATTTTAAAGAAATAAAAGCTGGTAAAGTTGTTTTTTTTTTTCAAAGGCTACGGAAGTCTATAGATGGCTAGCCACGTTAATGTAGCTATCACTAGCTGCACTAATTATAGATGTAGTTTTTTCTTTTTTTTGCACTTTACTAACTACCTACCCCATCACCTTTTTTACTTAACATCTTATTATAATTTTAAGTTTGAATGGAAGTTTTACCAAAGGAGATATGTACGGGAGAAAGATCTACGAGATTTAAAATTCATCTATCTGATGTTCGGGTGTAATGTCGGGCTTGTTGCGCTGAGCCATCTGCTCCCTTATAGACCACCCTAAACATAAGATGCAAGACGTGAATATGAAGATTGGGGGTGAAGGAATCACATTTTGTAGCTGGTATGTTAAGGGAATTAATGAACCAATCAAGAGAGGTAAAGTATTAGCACATTTAAAATCACTTAAAACAGATATAATATTCCTTCAGGAATATCACCTTAAAAAGGTAGCACAGCATAGATTGAAAGCAAAATGGATTGCTAAAACGTATCACTCCTCATTTTCACACAAATCTAGAGGTGTTGTAATATTAATTTATAAAGGGATACCTTTTAAACATACATTAACTATAACGGACAATGATGGTAGATATATTGTATTAATAGGAGAGTTATATGCAAAAAAAGTGATTCTTCTTAATGTTTATGGACCAAATTTTGATAGTCCCTCGTTATTCAAGAAATTATTCAATATAATTCCGGAGCTTACACAACACAATTTAATAATTGTAGGATACTTAAATTGTACACTAGACCCCTATTTAGACAGATCATCAAGACAACAAAAAGTAAAATCTCAGTCAAGTGAATTTCTAAATGCATATATTGATATTACTAATATTAAGGACGTCTGGAGAATCGAACACCCAACCGGACGAGAATACTCATTGGTACATAAAACCTATTCAAGAATAGATTATTTGTAGTAGACTTCAAGCTCATTCCATTTACCTCGAAATATCATAACATCATAATCTCGGACCATGCACCCTTAACATTCATGATTACATTAAATGGAAGGACCGAGAAACAGACACAATGGAGACTCAACCCACAAATTTTAAATGGAAAAGTATGTCGGGAATATCTTACTAAACAGATTAATATGTTTTTTGAGACCAATGATCGCCCTGGAACGTCTGCCTCCCTTCTCTGAGAAACATTTAAAGCATTTGCCAGAGGAGCATTGATCTCCTCCCAAGCATTTCACAATAAAGAGAACTGGGTTAAGCAACAGATACTGGAAAGGGAAATAAGGCAATTAGACAAAGAAAATGCGGCTGCACCAACTATGATAATACTGCAATTTTGTTGTGTTTTGAAATATAAATTAAATAATATATACTCAGACCAAGTTATAAAACTTTATCAGCATACTAAACAATTACTCTTTAGATTCGGGAGTAGTTCCTGAGGATTGGAGGGTAGCTAATGTAACCCCACTTTTTAAAAAGGGAGGGAGAGAGAAAACGGGGAATTACAGACCAGTTAGTCTAACATCGGTAGTGGGGAAACTGCTAGAGTCAATTATTAAAGATGGGATAGCAGCGCATTTGGAAAGTGGTGAAAACATTGGACAAAGTCAGCATGGATTTACGAAGGGTAAATCATGTCTGACGAATCTTATTGAATCTTATTGAATTTTTTGAGGATGTAACTAGTAGAGTGGATAAGGGAGAAGCAGTGGATGTGTTGTATCTGGACTTTCAGAAGGCTTTCGACAAGGTCCCACACAAGAGATTGGTATACAAACTTAAAGCACACGGTATTGGTGGTTCAGTATTGATGTGAATAGAGAACTGGCTGGCAGACAGGAAGCAAAGAGTAGGAGTGAACGGGTCCTTTTTAGGATGGCAGACAGTGACTAGTGGGGTGCCGCAAGGCGCAGTGCTGGGACCCCAGCTATTTACAATATACATTAATGATGTGGACGAGGGAATTAAATGCAACATCTTGAAGTTTGCGGATGACACGAAGCTGGGGGGCCGTGTTAGCTGTGAGGAGGATGCTAGGAGGCTGCAGGATTCAAATAATGGTGACCGATTAGGAAAAGGGGAGATGCAGCAAGACCTGGGTGTCATGGTACACCAGTCATTGAAAGTAGGCAGGTGCAGCAGGCTGTGAAGAGAGCGAATGGTATGTTGGCATTCATAGCAAAAGGATTCGAGTACAAGAGCAGGGAGGTTCTACTGCAGTTGTACAGGATCTTGGTGAGGCCACACCTGGAGTATTTCGTGCAGTTTTGGTCTCCTAATCTGAGGAAAGACATTCTTGCCATAGAGGGAGTACAGAGAAGGTTGACCAGACTGATTCCTGGGATGGCACGACTTCCATATGAAGAAAGACTGGATAGACTTGGCTTGTACTCGCTGGAATTTAGAAGATTGAGGGGTGATCTCATAGAGACTTACAAAATTCTTAAGGGGTTGGACAGGCTAGATGCAGGAAGATTGTTCCCGATGTTGGGGAAGTCCAGGACAATGGGTCACAGTTTAAGGATAAGGGGGAAGTCTTTTAGGACCGAGATGAGAAAATCGTTTTTCACACAGAGAGTGGTGAATCTGTGGAATTCTCTGCCAGAAGGTAGTTGAGGCCAGTTTGTTGGCCATATTTAAGAGGGAGTTGGATGTGGCCCTTGTGGCTGAAGGGATCAGGGGGTATGGAGAGAAGGCAGGTACAGGATACTGAGTTGGATGCAGCATTGATCATATTGAACAGTGGTGCAGGCTCGATGGGCCAAATGTCCTGCTCCTGCACCTAATTTCTTTTACATTTTGAATTCGGTGACAAACCACAAAAACTATTATCACGCCAACTTCGAAACCTGGACGGGGAAAAAACAATTCACAAAATTAGAACAGATATGGGAGAACTACTAGTACAGCCCAAGGATGAGATGATACAGATCAATGAGCGATTTCTGCAATATTATCAAAATCTCTACTCAGCCAAAACGACAGAACACTTGACAGTAATGTAAGCATTCTTACAAAAATTAAAGGTTTAGATTTGAAAGAGAGAGAGAATCACTAGGCGCTGAAATAACAGTAAAATAAATTGAAGAGTATTAGATCTCTAAAAAACAGCAAGGCCCCGGGCCCTGACGGTATAGGCTCTGAATTTTATAAAACATTTTATGATCCGATCTCCCCACGTTTACAGACGCTGTATGAGCACATTTATACTCAACAGAAATTACCAGAACCGCTAAACGAATCTATAATAACACATACCAAAAACAGATTGGTATATGAAGTTGGTATTGGAAGACCCAGGTTCATATAGAGCTATAGCTCTATTAAATACTGACAGGAAAATATTAACTAAAATCGTAGCACAAAGATTAAGCACAGTGATTAATAAATTAATACACCCTGACCAAACAGGATTTATCCTAAAACGGTACAAATAAAATGTATCTGTATCTATCTGTATTTTATAACCTGAGACGATTATTCAATATTATATACTTAAAGAGAATTACTAACGCAAACTTAGCAATTATTTCGTTAGATGCTGAGAAAGCATTCGATCAGGTGGAATGGCCCTATTTATTTTCGGTGATGGAAACATTTCAATTGGGCGAGAAGTTTAGTACATGGGTTAAACTTTTTTACACTAATCCAACAGCTAGAATATTAACAAACCAAATGTTATCAACTAAATTTAACTTATCAAGAGGTTGTAGACAAGGATGCCCATTATTATTCACACTCGCAATTGAGCCACTAGCAGAAAGAGTTAGGGCCCATCCAGAAATACAAGGGTATAATACTAAAGACGCTGAGAATAAAATCTCTTTATATGCAGACGATGTATTAATCTACAATACAAAACCTGAAATTAGTATTCCAAATTTATTAAATTTAATAACTCAATTTGGTTTGTTCTCGGGATACAGAATTAATTGGAATAAAAGCAAAATCATGCTAATAATGTAAATCAATCTACATATATTACAACAATCCCCCTATTAAATAGTTAATCTAGGAATTTATGTAACCAAGACATATATTTCTTTATTTAAATTAAACTTTCCTTCTTGACTGAATAAATTGCATAAAAATATTCAATATTGGAAAACACTACCCATCTCAATATTTGGTAGAATTATGCCATAAAAATGATTTTTCTTCCGCAATTATTGCACCTCTATCAATCAATCCCGATATATCTTCCAAAATTTTTGTTTAAAAAGGTGGATTCAATAGTCACTAATTATATCTGGGATTATAAGAATCACAGAATAAACAAAAAACATTGTTTTTTTATTATTTTTTTAAGGTTTATTTAAATAGGGACAGATACAAAAACATAGATACACTTGAAACAGTCATCTGATGTATGCATCATAGTGTTTTTAGCCAAAGCTAATTCGCAACACTTGTCCCTAGTAGGGCTTTTGGTTAAAAATGATAATACAGATTAACATTATTAAAAATAGGAAAATGGAAATAGAAATAAGATAAAAAATGGAAAAGCGAAAAAGACATACAGAGAGAGCACAGTGTAAAAACTAAATATGAGAACAAGATTGTTGTTGAATTAGCCACAATTTTGTGTTTCTTTTGAATGTGACATATGTAGGGGTACATTTCAAGTGGTCTGGCAGTGAGTTCCATAATTTTGTCCCTTTTACTGAAAAGGCAGTTTGAACAAAAGATGTTCTGCAGAAGGGGATACTACAATTGCCTTTTGACGCTGCTCGGGTGGTGGATCTGGTACCACTTTGCAGTCTTGTTATTGGTTTGCACAGCAGCTGGGGAGCAGCACCATTTAGGCACCTGAAGACCAATTTAACTAAATGTAAGGAAATAAAGTTTGCAAAACTTAGGATCTTATATTTGCTTAGAATTTGACAGTGATGATACCTTATTCTTTTTTTGTCCAGGACTTTCAAGGCTCGGTTATAGAGACACTCTAAGGCCTTAATTGATGACTGGTGAGCCTGGGACCATGTGGTTAAGCCATAAGATATATGTGAGAGAATCATAGAATTCATGAAAAGAAAAGCACAGTTAAAAGTCAAACAGTTTCAGACTTCCGGTGGCGCTATGGAGTGGAACTAGCGCCATTCAGCTCTGCTAAAATTGCATAAGAAACGGGGGTAAAAGGGGTTAATTGAAACTACTCACCAGAGGAGAACGGGTGTGAACGGTTCCGGTAGCGTTAAAAAGGTGCGTGACGTCATCAGGCGCGCGACTTTACTAAGAAAATGTCGATGCATCGCTCCCCCCCCCCTACCAAGGGAAAAAGCCTGTGAAAAGGGAAGTAGGCCTCACTGGAGCCGCGGGCTCGAGTTTGAGAGCCTCCCAGGAAGATATTTTAAAGATGGATGACCTAAAAAAAAATTATGGGTGAGCTAAAACAAATGCTTAAGGATATTAAAAAAGAATATAAAGAGGAAATAAAGACTTTTAAGAGCTGATATTTTGGTGTATCATGAAAATTTGAAAGATGAGTTCAAAAAAGTTATAGCCACTGTAAAGACTATGATGGACGAATGGAAAGATAAAGCGGGTACTGATTTGCAACAACAGTTGGATGACGTAAACCGTAAAACTGGTGAGATGGAGTTGCTGTTGGATACCAAGTTAGAACCTATTAGAACCTATTAGAATCTCACTTAACCAACAAAATGACGCAATAAAAGAATTGACTGAATCAGCCGAGAAGCGTCTTGCCGAGAACAAGCGTTTATCAGAATTATTACACAAAATAACTGAGAAATGCATTGACTTGGAGGGACGTCAAAGGCGTCAGAATCTGCGTATTGTTGGATTGAGTGAAGGCCGAGAGGGAAATCAAGACCCTCGAAAATTTGCTGCAAAACTCCTAAAAGATATTCTGAACTTGGACCAAGAACCTCTGCTGGGCCGAGCACACAGGATTGAGACGTACCCCTAGGAGGGATGCTCCCCCAAGATAGATGATTGTAAAGGTGGCTTACGATAATGTTTTTGAAGATATGAAGATAATAATACGTAAGAAAAATCTCAAATATGAGGGAGACAACATCAGTATCTTCCGAGATTACCCTGCAGAAGTGGCCAAGAGAAGATCTTTATTTACAGAAACAAGAGGTATCCTGAGGAACATAAAGAATCTGAGATATGGCCTGATGTACCCGGCAACATCAAGAGTAACTTATGATAACAAGGAGCACCACTTCACCAAACATACAGCTCTTGAATTCACTCGAAACATTCAGAAGAAACTGGAAGAGGAAGTAGAAGAAGTAGATGAAGATGAAGAATAATTAATATTATTGATCACTTACCTGATGATACTGCCCATCCACAGAAAAGGAGGAGGATTCACACTGAAGGAGGATCCGCAGGGAAGGAGGAGGAACAATGGACATGGACTCTATCTTGGGGTCAACGAGGGATGGATTGATTATTAATAAATTGTTTTGTATTAACTATCCCTTAAAAATGTATGTTAGCTCTCCTAATATAGTGCTATGACACTAACTATATTTGATATTAGTAGTATTATTAATTATTAAGTTTATACATTTAATACCCCACCCCGACATATATAGCCCTTAAGGCAAAAACGGAGCTGGAACTATTAACATCTTTTTTTCACGGAAGTCCGTAGATTAATAGCCACGCTAGTGTGGCTTACACTAATAATCATTGTAGTCACTTTTTTCCCCTTACACTTTACTAACATCACTCACATTTTTTATTATTACTTTTATATTATGTATTTTATTTCATATTATATATCATATAGATTTAAGTAGGATTGGTATTATATAGTTAGTTTAAAGAGATGTGTGTATAAGACAATGACACAGACATTAAATTTCATCGATCTGAGGTTTGGGTATAGGATTGGGTTAGATGAGCTGAGACATCTATTCCATTATAAACCACCTTAATAATAACATGTATGACATAAATACTAGGTTTGGGGGAGATGGAATCACCTTCTGTAGTTGGAATGTTAAGGGAATTAACGAACCAATTAAAAGAGGTAAGGTTTTAGCTCAATTAAATAGATTGAAATCTGATATTATTTTTCTCCAAGGGACATGCCTTAAAAAAGACGTGCAGTATAGATTAACAGCAAAATGGATTTCCAAAGTATATCACTCTTCATTTACACATAAGTCTAGAGGGGTAGCAATAATTATTCGTAAAGGTATACCTTTTAAACAAAGCTCAATAATAGAAGATGTTGAGGGTAGATATATAATAATTACAGGTGAATTACATTCTAAAAAAGTAATCCTTATGAATATATATGGTCCTAATTTTGATAACCCATTATTCTTCAAGAAAATATTTAACAATATCCCTATATCCACTCAACATAATCTAATAATTGGAGGTGATTTTAATTGTACCTTAGATAATTATTTAGATAGTGGTTTTCCTTTTCATTGATGATCAAAGTCAAGTACACTTATAAATTATTTTATTAACACAGCAAACGTTAAGGATATCTGGAGAACAGATAACCCATCTGGTCGAGAATATTCATTTTTTCCCCTGTATTCGGAACCTATTCAAGGATAGACTATTTTTAATAGATTCAAAACTAATTCCATTTACGTATGACTCAAAATATCATAATATTATTATCTCGGATCATGCTCCATTAACATTTAAGATAAAATTAAAAGACAGAACTATTAAAAACTCTAACTGGAGACTCAACCCCCAAATATTAAATGATAAGGCTTGTTATGATTACTTTGTAAAACAGATTAAATTATTTTTTGAAACCAATGACAAACCTGGAATTTCACCATCACTGCCTTGGGATACATTTAAAGCATTTATGCGTGGTGCGATAATATCAGCACACGCATACTTTAATAAGGAAAATCGAAAGACTCAAAAGTTGGAAAATGAAATAAAACAATTGGATATCGAAAATGCAATATCCCCTTCAAATGGGCTGTAATAAAATTGCATCATTAAAATAAGCCAAATAAAATATATTCAAATCAGATTAAACTTTTTCAACAGACTAAACAAGTACACTTTGAATTTGGGGATAAACCACAAAAATTACTGGCACGCCAGCTTAGAAAATTAGATGAGGAGAGAATGATACATAAAATTAGATCTGAACAAGGAGAAATATTGACTTTGCCAAAAGATATCAATGGTACATTTTTACAATATTATCAAAATCTTTACTCATCTAAACTATTTGTGATAAATGTCAGAACTTGAAAGCTAATTTAACGCATAGTTTTGTAGCATGTATAAAACTCAATTATTATTGGACAGAAATCTTTAGAGTTATCTCTGAAGTTCTTAAAATTAAACTGGACCCAGATCCAAAATTAATAATATTAGGAATTCCGGATTCAAATTTAATATTAACAGTAAACCAAAGAAATTTCTTGGCTTACTGTTTGATAATGGGGAAAAAATTAATATTGAAATTTTGGAAGGGAACATAATCCCCCACAATTAAAATGTGGACAGTGGAAATGTTGGAGACGTTGCATTTGGAAAGAATCAGATTTGTCCTAATGGACAAATACGAACTCTTTGAACAGATATGGTCTCCATATACAGAATATTTGAAGGGGTAGCTGTTCTTGGCATCACAACTCAATGGGTACCCGGCAAGATTAGATGAAAATAATTCATTTTTTAAAAAATTGTATATTTGTCTCTATTGATATCGTTATTTGAAATTGTGTTATTCACTATTAAGATGTATACTATAATATGTTTTTTTAATTTTATATATATATTATTCACGAATAATTCATGTATATATGATATTTTATTTATATATATATATATATATATATATATATATATCTATATATATATATCTATATATATATATATATATATATATATATATCTATATATATATATATATATATATATATCTATATATATATATATATATATATATATTCTATATATATATATATATCATATATATATATCTCTATATATATATATCTCTATATATATATATCTCTATATATATCTATATATATATATATATATATATCTATATATATATATATATATATATCTATATCTATATCTATATCTATATCTATATCTATATCTATATCTATATCTATATCTATATCTATATCTATATCTATATCTATATCTATATCTATATCTATATCTATATCTATATCTATATCTATATCTATATCTATATCTATATATATATATATACGAATTATTTGTAATATCCATATACTTGTCAAAATAAGTTGGTTGTGTATTTGAAAAGTTATACCGTTGTTATGATGGATTACTTCTAATAAAAATATTATTAAAAAAAGAAAAAGTCAAACAGTTTCTTATAATCATAAAACAGCCCAAGTTTGCCTTAATGGTTTTACACATTTTCTTAAGATGACTTTTAAAGTTCAACTGATTGTCTCTAATTATTCCCAGAAAATGTACTTCAGGTACTTGTTCAATGAGCTCACCATTGATTTTTATATTGAAGAGGTTTGTTAGGGGTAGTTTTTTGATGGAGAAGCAGACAGAGTTTGTCTTTTTAGAGATGTTTTATATCTGGGCAGTTAACATTAAAAATATGAGCTTTTGGTTGGAAGAAATGGACCAGCAACCAGACTGGTTAAAAATGGAAAAGGAAGACTGCTTACCCTTTGAAATTGGTTCGATTCTGTTTGCTACCACTAAATTGAACAAAAAAAAACCTATAGTGAAAACCCTATAATATACAGTGGTATATGAATTTGGAAACAATTAAAAAATACTTTAAAATTGGATAATCTATCACTCTTTCTTCCCATTGTAAACAACCCTGCATTTAAACCTTCAATGTTGGATAAAGGTTTTCTACAATGGAAAAATCACGGAATTAAAAAGATGGGTCACCTCTATAGGAAAGGTACATTTCTTTCATTTCAGGAGTTACAACAAACTTACGGACTTCACTCAAATGACTATTTCAGATATTTACAACTGAGAGATTATGCTAAATCAAATACACGGGATTACAGAACTAGAGATCCAGAAACTCTTAATGAATGCTTTAATAAACACCCTAATACAGAAAAATTAATCTCGTATCTACAATATCCTATTAGACAGTGAGGCACCACCGACGGAAATATATAGGCAAATATGGGAAAATGAACTAGGCCAACCAATAATGAAAGATATTTGGGATGAAAGCTTACAACATATACATCAATGCTCATTAAATGCCAGACACTCTTTAATACAATTTAAAGTATTACATAGGTTACATTACTCAAAAACGAAATTAAATAGAATCTTTCCACATATATCTCCTATCTGCGAAAAATGTCAGCATTTAGAGGCTAACTTAACTCACACATTTGTAAATTGTATAAAAATTAAAAACTTCTGGACGGAAATTTTTAAGATAATTTCAGAAGTTGTCAACACCCAATTGGACCCCGACTCAAAACTAATAATATTAGGAATATTAGAACAAAGTCTAACACTTACTACAAGGCAAAGAAACTTTCTTGATTATAGTATAATAATAAGGAAAAAAATAATATTACAATTTTGTATAGGTCCTATAACCCCCACAATTAAAATGTGGATTATGGAAATATCGGACACCCTACATTTGGAAAGAATCAGACTTGTCTTAATGGACAAACAAGAACTTTTAATCAGAATATGGTCTCCATTTATTGACTATTTGAAGGGGCAAACTGGTTCAGCACAAGAACCTGACTGAAGCTCGAATCAAGGATTAGATGAAAAGTTATACTTTATAATTTACGAACCTATCTCCAATGTTGTATTATTAGTAAATTATTCCTTTCTTCTTTATCATGCTTTTTTTTCTCTCTTTATTATTTTCTATCTATATAAAATAATAAAAAATATATAGAAGCAGAGTCATTAAAAAAATGATAATATTAGCAATGTATGACTGTTATACATGAAATGTCCTTATTTTGTACTTATTTAAAAAACTTTCTTTTTTTTTTTAAAGTCCACCATTCTGTTAACCTTATGATCTGTTGCTTAGGTTTGGTTACAAATGTTGGGTATGAAGTTTACTAAACTTCCTAGGTTTCCTTCATATTCCATCATTGGTATTAAAACATTGTTCATAAAGTGCAAATGCTGACTAATTGTCTGTTCAACGTGCAATACTTTATACTTACATTTTATCAGTGTGTCGATATACGCACTTGCCGGTTAGGTGTTGATTTTGATGTGGACAGCACTCTTGCCTCTTTGTTAATACTTTTGGGGTTAAAGTCTAATTGCAGGAACATGAACACTAAACTCTAATGCGATACTGAGGGTGTGCCCAACATGATGTCAGGGTTGAGTCTGCTGTGAATGTACTGGAGTCCATGGCATTACTTCAGGATAAGGGGGAAGGATAAGGGGGAATTCCTTTAGGACCAAGATGAGGAAAACATTTTTCACACAGAGTGGTGAGTCTCTGGAATTCTCTGCCACACAAGGTAGTTCAGGCCAGTTCATTGGGTATATTTAAGAGGGAGTTAGATGTGGCCCTTATGGCTAAAGGGATCAGGGGGTATGGAAAGAAGGCAGGTACAGGATACAGAGTTGGATGATCAGCCATGATCATATTGAATGGTGGTGCAGGCTCGAAGGGCCGAATGGCCTACTCCTGCACCTATTTTCTATGTTTTTATGTTTCAGAGTGGGGGACCCATCACTTTTTCCAGCATTTATCCCTGTCAGTATCAGAACAGATTATCTGGTTATCAAAACAGTGAGAGTTACTCTGTGTAATTTGGCTCCTGTCTTTCAGATATTAAAACAATTCTAATGACAACACTTTAACAGTACTTCATTCCCTTTTAAGGCTTTTTAGGATGTCAATGGGAGATAAAAATCTAAGCCTTTTTTTACTTCAACTCAAACTGTAATGCCTGACCTGTCACCTTCAATTCTACTGACGTATTCAATTCAAGTAGAATTCAATTCTACTGACATTTACACTGTAAAAGCTCATCAGGTTATACTGTGTTTTGGTATCTTAACATTAATGTCCATTAAAAAAAATAGTAATTTCAATTCCTAGAATATTCCATTCAGCCTCCTTTTCCCTTGTCCCTTCCTGAAACAATTCCTCTATTCTAGGATACCTTGATATAATGCTGTTACTGGACAGGTTGGAAGAGGCTCGGTTATTGGCCTATAGGTACAGGTTAGGGTGGCACTGTGGTGCAGCAGTAGAGTTGATGGAGACCTAGGTTCAATCCTGACTACGGATGCTATCTGTACGGAGTTTGTATGTTCTCCCTGTGACCACGTGGGTTTTCTCCGCGTGCCCAGTTTCCTCCCACACTCCAAAGATGTATATGTTTGTAGGTTAATTTGGCTTCAGTAAAAATTGTAAATTGTCCCATGTGTAGTACATTGCTAGTGTACTGGTGATTTCTGGTCAGGGTAGATTCGGTGGCCTATTCCATGCTGTATCTCTTAAGTCTAAAGTATCTCTAATGTCTAAAGTTTAATGCCCAGCACAGTAGTGATCAAGGGTCTTACCCGGCTTGGTGGGTTGAGTTATAAAGAGAGGCTGAATAATCTGAATAAACATAGGCAGAAACTGGTATTCTCACAACAGTGTCTCTACTAACTCCTGGTGTCCACTCATTCATCATAACCCTTTCCTTTTATCACCTTAAACTACTTAATCGCCAATGTTGATGTAATCTTTGCCCTAATAGTTATTTCTCAAAACACACTCCACAGCCTTGCCATTCTTTTATCTACCTTCCTTCAGCCAACTTGTCAAACTTACTATTAAACATTGATATAGTCTCTGCCTCAATGATTAACTTCAGCAAAACATTCCACACCTTACTCTTAAACCCCACACATATCTCGAACCCATGTCTCCCAACCAGGGCCGTCTTAACACATGGGCACGCTGGGGAGTGCATGGGGGCCCCATGCTAATCTATGTATTGTAGAATGTTATTGTAGAACATGAAAACGGAGAAGAACATCGCAAGTGCATGACGGCATATTTGATTCAGCATAGAGAAACTGGAAGTGTAGGGGCCCCAGTGCACAGCTTTGCCCTGGGGCCTATAATGGTGTTAAGACAGCCCTGTTCCCAACATGGATCATCAACCCCCACTTATCACTTTAAATACCTAGTAAACATGAGGTTTAGCTGGGTAAGTAAATAGTCAAATTGCATGCTTCAACAGGAATGTATGTTTCTATCTGTTCCACCTCCTCTTAATTTTAAACCGATTGAAGTAATTCTAATCTGATCCATCTGTCCTTGTGATTTCATGCTTTGCTTCATTTTTGCATTTCTTTAAATCAGGCAAAGTTCCAGTTTAGCCATTCCACAGATTACAATTTTAAATTGTGATACAATCTACATCTCCCACAGAGGTCCAACAGATCCTGTTCATTCCATTGCACAAACAGGAATTAGTGGTGAAGTTAATACAATGCAGAAATCCAATCTGGATCATTCAGCCAGAACCAGTCGCATATCTTTAAATTAGTCTGAGCACAATTATGTCCACCTATGAAACAAACTATGCAGCTATCACGACCAAGTTTGACCTCATTTCCTGGTAGATAGTACATTGTAAACTAACATGAAAAGAATTCCTAGTAACGCATTTCCAAGGACTCTACACAATAGGTCTGCAGGAACATACAGTATTATCTTTTACCAATATTTATAAAATAAATGACGTTTGAGTAAACTGATTTCAAAGATTATGCATATCTTTGGATACAGCTGTAAGGATCGAATTGGTTGTAGTTTAAATTACCTACTAAAAATATAAATATATATTCTGTCATCTAGTTTCCAGTATTTTCTTCCTTTCAGCGTGTGCATTCTTGCAATACATGCCATGGGTGGTGATGGAGAAGTTGAGCCAAACCCTCCCCTCAGCACTTCAGGGCCCAAAGAGTCACATTTCTGTTGTTGACCTCAAACAAGCAGTGGATCAGGAGGCCCGCTGTTGTCAGGTGGTTACTTTTAATCAGGCCAAGGTTAAATGGTTCAGCTGGAGAAAGAAGTTGCTACTGACCCTAGATCAAAGATACGGTCAACTCCCAGGATGTGCCAGGTTAACTGATCACACTAAAGCCATTAGCAGAAAACCGCCTGTTATAATTACCTTCCATGTTTCCAGATGAGGAGATGAAGAAGAAAACAGCAAGGTTTCCCACTTCCAGATGATGTTCTCTCTGGCAACAATGTGCATTTGTAACAGAGGAGGGTGGTATAGTAGACAATCAAGTAGAACCGCTGCCTCACAGCTCCAGTGACTCAGATTCAATCCTGACCTCCTGTGCTGTCTGTGTGGAATTTGCACATTCTCCTTGTAATCTCGTTGGCCTCCTCCGGGTACTCAGATTTCCTCCACATCTCAAAGACATGTGGGTTGATAGGGCAATTTACAACTGCCAATTAACCCAAGTGTACATGGATGGTAGAATCTGTGGTATATTTATAGGATTTGGGGAGAATAGATCATAGGAAAATGGCATTGTTCAAGGTGTCACATCTTGGCCTCCGATGTGGAATAATGACACCGACACAATATTTCCTTGGTCTCCGTGTTTATTATCTCACCCAGCCATGGCCTCCGGCCTCAGCTTACACAGTGCACATGCGATCTGACCTCCAAGTCAGCTGATACAAAGGTCACCATATTTGCATATCATCATCATGTCTCATCGTCATGCCATCCCTCCTTTACCAGAATTAAACTTTAAATTAATGTGTTCTTTCTAATAAACTTTCCAATTAAATTCTTACAAAACATATTTGTATTTTCATTTGTGTTCCAATAACTCATTTAGATGCATCACAACTACAACAAATGCAACTTTTTACACTCTTGTAACTTTAATAAACTCCTTGCTCATAACAGTATTATAATAAACAGCATCATACTAAACAGTATCATAATCTATAACACAAATTCATCGCATCGCTTGGGGACTCTCCTTTCACGGTTTGGTCTACCAGTTGGCACAGAAGCATCAGAACCTGTTGAATCTGCCAAAGTATTGTCACCCAGGCACCTTCTCTGCTTCTTATTGGTGGAAATGTGTCATCCTCGATAACAATCAGCACGGGACCACCTCAAGGCTGCGTGCTCAGCCCTCTGCTTTACTCAATCTGTACTCATGACTGCGTAGCCGGACATAGTGTGAACTCCATCATCAAGTTCGCCGACGACACCACAGTTGTGGGACGAATCACTGATGGGGGCGAATCAGAGTATACAAGTGAGATTGACCGATTGACCAATTGGTGCCAACACAATAACCTGGCTCTCAATACCAGCAAAACCAAGGAACTGATTGTGGACTTTGGAAGGGGTAAGATAGAGACCCACAATCCCGTTTACATCAACGGGACAATGGTGGAAAGGGTCAAGAACTTCAACTTCCTGGGCGTGCACATTTCCGATGTTTTTCCTGGTCCCAGCACACTGATGCAATCATAAAGAAAGCACATCAGCGCCTCTACTTCCCAAGAAGATTACGAAGAGTCGGTATGTCAAAGAGGACTCTCTCGAAGCTCTGCAGGTGCACAGTAGAGAGCATGCTGACTGGTTGCATCGTGGCTTGGTTCGGCAACCTGAGAGTCCAGGAGTGGAAAAGGATGCAGAAAGCTGTAACCACTGCCTAGTCCATCATCGGCTCTGACCTCGAAGGGATCCAACGCAGTCGCTGCCTCAAAAAGACAGCCAACATCATCAAGGACCCACACCATTCTGGCCACACACTCATCTCACCGCTACAATCGGGCAGAAGGTACAGGAGCATGAAATCTGTTACATCCAGGTTCAGGAACAGCTTCTTCCCCACAGCCATCAGGATATTAAACTAGCCGACAAACAGACTCCGAACTGCAACAGCCTATTGCACTTTATCTGGTTATTTATGTGTATATTGAACTGAACTGTTCTGTATTTTTGCTCTGTTGTGCTGCAGCAAGCAAGAATTTAATTATCCTAACTGGGACATGACAATAAACTCTCTTGACTGACTTTGTACTAGTACTGTTGGACTCTCAGCACCCAACGTTCTATTCTGGCACATGGTTTAGACCTTGTTGAATAGATCACTTCCAGCGGCTTGTGATCTGTAACAAGTTCTAATTCAATGCTGTACTAGCATGCATGGAATCTTTCACAGGCCCACACTAATCCCAATGCTTCTTTCTCAGTTTGAGAATACCTTCTCTCCATGCTGGTTAACGATCGACTGGCATACGATATGATTCTGGGTCAATCTGCATGTGTCTGTACCGGCACTGCTCCTCAGCCAACCGGACTAGCATCTGCTATGACTTTTGTTGGTGCAGCTGGGTCATAATATCCAAGGGTTTCTGCACTCATTAAACTCTGTTTCAGTGATTTGAATGCCTGTCTCTGTTCACAACCAAACTGGAACAATACATCTTTCCTGGTCAACTTTCTCAGCGGATCTGCCAGTGTAGCAAAATTTGGAATGTTAATTTTTGCACAATAATTGACCAGTCCTAGAAAATTCCTCATCTCGGTTAAATTCTGAGGTTCACAGGCATCTGCAACAGCTTTCACTTTAGCTTTGGCTGGGTTCAGCCCTTCACTTGTGAGTGATGAATGTTGTCACCTCTCTTGACCCTGGATGTGATTCCAACTGATTATATCCCCACTTGAGATCAATTTTGGAAAACACTTTACTGGTTGATAACACTTGTAGCATGTCATCAACCGTAGGAATTGGATGTCTTTCTCTGATTATTGCCTCATTGGCTCTCCTCATGTCAACGCACAGTCTAATGTCATCATTGGGTTTTGGCACAATCTCAACTGGACTCACCCATGGTGTCGAACATTCAACAGATTCAATAATGTCCTGATCAATCAACTCCTTGATTTTAGCTTCTACTTTTCAAAATGGCATTCTCCGCACCGGTTGAGCTTAACATTTTCATCAATGGCCAACTTCACTTGCCGGCCTTTCAAATTTTCCAATCCTTGGAATACTGAATGAAATTCCTGCCTCATATCATCATATGACTGCACCGAGTTGACATGCACTCCGATGTGAAGCACTCCCAGCTCTCGAGCATTTCTACTCAGCAGAGGTTCTCCCTTTTCCTCTATTCTGCTTCAGTTTCTCTATCTCCGACTTCTACTTCAGCCGTGAAACATCCAATGGTCTCAAATGGTTTAGTTGCGGTGTATGGATATAACTTCCTACTACACCTACTTGCCGTGCACTTGATTTTCTGCTGTTTCAAGCATTCCCAAAGTGATCGGTCAATTACGTTGCTGTCACTCCCAGAATCTACAATTACTGGCACTGTAACACCTCCGATGGTCACTGCAACTTTCTCGTGATGGCTCTCATTCAATGCAAACTGATAATTCATTTTAACAGCATGCTCACCAGCTTCATCACTGTCTGCATCACTTCCAAAATCACCTTCTACGTGACTGACATGACCCTTCTTTTTCTGCCAAGGTTCATCTTTCTTTTCATTGGACTTCCCTTTCTTGTTGTAATCTTGTCCCTGGCCTTACTTTTACATTTCTTTGCAAAATGATCTTTACCTCCACATTTCCTACTAGTCTACCTTTTGCAGGACAACATGCATCTTTCCCTCTGTGACCCTTGTTGTCACACCTGTAAAACTCTATCTCACGTTTGGGCATACTTCTTGGTCTCCCGTCGGACAAATGGTTAACTTGACCAGTCTTGGAATCTTTCAATTTCATGCTGTGAAATTGTCCCTCAACAGCTTCCAGTGCTGCTGCAATCGATAAAGCATCATTAAGGTTTAACACACACCCTTTTTCGAGCAACCTTCTCCTGAGCTTGTCTGCCCTGCAATGCTGGACAACCCGATCCAGTATCTGGTTTTCCACATCAGCAGCTGCATATTTGTATTCCTACAGACACCTGTCCGAGTCTCGTCACAAATTGAGCAACAGTCTCGCCTTCTTCCTGCATTGTTTTACGGAATAAATGGCGTTGAAATGTAGCATTTGGCACCACCACATGATGACTGTTCAAAGCATCAATGGCTTCCTTATAGTCTTTCTTCATTCTGGTATCCGGGAGTGTTTTAAAAATTTCTCGAACTGCTGGCCCCGCGGTGAAAAGAAGCAATGCTCTCCGCTGCACCTTCTGCCCCGGCATACTCTCCTCAAGAGCCCTCGACTGTCGGCGTAAGCTTCAAATTCCTCCAGCCAAGCATTCCACCTCACGCTGACGGTACTCATATCACCTGTCAGATCGAAGTGAAGAACTCTGCGAATTGCTAAGAAATCAGCTCCAGCAACCACCATTTTAAAAAAAATATTGTCCAGCTGACAGCCACAGATTCAGAATCCAAAATATCTAAAATATCTGAAATATCCTCGTCGCCAATGTCACATCTTGGCCTCAGATGTGGAATAATAATGATACCGACACAATATTTAGAGGTTACATTCCTTGGTCTCCGTGTTTATTATCTCACCCAGCCACGGCATCCTGCCTTGGCTTACACAGTGCACATGCGATCTGACCTCCAAATCAGCTGGTACAAAGGTCACGATATTTGCATATCATCATCATGACTCATTGTCATGACACAAGGGTCAGCATATGGGCTTTGATGGGCTAAGCATGGAGGGTAGGAGGGAGTCTTAACACAATGCGATGATCAAACCTCCCCCAGTTAATTGTTACAGAGTGGCTTCCACCACTGCAAACTACTGGTGACTAATAGTCTCCGGATGAAGAGCGGCCATTTTGGCACAGTGTCGGGACATTCAAAATCCATACATTAGACTCTGCGAAATGATAGCATGCAAGACAGCTGTTCAAATCATCCTCGAAAGGTAGGAAGTCTGAACAAATTTGGAATGGCATGACATTAATTATTCCAGCTCCACTTGGGGAACATTGGATACCTATGAGTGAATTATGATGCTATGAGATGAAGGTACAGAGTATAGCGTCACGATTTGAAGCTAAAATATTAGGTTGTGGTCAAGTACGTCATGAGCTGGTACGTGCTTTGTGGAATTATAGAAGATATCATACATTGTACATAGAATTAATGACAGCATGCAAGAAATATACAGAATAGTCTGTCTATTAATTCTGCAATACATGGACAGGAAATCCCAGAAGACAATACATCCAGTGAAGGATTAAATTGCAGAAACAGTTTATACTGAATGCTAATCATATAATGTTCCCTTACACTGTAAAAGTAAACACCAAGGATGCGCCTTCTTCAACATTTGTAATTCCTGAAAGTCCTTTCGCTAGTACAATACCATTCATGCCTACAGGTCTTTCCAAAGCATTCTATACACATTGAGTATTGGTCATGGTTGTAATGTGCAAAACACGGCTAACTAATCTTTGCATAGCAAACACCATTTAGAAGTATTTTCAGCAACACAAATGTTGCCATTGCAGATGTAATATACTTGGTGACAACACTGATGTATTTCCATTTGATGACATCTCCCTTCCTGCACATCAGAACTAATAGCAATCAGCTCCACCCATCAGAGCATATTAGGTGTATGACCAAATATCCAGGGTCACTAATCTATGCATCCACTCTATTCTATTACAACAGCTGTTTATTCTACTTGTGACACCAGGGATGTAACAGTAGAACCTGTCCTCAAGTCATTTCATTCATGATGGTGCACATTCAAACTACATTTCACAGATCAGAATTCTGAGCAAGAGGGGTTTAGACCTTCACAAACACACCACGGCCATGACGAACAGTTCAAGGTTTTACAGATGAGAAAAAGGGCCAGACAAGCACGTCAACATTTTTATTTTATTTTTTCACCACATCTCTAATATTAGGTGGGTAAATGCCAGACCTGCAAATGTACAATGTTTCTCTCCATGTACTTTGTTATTCACAGACATTAATAGGGTTCTGAACATTTTTATTGAGTTAACAATCTGCACAGATCTGAGTGAGCAACACTGAGAGTTGCAGTAATGTGGAACAAAATGAAACACCCCAGCAACACAAAAGACAGACTCCCTTTTATTCATTCATTGAATATGTTACTTTAAAATAAATTAAACATAAATTGTTTCTGGCGATGCTGCAATTTACTGTTCATCCCTAACTGCACGAGCCAAGCAGATGAAGAGGCAATTAAGTGTCAGCCACAGTGGTACAGCTGAGGTCAGATTGGGAGAGGACAGCAGATTCCCTTCCCTGAAGGAGACTGGGGAACTAGTGAGTTTGACATCAATCTGGTAGTTTCATGGTTACTGAAGCTAATATTTTGTTTAAACTCGTATGTATTTAATTAATTGACAAATTCCTCATTTGCCATGGTAAGATTTGAACTCGTGTCTCCGAGTCCAAACTCCAAAAGTTAACCTGCAAGTGAAACCTTGCCTGTGAGTAACCTTGTGAAAATAATTTAGTTAATCCATTATGTTGGCAAATGTATTGAAGTATTATATTTTACACAGAAGCATATATAGGTACATTCACCTACCTGATTTAGAGTAATGCATTTTCCTCGTGCAATGCTTGAACTTGTTAGCATCATTATGGAGCACAATTTTGGCAAACATATCCCAAGATCATTTGGGATAGATTTACTTGGTTCAAATTTCCAAACGAATTCCATGTTCTATTAACATTTTTAGGACAGGTTCCCTCGTAATAGTCTTGAATTTTATTTTAGCACAGATCCAATGTCAAAGAAAGTATAAACATCTGTCCGGGAATTGCTTTTACTATTGGTTTAAATAGAAATGGGATATACACAAGAAACAGTCAAAATGTATTTGACAAAAACCACAGAACTTACATCGAAGAAACATCCTGGATATAAAACATATGCATTCATATACTTGTGGCAAGATTTCTTCAAGGAATGCGAGCCAGGACCTTGATTGACATGAACAGAGCCCAGTGTAATTTGAGCAGCACAGGAATATACAGGGATGGATGAGCAGCTGCCCTCTGTGACATCTGCACTCAAGGTCTTTTATAATGATCCTTGGAGATTGGAACTACAGAACCCGAGCAAGAAACTGGAAACACTTCATATGATTTAATGCCATTAGCGCTGTTGGGAAGAACAGCAACTGCTTCAGAATGAAACACTTGTCCTCCTTTCGTTTTTCATTGTAAATTTTACTTCCAGCAGCATGCTTACTTCATGCAACTATTTGCTTCAGAAATTTACACCTAGCAGGTGCAGCAAGGAACCATTCAGCCCCACAAATATGACCAAAAGGTTTGCCCAAAAACCCTGTCCCTCCACAATGATCTGTAACAACCAGAGACATGTTCTGAAAATAAAATGGTTCATAATTGATATTACCTGTTGCACATTCAGTCATGGTGGAGTGCAATTTTAGTTCAGTTTAGTTTATTGTGAAAAGCTTTTGACACCCAGTCAAGAGCAAGTCTTGCCCAGATTTACATACAATCGGAGAGTTAAGGGCCTGTCCCAATTACGTGTCCTTGGCATGCAAATGACATGACCTCATGGTCGCGTTGAGGCATACGGGTATCGTATGGCCGCGCGGGGCTGGTCCCACTTAGAAGCGCGGAGGGGTATGTAGTTGTGCGCAACATCACGCGGGGCTCCAACATTTTTGTAGTGAACAAAATCTTCGCGAGCCAACGGTCTGTCGCGGCACTGACGGCCTAAGTCGGACAGGCCCAAATCCCTGGCGCGACGCAACATTTCACCTTCAACACCACCAGAAGCAGGCAAACGATCACCGAACTCAGCCTGGGGCTCACGGCCGTTGCGGTCCGGATCCGCCCCCACTTCTACTCCCAGTGGGGCCAAGAAAATTGAAGATAGACACGAATGCAGGAGTAACTCAGCAGGACCGGCAGCATCTCTGGAGAGAAGCAATGGGTGGTGTTTCGGGTCAAGACCTTTCTTTTCAGACTGAAGAAGAGTCTTGACCCAAAACATCACCCATTCTTTCACTCCAGAGATGCTGCCTGTCCTGCTGAGTTTTTCTAGTTTTTAGTGTCTATCTTCAATGTAAACCAGCATCTGCAGTCCCTTCCTACACTATTTGTTAAGCAAAACGGGTCCATTTCTCATAACATTATTCACCTCAGCTAAGTTTTTTCTTCACCTCCGTTGCTGTAGAGAATACAATCCCAGTTATCAAATCTTTCTTCAAAATGAAATTCCAGCCCTGCCAACATCTTCATAAATCGCCCCTGAATCCTCTTCAGAGCAATTGCACCCTTTCTGCAATGTGTCATAGTCTTACAGCATAGAAACAGGCCCTTCATCCCAACTTGTTCATGCAGATCAAGATGCCCCATCTAAACTAGTCCCATTTGTCCGCATTTGGCCCATATCACTTTAAACCTTGTGTGCGCCAGTGTGTGCGTGAGAGTATGTGTGAAGTGGCGACAACATCCAGTATGAGCTGAGACTTGGCGAGGCCTGGGGAGCGTTTCCCTTACCTCCCCCACTTCCCCCTCTTTTTTTTTACTAAAAAACCTACTTCTTTTCCACCAAAATCATTCCGTGGCCGGTAGACAGCCCTGCTTTAAACCAATGCCCTCTAGTTCTTGAATCACATATTCCTGGAAAAAGACTATGCATTCACCTTATATTCCCCTCATGGTTTTTACTCACCTCTAAAACAATTTTTACTTTATTTTGAACTACCAGCATCTGCAATTTTTGAGCATGATAAATTTGTGATCAGCGTGACAATTTAGTGAAATTCGTGAGTCTCACGCTCAATGCGTGAGAGTTGGCAGCCCTGCTAATAATGCAAACATTTTATGCAAGTTCCAATTGTTTGGACAAAAATCACTTATTACTGCTTTATAACAGTTGTTACTTTAAGACCATTTCAGAAATTATGGTAATCAACTAACAATCATCTAACAAATTAAAGCAAACTAAAAAAAAAAAAAACACACACGTTCCCTTTCCTCACTCTACCTCATAAGTACTTTAACACTGTTAACTGAGCAAAGGGATATTAATCAAAATGGGGAAAGTGGGGGCAATTTTGGTTAAATGGTAATTCTAAGCCCACTCAGATCTGCATAGTCAGAGTTATACAACATGTACATGGCTGGCACAATTTGTCCATACTGATCAAGTTGGCATTCAGCGTGCCCAGGGACTAAATACGGGGTTTTTCGGATTACGGGCCAGATTAGGCCGATCCCATTCCTGGATGATCGGCCTCATTGTGATCACCCCCCCCCATGTCTTACAACCGATTCACCTGTTGGTTCCATCTCTAGCTGCTTCATGTTGTCAACGGCTGAACATCCGGCCAAGAGAGAAGAGAAGAAACGCAACGTCACTCACAGCCGTCAACCGAAGAGCTTACCCAGACCACACAGATCGCTGTCAAGTGGCGCAGAGAGACAAACTTGGCAGGGACTGAAGAGAGCGTGAGAATTCTGCCATCAGCGTGACAGCGTGAGAATTGGCTGAAATACGTGACTCACGCTCAAAGCGTGAGAGTTGGCAGCCCCGTCTATGACCAGGATGTGCCAACACACACAGGGAGGCACATACACAAAGGAAGACACTCTCTCCCTCCCTCTCTCTCTCTCCCTCCCTCCCTCAGATGCCCAATGGGGAGTCTGGCGGGCACGGTGCAGCGTGGATTGGCGGCGCTGGCGCTGCCATCTGAGCTGAAGGGCAGAAGGGAGGGAGGGAGCAAGGCTGCAGCTGTGGCCGGCAGCACAGCGCTCGCAGCCGGCGCACAGAGGCGCTGACACCCGCTGCCCGGGAGCTTCCCCGTTCCATCTCCGGCTGCTTCATGTTGTCGGCGGCTGCACATCCGACCAAGAGAGAAAAGACGCAATGTCACTCACAGCTGTCAACCGACGCGCTTCCCCAGACCGCACAGATCACTGTCATTGGCGTAAAGAGACAAACTGTGCAAGGACTAAAGACAGCATGAAAATTCTGTCATCAGCGTGAGAGCATGAGAATTGGCTGAAATGCGTGACTCTCATGCTCAAAGCGTGAGAGTTGGCAGCCCTGCTGAAGGATTCCATGGCTTTGCAGTCCTTCACACAGAGAGTGGTGGATGTATGGAAGAATCTGCCAAGGGAAGTAGTAGAGGAAGGTATAATAACATTTAAAAGGCATTTGGACATGTTCATGTAAAGGAAAGGTTTACAGCCGCGATGTGGACTAAATGCAGGCAAATGGGATTAGCTCAGGAAGTTCCCCTGGTCCTCACCTTTCACCCCACCAGCCGGCAAATACAACACATAGTCGTCCGCCAGTTTCGCCACCTCCAACGTGATCCCTCCACTCACCACATCTTCCCATCTCCCCATCTGTCTGCCTTCCGCAAAGACCGCTCCCTCCGCAACTCCCTTGTCAATTATTCCCTTCCCTCCCGCTCTACCCCTTCACCGGGCACTTTCCCTTGCAACCACAAGAAATGCTACACTTGTCCCTTCACCTCCCCCCCTTTCAGGGACCCAAGCAGTCCTTCCAGGTCCGACAAAGGTTCACCTGCACCTCCTCCAACCTCATCTACTGCATCTGCTGCTCCAGATGCCAGATGATGTATATCGGTGAGACGAAGCGTACCCCTCTCCCCCTCTCCCTCATCCTCCCTCCCACTACCAGTAGTCGCACTAGCTTCTTTTTTGCATATCCTTCATTCATTGTTCTTTATCTCTCCACATCACCGTCTATATCTCTCGTTTCCATGATCCCTGACCAGTCTGAAGAAGGGTCTCGACCCGAAACGTCGCCTATCTCCTTCTCTCCTTAGTTGCTGCTGCACCCGCTGACTTTCTCCAGCCTTTTGTGTACCCTAGCTCAGGAAAGCATGTTAGTTTGCATTGGCAAGTTGGGCAGAGGATCTGTTTCTATACCGCATGACTATGACTGATTAGTAAATGTGGCTGGGGTAATAGTGTGAAGGGGATTGAGGGAGAAGAGGTGGATCTGCCATGATTGAATGGTGGAATGGACTGGAGGGGCCGAATGGCCTTATTCTGCTCCTACAACTTATGACACTGACTTATGGGGAAATAAATTACTCCGCATTTCCATTTTTAAGAAGGGTCCAAATGCAACATTTGCACTGAAAACAAGCATGCACGTACAGCAGGCAGTGAAGAAAGCGAATGGCATTTTGGCATTTATTGCGAGAGGATTTGAGTTTGGGAGCAAGGAGGTCTTACTGCAGTTGTACAGGGCCCTGGTGAGACCACAGCTAGAGTATTGTGTGCAATTTTGGTCTCCTCATTTGAAGAAGGACATTATTGCTATTGCGGAAGTGCAGCGTAGGTTCACCAGGTTAATTCCCGGGATGACAGAACTAACATATGATGAAAGAATGGGTTGACTAGGCTTGTATTCACTGGAATTTAGAAGGATGGGAGGGAATTTAATAGAAACATGTAAAATTCTTAAAGGATAGAACAGGCTAGATGCAGGAAAAATGTTCCTGATGTTGGGGCAGTCCAGAACCAGGGTTCACAGTTTAAGAATAAGTGGAAGGCCATTTATAGACAATAGACAGACAATAAATAGGTTCAGGAGTAGGCCATTCAGCCCTTCAAGCCAGCACCACCATTCAATGTGATCATGGCTGATCATCCACAATCAGTACCCCATTCCTTCCTTCTCCCCATATCCCCCAACTACACTATCTTTAAGAGCCCCATCTAGCTCTCTCTTGAAAGCATCCAGAGAACTGGCCACCACCATCCTCTGAGGCAGAGAATTCCACAGACTCACAACTCTCTGTGTGAAGGACTGAGATAAGGAAAAACGTCTTCACCCAGAAAGTTGTGAATATGTGGAATTCTCTGCCACAGAAGGAAGAGGAGGCCAATTCACTGGATGTTTTCAAGAGAGCGTTAGATTTAGCTCTTAGGACTAAAGGAATTAAGGGATATGGAGAAAAAGCAGAACGGGGTACAGATTTTAGATGATCAGCCATGATCATATTGAATGGCAGTGCTGGCTCGAATGGCCTACTCCTGCACCTATTTTTCTATGTTTCTATGTTTGCTGGTGACATTTTTTTTTTTTAAACATAACAGGAGAGGGAGGGGTTGACAAATTTGGAATATAAGGATGGAGTTAAAGGGGAAGAGAGTACAGGAAAAGTTACAAAAGCCACCTGAATTAATGGTACAGAAGGTTCAAGAAGGGATAAGAGAATAAGGTCATGTGAAATAGGAACCGATGTGAGAGGTTAAAGTGGATGAGGCTCAGTTAGAAATTGGTGAGTATGATGTTGTGGGAATTACAGAGACATGGCTGCAAGAGGATCAGAGCTGGGAACTGAATATTCAGGGGTCATCCTATCGAAAATACAGACAGGTGGGTAGAGGGGGTGGGATGGCTCTGTTGGTAAGGAATGAAATTCAGAACCTTCTGAGGGGTGACATAGAATCAGACGATGTAGAGTCATTGTGGATAGAACTGAGAAATTGTAAGGGTAAAAATTGAGTTATCTACAGGCCCACAAACAGTAGCCTGGAGATAGGGTGCAAGTTGCATCAGGTTGGTACTAGACCCCAAGAAAGGGATTTTGTAGAGTGCCTCCGAGATGGATTCTCAGAGCTTGTACTGGAGCCTACGAGGGCGAAGGCAAATCTGGATTTAGTGTTGTGTAATGAACCGTATTTGATAAGGGAATTCAAGGTAAAGGAACCATTAGGAGGTAGTGACCACAATATGGTAAGTTGTAAGAGAGGGAGAAGGTAAAATCACAAGTGTCAGTATTACAGTTAAACAAAGGGAACTATGGAGGCATGGGAGTAGCTGGCCAAAGTTGTATTGAAGCAAAGAGGTCCTTCTGCAGTTGTACATGGCCCAAGTGAGACCACACCTGGAGTATTGTGTGCAGTTTTGGTCTCCAAATTTGAGGAAGGTTCACGAGGTTAATTCCCGGGATGGCAGGACTGTCATATGTGGATAGAATGGAGAGGCTGGGCTTGTATACTCTGGAATTTAGAAGGATAACAGGGGATCTTATTGAAACATGATTCTTGAAAGGAGGAAGAGTGAAAGCAGGGAATTATAGACCAGAGCCTGACATCAGTAGTACGGAAAGATGCTGGAGTCGATTATCAAAAAAGTAATAGCAGCACATTTGGATAGCAGTAACAGGATCAGTCCAAGTCAGCATGTATTTAAGATGGGGAAATCATGCTTGACAAATCTTCTGGAATTTTTGAGGAAAATGGACAAGGGCGAGCCAGTGGATGTAGTGTACCTGGATATTCAGAAAGCTTTTGATAAGGTCCCACATAGGAGATTAGTGGATAAAATTAGAGCACATAGTATTAGGGGTAGGGTATTGACATGGATAGAAAATTGGTTGCAGACGGGGGACAAAGAGTAGGGATTAACGGGTCCCTTTCAGAATGGCAGGCAGTGACCAGTGGAGTGCCGCAAGGCTTGGTGCTGGGACCACAGCCATTTACAATATACATTAATAATTTTGATGAAGGAATTAAAAGTAACATTAGCAAATTTGCAGATGACAAAGCTGGGTGGCAGTGCAAACTGTGAAGAGGATGCAGGGTGACTTGGACAGGATGGGTGAGTGGGCAGATGCATGGCAGATGCAGTATAACATGGATGAATGTGAGGATATCCACTTTGGTGGCAAGAACAGGAAGGCAGATTATTATCTAAATGGTGTCAGGTTCGGGAAAGGGGAAGTACAACAAGACCTAGGTGTCCTAGTACATCAATCACTGAAAGTAAGCATGCAGGTACAACAGGCCGTGAAGAAAGCTAATGGCATGTTGGCATTCTTAATGAGAGGAGTTGAGTATAGGAGCAAAGAGGTTCTGCAAATGTACTGGGCCCTGGTGAGACCACACCTGGAGTATTGTGTGCAGTTTTGGTCTCCTAATTTGAGGAAGGACATTCTTGCCATTGAGGGAGTGCAGCGTAGGTTCACAAGGTTAATTCCCGGGATGGCGGGAATGTCACATGATGAAAGAATGGAGTGACTGGGCTTATATTCTCTAGAATTTAGAACGATGAGAGGGGATCTTATAGAAACATATAAAATTATTAAGGGATTGGACATGCTAGATGCAGGAAACATGTTCCAGATGTTGGTAGAGTCCAAAGCCAGGAGCCACAGTTTAAGAATAATGGGTAGGCCATTTAGAACGGAGATGAGGAAAAACATTTTCACACAGAGAGTTGTGAATTTGTGGAATTCTCTGCCCCAGAAGGCAGTGGAGACGGATTCACTAGGTGCATTCAAAAGAGTGTCAGATAAAGCTCTTAGGGCTAATGGAATCAAGGGGTATGGAGAGAAGGCAGGAATGGGGTACTGATTGTGGATGATCAGCCATGATCACATTGAATGGCAGTGCTAGCTCAAAGGACCAAATGGTCTCCTCCTACATCTATGTCTATGTATCTATGAGACCTTTCTACCCATTGAATCTATTCTCACCCACAGAACATTCCCATCAGTCCTCATTCTTTACTCATTTCCCTTTAACTATTATCTCATACATGCTCAACAACAATCCATCAACTCTCACTGCAGTGCTGCAGAACTGTGTGTGCAAATACCTTGGTCTCAAGGGTCAATGCTGGACATGAATCTCAGCCAAAGTAACAATGCCTAATGTGTAATCCACTGGGCTACCACCAAAAGTAATTTTGGAATTCAAACTGACAGAAACAGTCCCAATATTCCCAAAAGAGGATGTGCAGAGCAATGAGAACGACAAGATGTTTCATAAGGATATGGAGGACCGAGGGTGTAGACAACAACATGTCTGATGGAACATAATTTAGAAAAATGGGATGATATCCATTTTGGTTGGAAAAAGAACAGGAACAAATGAGTTTTGTTTTTTAAAATGGTGAATGATTTGGAAATGTTAATGCTCCAGAGGAGTTGGAAGTCATTGCATGTATAGCAATGAAAGGTAACATTTAGGTGCAGCAAGCAATTAGGTAGACAAATAGTATGTTAACCTTTACTAATAAAGAATTTGAACTCAAAAGTTTTACTATAATTACATAGGGTCAAACCTTCTAGAATAGGCTATGCTCTACCATTTAAAAGAATGAGAAGCAATCACATTAATATATACAAAATTCTTTGAGAGTTTAATAGGATAGATGTGGAAGGATATTTCCCCAGGCTGACAAGTCTAGATATAGGGATCCTGGTCTCTAAATAAGGCCAGGACCGAAATGAGAGGCGATTGCTTCAGTCAGACGGTGGTGAATCTTTGGAATAATCTACCCCCAGAGGGTGGTGGAGGCTGCGTCATTCAGAACCAAGATCAATAGATTTCTGAATATAACATGGACCAAAGGATGTGGAGATACAGCAGGAAAGTGATGTGGTGGAGGTAGATGACCAGTCATGCTCTGGATGAATGGTGGAGCAGGCTCAATGGGCCAAATGATCGATGGGAATGAGCAGTTGAAGTTACCAGATCAACAATGGTCTTATTGAACAGCAGAGAAGTCGTCAGGGACCAGGGCACTTCTCCCACATATCTTTGTGTGTGAAGATCCACAGTTTCTATCCCTGCTACAATTTGTTCTCTCTATTTTTTTTTAAGCATAACATTTGGATGGTTCAAATACAAGAAAACTACATATGCTGGAAATCAAAAATAAATAAAAACAAAATGCTGAAAATACTTTGCTGGTCGGGCAGCATCCATTGGGAGAGAAACCCACAATGCTTCAAATTAATGAGTTTGCTTCAGATCTTTCCGGATGCATTGAATGTTTGATTTTATCTAATTCTGACAGCAGCAGATTTTGTGCTTTGCTGTTTCATGACTGCTAGTTTTTAATTCCCCATGTATTTAATGATTTTAATTTAAATTCCCCATTTGTGACAGTGGAGTTCCAACGTGGCTCCAAAAGTTCCCTCACTCATTACATTAGATAAACTGTTAATAAGGGGTGGGAGATTGCAACCTTCTCGTGGTCCGCCCTGTTTCGACGAATGCAATCAACCTGGCCTGCACAATCAAGTAAGATCAAATAAAACAAGTTGTCCTACAACTTTAGGCTGTGCACACCATACGCAAGAAGAAGAACTGTTAATAAAATTTAATAATTGGGCTTTGAAATCATGACCTAAATGAGATTCACCCAAGCTAATTCCTGGGATGAGACAATTGAATTATCTACAGAGACTAGACAGTTTGTGTTGTATTTCTTGGAGTTTGAAAGAATGAGGATTACCTTATTTAAACATTTAAGATCCCGATGGGAATTGACAGCTTAGATGTCAAGATGAGAAAGTGCGAGAATCATGGACAAGAGGAACAGTACAATAAGGAGCCAGTCATTTAATACCGACGTGGGTAGAATTTTCTTCTCAGTGGGTAGTGAATCTCTGGAATTTTCTGCCCCCGAAGGTGTTGGAGGTCTGATCCTTGGATATATAAAAGCAGAGATAGATAAATATTTGAAAGATCAATTAATTGAGGGTAATGAGAAACTGGCACAGATGTGGAGTTGTGGCCAGCACAGATCAGCAATGATCACATTGAATGGTGGAGCAGGCTCTTGTTCATATTTTCTTGTGTAAATCTTTGTCCTTTGCCAGATTGTCCTGCCACATCTCGGCATTAACTGAGTCTCTGGCGGAGTAACGTGCCGAAGCAGAGCCATTGTCAACAACCCGTGTCAACGAGGGAATTGGGTATTGGCTGCAAGTTGCAGAATGAGGCGAGTTTCCGCCCCTTGAACCTGGCACCATGCTGCACTGTGTCAGTGACCTGGGAGCAATCCATTCACCGGCTCCGGGCGAAATTAAATCAACAGAGAGCAAAAGTATTATACCATAACAGCAAAACATTATGACAAAATAATTTGCGGGTTCAAATAAGTTAAAACAAAGATGAACATAATCGTTGGTTTTACGTTTCAGGTGCAGTAACCCTGGGCATGTTTTTCTTTCCACAGATGAGTTTGTTTAAATAGACCAGCGTCTCCCTGCCAGGACAGCACGCCAACAGCATTGCAATGTAGTGTAGTATCCAACCCATCGATTGTTTGTTTTTATCAAGAATCAAATCTATAATTTTAGTTTGCGAGATGAAATGTTAAGAATTCTAAAGCCTGGTATTCAGTTTGCATTTTTATTCCCATGTGCAAAATAACATAACAAAAAAATGTACAGAGAGCAAACCGAGAATAACACATTGACTACAGACAATATGCGAAGGTAGACAAAAATGCTGGAGAAACTCAGCAGGTGAGGCAGCATCGATGGAGCGAAGGAATAGGTAACGTTTCGGGTCGACACTTCAGACTGATGTGGGGGTGGGGGCGGGAAAAAGCGGAAGACAGTGGGCTGCGAGAGAGCTGGGGAGGGGGGAGGAGGGAGAATGCAAGGACTACCTGGAATTGGAGAAGTCAACGTTCATACCACTGGGGGTGTAAAATACCCAAACCAAATATGAGGCGCTGCTCCTCCAATTTAGGTAGTCCTTGCTTTCTCCCATCTTCTCTTCCTCTTCCCAGCTCTCCCATAACCCATTGTCTCCGCCTCTTCCTTTCTTCTTCCCCCCCCCCCCCCCCATCAGTCTGAAGAAGGGTCTTGACGTTACCTATTCCTTCGCTCCATAGATGCCGCCTCACCCACTGAGTTTCTCCAGCATTTTTGTCTCCCTTCGATTTAAACAGACAATATGCGGGTGACTGGCGACCAGCCTCAGTAACCACGTCCCTCATCTCACTAAACCTTCCTTTATGGAAACCCAAAATGAAATAACTTTGAGACCAACATTGAACGCAAATTAAATGTGCTGTTCCGTTCACCACCTCAGACCACTCTCTTTGCCCCAAACTGGACTGTAGTCTGAATCTATACACAAGGATGCCCTAATCCAAATGGATAGAAATAATAATCTCCATCTCTCAAAATGAAAAGTTTGGAAATCCTTACACCAATCTGAGAAGCAACATTTGTGATCATCACTCATCTCAACAAAACTTTAGGTGCGTATAAATACATGAATAAAAACAAAAGGCTTCTCAAACATAAAAGAAAGGTAACTTTGAGGGTATGAGACATGAATTGGCCAAGGTAGACTGGAAATTGATTCTTAAAGGGTTGACGGTGGATATGCAATGGAAGGCATTTAAAGACTGCATGGAGGAACTACAACAATTGTTCATCCTAGTTTGGCAAAAGAATAAATCAGGGAAGGTAGTGCATCCGTGGATAACAAGGGAAATCAGAGATTGTATCAAAATAAAAGATGAAGCATACAAATTAGCCAGAAAAAGCAGCCTACCAGAGGACTGGGAGAAATTCCAGTCCAGCAGAGGAGGACAAAGGGCTTAATTAGGAAAGGGAAAATAGATTATGAAAGAAAACTGGCAGGGAACATAAAAACTGACTGCAAAAGTTTTTATAGATATTTGAAGAGAAAAAGATAAGTTAAAACAAATGTAGATCCCTTGCAGTCAGTAACAGGTGAATTGAACATTGGTTCTTTGGTTCTGTCTTCACTAAGGAAGACATAAATAATCTGCCGGAAATAGCAGGGGACCGGCGGTCAAATGAGATGGAGGAACTGAGTGAAATCCAGGTTAGCCGAGAAGTGGTGTTGGGTAGATTGAATGGATTAAAGGCCGATAAATCCCCAGGTCCAGATAGGCTGCATCCCAGAATACTTAAGGAAGTAGCCCCAGAAATAGTGGATGCATTAGTGACGATTTTTCAAAACTCCTTAGATTCTGGAGTAGTTCCTGAGGATTGGAGGGTAGCTAATGTAATCCCACTTTTTAAAAAGGGAGACAGAAAACAGGGGAATTACAGACCAGTTAGTCTAACATCGGTAGTGGGGAAAATGCTAGAATCAGTTATTAAAGATGGGATAGCAACACATTTGGAAAGTGGTGAAATCATTGGACAAAGTCAGCTTGGATTTATCAAAGGTAAATCATGTCTGACGAATCTTATAAAATTTTTCGAGGATGTAACTAGTAGAGTGGATAAGGGAGAACCAGTGGATGTGTTATATCTGGACTTTCAGAAGGCTTTCGACAAGGTCCCGCATAACAGATTAGTATGCAAACTTAAAGCACACGGTATTGGGGGTTCAGTATTGATGTGGATAGAGAACTGGCTGGCAGAAAGGAAGCAAAGAGTAGGAGTAAACGGGTCCTTTTCACAATGGCAGGCAGTGACTAGTGGGGTAGCGCAAGGCTCAGTGCTGAGACCCCAGCTATTTACAATATATATTAATGATTTGGATGAGGGAATTGAATGCAACATCTCCAAGTTGGAGATGGAGGGAGGGGCTGGGAGGGGGAGGGGTGTGATGTTACTCGCTGCGCATGGAACATAGCGCAGCAGGCCATGAGGGCAAGAGCCATTGTGATGTTATCAGCTAGACTATCTTGTTTATTTTCCAAGTTATTTGAAATGTTTCAACATTTTCATAAATAACTCAAGAAATAATGCATAATAGAGGCACAAACATCGTGAATAAATGATTTATTTATTCAGCCATTGTAAGTAAGACATACATGCACTTTCAGCACTCTAACATAATAGTCAATGTTGCCGCTGAGAGCCTATAGCCTTGTGAGCTCGAGCTGAGCTCCTGCTGAGGTGGCAGGACAGAGGAAGAGAGCGAGAGAGGGAAGGTCGGTTCTTATATACTAGTGCACACCCCTACACCCGTGACCCTACCCCCCGACTGCCGAGGGTTCGCATAGCAAGAGTGGCCTAACCACTAGGTGCCACTACAGCATGACATTTTCAGATAAGGCGATTTTTGACATCATGGCGTAAATCTCTATTCTGGCAAAATAACAAATCAGGGAAGGTAGTGCATCCATGGATAACAAGGGAAATCAGGGATAGTATCAAAACAAAAGATGAAGCATACAATTTAGCCAGAAAAAGCAGCCTACCAGAGAATTGGGAGAAATTCAGAGTTCAGCAGAGGAGGACAAAGGGCTTAATTGGGAAAAGAAAAATAGATTATGAAAGAAAACTGGCAGGGAACATAAAAACTGACTGCAAAAGTTTTTATAGATATGTGAAGAGAAAAAGGTTAGTTAAAACAAATGTAGGTCCCTGGCAGTTAGAAACTGGTGAATTGATCATGGGGAACAAGGACATGGCAGACCAATTGAATAACTACTGTGGTTCTGTCTTCACTAAGGAAGACGTAAATAATCTGCCGGAAATAGCAGGGGACCGGTGGTCAAATGAGATGGAGGAACTGAGTGAAATCCAGGTAAGCCGGGAAGTGGTGTTAGGTAAATTGAATGGATTAAAGGCCGATAAATCCCCAGGGCCAGATAGGCTGCATCCCAGAGTATTTAAGAAAGTAGCCCCAGAAATAGTGGATGCATTAGTGATAACTTTTCATAACTCTTTAGATTCTGGAGTAATTCCTGAAGATTGGAGGGTAGCTAATGTAATGCCACTTTTTAAAAAGGGAGGGAAAGAGAAAATGGGGAATTACAGACCAGTTAGTCTAACATCGGTAGTGGGGAAAATGCTAGAGTCATTATTAAAGATGGGATAGCAGCACATTTGGAAAGTGGGGAAATCATTGGACAAAGTCAGCATGGATTTACGAATGGCAAATCAGGTCTGACGAATCTTATAGAATTTTTCGAGGATGTAACTAGTAGAGTGGATAAAGGAGAACCAGTGGATGTGTTATATCTGGACTTTAGAAGGCTTTCGACAAGGTCCCACATAAGAGATTAGTATACAAACTTAAAGCACACGGTATTGGGGGTTCAGTATTGATGTGGATAGAGAACTGGCTGGCAGACAGGAAGCAAAGAGCAGGAGTAAACGGGTCCTTTTCAGAATGGCAGGCAGTGACTAGTGGGGTAGCGCAAGGCTCAGTGCTGGGACCCCAGCTATTTACAATATAATTATGATCTGGACGAGGGAATTGAATGCAACATCTTCAAGTTTGCGGATAGCACGAAGCTGGGGGGGGGACAGTGTTAGTTGTGAGGAGGATGCTAGGAGGATGCAAGGTGACTTGGATAGGTTGGGTGAGTAGGCAAATGCAGTATAATGTGGATAAATGTGAGGTTATCCACTTTGGTGGCAAAAACAGGAAAGTAGACTATTATCTGAATGGTGGCAGATTAGGAAAAGGGGAGATGCAACAAGACCTGGGTGTCGTGGTACACCAGTCATTGAAAGTAGGCATGCAGGTGCAGGAGGCAGTGAAGAAAGCAAATGGTATGTTAGCATTCATAGCAAAAGGATTTGAGTATAGGAGCAGGGAGGTTCTACTGCAGTTGTACAGGGTCTTGTAAGACCACACCTGGAGCATTGCGTACCGTTTTGGTCTCCTAATCTGAGGGAGACATTCTTGCCATAGAGGGAGTACAGAGAAGGTTCACCAGACTGATTCCTGGGATGTCAGGTCTTTCATATGAAGAAAGAACTGATAGAATCGGCTTGTACTCACTAGAATTTAGAAGATTGAGGGGGGATCTTACAGAAACTTACAACATTCTTCAGGGGTTGGACAGGCTAGATGCAGGAAGATTGTTGGGATAGTCCAGAACAAGGGGTCACAGTTTAAAAGTTTTTCACACAGACAGTGGTGAATCTGTGGAATTCTCTGCCACAGAAGCTGGTTGAGGCCAGTTCATTGGCTATATTTAAGAGGGAGTTAGATGTGGCCCTTGTGGCTGAAGGTATCGGGGGTATGGAGAGAAGGCAGGTACAGGATACCGAGTTGGATGATCAGCCATGATCATATTGAATGGCGGTGCAGGCTCAAAGGGCCGAATGGCCTACTCCCGCACCTATTTTCTATGTTTCTATAAATAATTCCTTTGTATCTCAACGCCCTCTTCTTCTTGCGTTTGAGGCAGCAGAGGTTATGTACGCCTCGTCTTATATTAACAATGATCAATCCGATAAGTGCCAAGAAAATTAATCGAAATCAGTAATACATGACATGAGAATTAAGGGACAGAGGTTTCGGGGTAACGTGAGGCGGAACTTCTTTACTCAGAGGGTGGTGGCTGTGTGGAATCAGCTTCCAGCAGAAGTGGTGGAGGCAGGATCGATTTTAACATTTAAGAGTAAAGTGGATAGGTATATGGACGTGAAGGGAATGGAGGGGTATGGTCTGAGTGCAGGTAGATGGGACTAGGGGAAAACAAATGGTCGGCACGGACTGGAAGGGCCGAGAGGGCCTGTTTCCGTGCTGTAATTGTTATATGGTTATAAGGTACACAATAAAGAAACACAGTACATTAATTGTGACTGCGTGTTAGTAGCGTGTAATTGGCGGTGGGGAGATAAATATCAAGAAAACAAATCGAAATCAGTAAAAGTACACACAATAAAATTACATTAATTGTGATATATACTGCATGTTAGTAGCGTGCAATTGGCGGCGGGGAGAATCAACCCCTTCACTGCATCAGTGTTGACTTCAGGAGTCAACTGAATGTATCCAGCAAAAGGGTTGACATGCACAACAGCCACCAACTCCCGATCAAACATTCCCCAACAAGAGAAACATTGCCCGCAACGGATTAGGATTTGAACTCCTAAATCTTAAAAATTATGAAACACGTCATGCTCAGTGATTAAACTCAGTAAGCGTTAATATTTGTTTTTACCTTCTCAATGCGTAGATGCCGCCGACAACCGTCGTTCCAATGTTTATGAGGGCAGCGGGTGGCTTTTAACACGCCCCGCTCAACTTCGCCGCGTGTATGAAGCGCACAATGTCTCTGCACTAATTTCAATTGTAAACGCGTGAGGCTGAGTCACACAGTAACGATATCGCCACTAATCTTTGGCTGCCTTGTCAAAAACCAGGCAAGGCACGTCGTCCCGGCACCAGCGACTGCCTGTGGAACTTGCCGACTGAACGTTGCGACAGGTGGGAACGATTGTTGCCAAGCCCCAACATTGTGTGAATGGAACGCCAGCCCGGGCCGGGTAAACAAGAGCACGCATAGCAACGGGCGCGCGCTCGGAGCGGAGAGGCGCGTGACCGCCTCGACACAACGTCCACTGCCGCTTCTTGTGCGCGCACAGCTGCAAAATTCCTGCAGGCTGCAATACTTGCTTTAAACATCGGAAAAGGGAAAATGGAAATTCGACAAGTGCCCAGCAAATCAGGCAGCATCAACGGAAGAGAAACGCATTTTGTCAGGAACTCCCCTTGGGCAAGGTGGGGGAGAGTTAGTCAACGCTGCATATTCAGTGTTTTAAGGGCCTGTCCCACTTGGGCGACATTTTCGGCGACTGCCTGAAAAGAGGTTGTCGTGTCGGAACCTTGTCAAATGTCTTACTGAAATTCATGTATACAACACCTACAGCTCTGCCCTCTTCGACCTTTCAAGTCTTCAAAAAAATCAATCAGATTTGTGAGACACAACCTCCCACGTGCAAAATCATGCTGACTATCCCTAATCAGCCCTTTCCCATCCAAATGCCTGTATAACCTATCCCTCAGAATACCCTCTAGTAACTTTCCAACTACAGATAAGTTCACCAGCCTAGAGTTCCCAGCATTTGGCCTGCAGTCCTTCATGAATAAGGCACAACCCAAAAGTCGAGTCAATTAATTAGCTCCAGGAAGCTGCAACTGCCGCACATCCCCCCCCCCCCCCCACCCCACGTGGGAAGGATTGATTGGCTCCAGGGAACGCCGACGCCAACTCAAAAGTCGAGTCCATTCATTGACTCCGGGAAGTGCCGACTGACCCCCCCACCCCCCCACCCACCATGTGGCAAGGATTGATTGGCTCAAGGGAGCGCCAACGCATACCCAAAAGTCGATTACATTCATTGACTCCGGGAAGCGCCGACTGCTTTCCTCCCCCCCCCAAGGGTAGGATTGATTTAGTTGGGGGTACGGGTGAGTGAGGGAGTGACTGAGGATAGGAGAAAGGAGAGCGGGTGAGAGGTGAAGGAGGGAGCGGAGGAGGTGAGGGGAGAGAACAGGGAGAATGAAGAGGAGAAGATGTTGGGGGATGAGGGGAAATGAACCACGCCTGCGCAGTTGGGGCTTATGGGTTACTGATGGAATATTGCGTTGGGCCTAAGAGTTACGTTGGGGGATTGGCTCCGGGGCGCCTGTCTCCAGGGCAAACGCCGACACCATATTCCGGGATCAGCCCTCCTGTGTGACTCTGTGCCCCACCGGGGCCCAATAGGTCCCACTTGTTCTAGTGTATTTATAAAATCTTTTGGAATTGTCCTTAATGCTTCCGGCCAGAGCTACCTCTTGGCCTCTTTTTGCCCTTCTGATTTCTTTTTTCAGTTTACTCCTTAGTTCCCGAAACTCCAGGGATGCAGAAGGTACAGGAGCCTGAAATCTGTTACATCCAGGTTCAGGAACAGCTACTTCCCCACAGCCATTAGGCTATTAAACTCACCAACAAAAAGACTCTGAATTGTAACAGCCTATTGCACTTTATCTGCTTATATATGTGTATATTGAACTGAACTGTTCTGTATTTTTGCTTACAATATTCTGTTGTGCTGCAGCAAGCAAGAATTTCATTGTCCTATCTGGGACACATGACAATAAACTCTCTTGACTTGACTTGACTTAATCCCAGTTGCCTATACCTGTCCCATGCATCCTTCTTGTTTTTGACCAATGCCTCAATTTCTCTCGCCAGCCAAGTTTCCTTACGTTTACTTGCTTTGCCCTTCACTCTAACAGGTATGTATATATCCTGAGCTTTTGTCAGCACACTTTTAAAAACATCCCACTTGGCTGATGTTCCTTTCCCCTCAAATAACCTGCTCCAGTCAACTTGAGCGAGACCTTCTCGCCTACCCTCAAAGTTGGCCTTACCCCGGTTGAGCATATTAACACGTGGGCACTCTCTGAATCTATCCATAAATATCTTAAACCTAATCAGACTGTGGTCACTGGTCCCAAAAGGCTCCTCCACAAACACTTCATTAACTTGCCCTTCCCAATTTCCCAATACTAGATCCAGTGTTGCCCTCTCACATGTGGGGGCCCCTACATACTGCTTGAGAACACTCTCCTGAGCACTTTAGAGGGATTGCACCCCATTTAAACCCTTCACACTATGATTTTCTCAGTCAATATTGGGAAAGTTAAAATCCCCTACTAAAGCATCCTTATTTGACCTGCCACTGTCTGCAATCTTCTGACATATTTGTTCTTCTAATTCCCATTGACTATTCAGGGGTTTGTAGTACACCCCCACCAAGGTGATCATCCCTTTCTTGTTCCTCAGCTCCTCCCATATAGCCTCACTAGACAAACCGTCCGTAATGTCAACTCTGACCGCTATTGCGACATCCTCCTTAACCAGCAATGCACCCCCCTCCTCTCTTTCCCTCACTCCTGTCTCTCCTTAGGCTTTAGTACCCCAGAACCCTTAAACAGGTTTCAGTAATGGCTACAATGTTCCAGTTGCTTGTAACTATCCATGCCCTAAGCTTATCTGCCTTACCCGTCAGGCCCCTTGCATTAAAATCATGCTGTTTAAGCCAACCCTCCTTCCTCGCTCTCTGCCTTTCACCTGCCTATTCTGTCCATTAACCTTTCCCTCACCACCCTCCATACCAACTTCTAACCTCTCACCTGCCTCTGTCCTGTATGAGATCCCACCCCCCTGCAATCTAGTTTAAACCTTCCCGTGTAGCATTAGCAAACCTGCCCACCGTAAATTATGTTGTGTAAATGACACGCAAATGACGCCCAAGATAAGCCGTGGGAAACCTGACTGCCTCGGTGAAAATATGTTTTTTAATCAGTTATATCTAAGTCCTTCCCTTGCATATTAAGCGCTTCTAGTTGATGATGTTGGTTGGCTGCAAGTATGATCAAATACTCTTCAAATTAAACACACTAAAGATCTTTACAGGGGTTTTGCAAGCTGGTTTAGTTACAAGAGTCTCAAATATGTTTGTGGTAAAATTATATGTATTCCATTTATATTATAATTTCAAATCCTTCTACCGTGAAGGTTCAGTTTAATTTTAGGAGTCTTCTCAAAATCCTGGAAATAAATGCATTTGATGAACACCCCAATTTTATTTTAACACCATGTAAGGAGACCATTTGACCCTTCAAGTCAATATTGGTTCTCAGAGCAATCCCATCAACCCCATTCCTCTAGTTATTTTTCTGTAACCTACATTCTCTTAAATGACCATTAACTCTATCCTGATTCTTCTACCACCATGTACACTCGGGGTAATTTACTGCAGCCAATCCACTTGCAAACCAGTATATCTTTGGAATGTAAAGAGGGGAAAGTAAAGCACACAGAGGAAAGTGGTCACAGGGAGAGAGTGCAAATCCCACACTGACAACACCCGAGGTCAGATTGAACTCAAGTTGCTGGAGCTGTGAAGCAATAGGACTAACCTGCTACATCGCTGGTCAATTTGTGGCCCCCAATTCAAATGCAATATTTTTTAAAGCAGGCAATTGGCACCTAAAATCCCTTAGCCTTCTGCATTGATTTCACCAACATTGATTAACCTATTTTTATTTTTATGACATGTGAACATCACTGGCATTCTGATTTTTTGTCTAAATGCCTTTGAATTGAATGTTTTACCAGACCATTCCACTGATCAATCAAAAATCAATTTCATTTTTGTAGTCTGGAAGGGGTAAGGATTGCCCGACATGTGGAAAACCATTTAATTGAGTGTTGTTTTCTGTGGTGTTGTAATCAGGAAGTTTCGGGTCAAGACTATTTTTCAGACCCGAACTTCAGTCTTGACCCGAAACGTCACCCATTCCTTCTCTCCAGAGATGCTGCCTGTCCCACTGAGTTACTCCAGCATTTTGTGTCTATATTCAATTTAAACTGGCATCTGCAGTCCACACCTGAAACTATGCCTAATTATGGAATTATTTGTTGAGTGTGTACATAGATTTCCAATGAATCACACTTAAGATGCTTTTGATAATTTCCACAATTGGAAAAAAAGGGTTTAGTGAAATTGGACATAAAAATAAAAGGTACTGAAAACAATCAGTGGGTCTGGCAGCATCTGGAATGTTTTACCTCCACATTTGCTGCCTAACATGCTGTGTGTTTCCAGCATTTTCCGTTTTCAGTCCGTTTACTTTGCATTTTGTGAAATTGGGTTCAGCACTCGATAAAAATGTTACGTTCCTCACCGTAATCCTGTCAGTCACCTGTAAATAGGCCAACAAGAATGCATGATGCTGGTTTCAGTACATCAGTAATCAATGTTGGAAAGCTGTTATCACAAAATTATTGCTGACTTAGAAATGATATTTGTTTGTGACGGTGATTGAGAGGAATTTGTCACCCGGGCATCAAAGGGCATGCAGAGAGAACTTTCAATCCACTTCCATCTCAATTACAGTAATCTATAATGATTCAACTATAATCACACAGTCTAAATAGGCAAGGGGCTGAGCTATTATTTTTATGATGGAACCATATAGTTTCACAGCATTGAAACTGATCTAATTTATCACATTACGGGATATTAGATCAGCTAAGCAAATGTATAGGCATAGCTTGTTTAACACTTTAAGCTTGTTCCTGAGTACAGTTTGATCATAGCATAGTTGCACATTAACCCACTGATGCATTGTATCCACTTCCACAAACTCACTGTAAAATCAATAAAAGATGTCAATGGTCAAAGGTGTGCAGCTAATTAGAAACAAGATTACAGCAGACAATTCAACAATTAATGTCTTATACCATAACAGATTTTACATGACTTTGTTTTACATGTTATATTGTGCATTCATGCAATGCCACTGCTTAACAAAAGATTAAAATGCATTGCACAACTCCATTGGAATGTTGGCATGTGCCATGACTAATTGTGGTGTCACAGTTCATTTTGAAATCTGCAGTAGACAGTGCTTATTTATTTGCTAACTATTAACCCTTCAAGTGACATAAATTTATACCTGGCTTATGACTAACAAATATACTCTAAATGAGGGCAGACCAAAGAGAATGGATAGTAGAGTTGACAGGACTTAGAAAGGACTTTTGTTTTACCCAGCCATGCCTATGCTGGTTGCTTGACAACCTGACCATCGGGGGACACTAATGACTGCATATGCTGTAATATAGTGTAAAAAACTTATTGCTGGAAGAACATAGTGGTTAAAGTAGTATCTATGGAGGCAAAGGAATAGCCAACGTTTTGGGTTTATACCCTGCATTAGGACTCAATCTCCGAATACAGGGTCTCAATCTGAATCATTAACTATCCTTTTGCCTCCACAGATAATGCCGAAATCACTGAGGTCCTCCAGCAATTTTTTTTTGTTGCTGAATAGCGGGTGAGTTTGCTTAATAAACAAGACACAATCTGCTGGAGTAACTCAGCGGGTCAGGCAGCATCTTTGGAGAACATAGATAGATGATGCTTCGGGTGGGGAACCTTCTTAAGTCTGAAGCGGCACCTATCCATGTTCTCAAGAGATGCTGCCTGACCCACTAATTTACTATAGCACTTTGTGTCTTTTTTGTGTAAACCAGTTCCTTGTTTCTAGGGGACTTTGCTTATGCTGTTGGGTTTTCGTTTTACTAAGCTGTGGTAACCCTGGTGTAACCTTAAGCTAACCTGAGCAGAGGCAAGGCTGCTACGGGAGGGCCACTTTAAACATTTGCAATGGATGTATCAGTGGTGCCCACTGAATAATATAATCAACTAAACCCCCAGAAACCTTTACAGGTTCTGGTTGGATAACACTGTTGGGGGTTGGTGATCTGGCTGCCTTGCTGTCATCAATGGTCCAATGATCCTGGAGAGGGAACATGGTGCTCTGGGAACTTGCGTGAAGCCCTCAATAACCGGTGTAGAGTCTGGAGCCTATGCTAGATACAAGTAAAAAATTACCTGTTTTAAAGACAAGTTGAGCTATATAAAAAGGCAGTGCATTTATCAGTATTTTTCATGACAGTAGTTGCTGTAAATGACTCACAGTGTAGGTGGGTGGGAGGGGAACCTGGGGCATTTGATGAACATGTGAGAATACAAGGAAATGCTGTATTTGTTTGTGCGTGTGTGTGTTGGGGGGGAGGGCTGCCGGGATTGTTTTGAGAACCAGAATATACGTGATGGGCCAAACGGTCTCATGAGAAATATAAATGTCCTGGGGAAGGGTGTTATAGGGAGAAAGAACAGTAGGGGAATGGGAGAAGGAAGACCGTGGAGAAACCTGAAAACAAAGATGAGAATTTAAACATTTATCATTATAGATACTGTAGCTAAGGGGTTGGTGTATGAATAGGAGTCAGAATAGATTAGGAGATAGGTCTTAACTCTCTGGGGATCACTTTGCCCTGAAATGTAATAGGACCTGCCATGGGATCTGTAAGATGTGATGATCCTGCATGCGTGAGCCTTTAGTGGTGCCAGGTAAACAGGTTTTCCAGATGATGGGATGTTATTCTTTTGAAAATCCCAATATATTTTCTAAATGTCCTTGAATATTTCTCACTTGTGGATCCAAGAACACGCAAGAAGCTCAACATCGTACAAAACAAAGTACCTCCATAATTGACACTTTCAATATACACTCTTTCCACCACTGCACAGTGAGAGTGCAATGTGTTCCCACTTAAGGATGCAATGTTATGACTACCAAGATTTTCTTAGACAGTATCTGTCAAATCTATAACCAGTGCCACTTAAAAAGACAAGCACATGAACATTTTGATTTATACTGTGGGAACTTTTCCATGTTACCCCAGAACTTTGAAGTCAACATATAAATTGAAAATCCCAACACCACTTGAACCAAATAAAATGGGGCCAAATCTCAAATACCTTGCAATCTGCCTGCAATCATTTTCCTTTTAATGATTTAGATATCATTAAAGAAAATTGCCAACATTAAAACCTGTGAATCGGAGCACATTATTATTTTCTTGGAATATTTGATCTGACAAATATTCCAAGAAAATTAGAGTAAATCAAGATTACTCTTGATTTACTCTAATCTACAAATAATCCATTAGTAATCCATTAATTTTATTCCATTAATTCATTAGTAGAAAAAGGGTAGTTTGTATTTACTAGTGAAAATTCCAAGGCCACGTCCAGCATCAGTTTATTCATTCTTAACATTATGGATATGCAATATGCCCACTTCAGACGAGCATTCAAATATTTATCTCAGAGATGACACCAGGTGGGAAATTACAAATTTCCTGATTCATTTCCATTTCATTTTGTATAGCGTTGTTTGATTTAACAATAATATATTTACCTCTGCACCATACTGAAAAAAAAACACACAGAAAACCAGGGAGAGTTAATTTAATATATTGGTCACTTATTAACAAAATTAACAAATTTTCGTCATATCAACCAGACTTTGCAACAACGAAGTAGAAGGAGTATCTTTGAGTTTTAGTTTTACGAGCTGCTAGTCTCTTCCTGGAGAATGAAAACCAGTGTGGATTTATAGCAATTCACAAAGCAGCACCATTTCATGTATTTCTCACTAGCTTCCTTCCGTTCATTTCCTGAGGGCACAGACTGCTTGCTGAGACGTGGGTCTGGAAGTACCAGTTACCTCTGGGAAACACACTCAGGTCAACTAAACTTTAACAGTGAGCCTGTCTTTATTCCAAAAATATACTTTATTTATAAAGCTTAACACTGGTCAAAATAGAACAATTATAGCAGATCATTCATTACATTTGCATACAATAATTATATCAACATATCATCTGCCTGAAATATGATCAAAAAACAAACTACAGGAGGAACTCATCAAGTCAGTGAGCATCTATGGAGGGAAATGTTTGGCCAATGTCAAGTCTCTGTATCAGCGCTGGGGGATGACAGTCTGATCCCCCTCTCCTCCCACCCCACTCACCTCTATCTATACTGGCTGTCTTTACAGGGTGAGACAGCGGCTGGAAAGTGATAGGTGGATGTAGGTGAGATGGGGTTGATGGGCAAATGAAGCCAGATGGGAGAAGAAGGGGGACAAAGAAAAGTATTAGACCCCAGTATCTTTGGGAAATAGAGGATTTGAGCTATGGGAGAGAAAGATAAAAAATCGAAGTGTGGTGAAGAGAGCAGAGCCTACAATATGGAAATAAAACTTCAGGGCAAAGCGATGAATGGAGTGCCAGACCCAAACTGGGAAGCTTGAAATTGGAGCTGGAAGCCACACAGGACAAGTGGCAAAAACAAGTACTGAGGAGGGACACGTTGTTGAAGTAGCTAATCTTGGTGAGAATGTGGTCAGAGAGCAGCAGAAATCACAGAGGGAAGGCAGTCAGAGAGGGTTTTATAGAACCCCTCTCGGAGAGAGGAGGAAAACGTAGTTTAGTTTAGTTTAGAAATATAGCATGGAAACGGCCTCTTTGGTCCGCCAACCATCGATCACCTGCTCACACTAGTCCTATGTAATTTCATCTTTGCAGCTTCTTCAAAGTTCACATACTTTGTAGTGGAACAGTAAAATGGAGATTTTCATTATTTCTGTTTCCACAGATGCTGCCTGATCTGTTTATTCCAGCATTTCCTGTTTTTATTAGTCAGAAACTGTTTCCACCAGTGGAGGATCAATAACTACTAGAAGATAGTGATTCAGGACAATTGGCAAAAGAACCAGTGAGCAGATGTCAAATTATTTTTTTCCTTCTGTCTTGAAATTACCTTTTTGAAAATGTAGTGGAGCAGATTCATTATTAACTTACCAAAGATAATTGGATAAATACCTGAAGAAAAATTATTGCAAGTTTTATGGGAAAAAGGAATGGAGTGTGACTGATTGAATAGTTTTTTTCAAAAGCCATATAAACATTATGGACAAATGGCTATTTTCTGAGCTGTACATACTCAGGTCAGGCTATCTAATCCAAAGTAGAAGCTACATTTTCTATCACTGGGCCGCTTCCATTATCAAGTGTGTACTCATTTACTTTAGGATGCAAGGGTTTTTTTTCACAAATCATGAGTTCTGAGAAGTTTACTCAAGTTGTCAATACAGCACCACCACTGTAATTGGTTTCTATATTATGCATCAGTCATGCCCAGGAAAAGTTGGATTTCTCTTAAGCCTGAGTATTTTATAACTAGACAAAATCAAATATCTTCGTAAATTCACCTACTGAATCTCCACGCCTTTGAAAAAATTAAATACCTTCCTCAGTGTGTATAATCTGTTTCATGTACTTAAAAGCTAAGCGTGTATCACTGAACCACATTTTTTTTCCAACTTTATTTGCTCTTTCAACCTTAACTCTGATTTGCGATTAGACCTTTATCTAAGTCAGCCCATCTCAAAATCAATTCAAACTGGTTTTGAAATTATGTTTGTACTTTACAATGAGTCTTGAATTAATTTATTGCCTGATCATGCCAATGGGAATTTCTTCAAAATGTTGCACACAAATTCATTTTAAGGTGTCATTATTATGTGAACAATGTTGGATAGGGTTAAGGGATAACCTTCCAGAGATTTATAAAAATCAAGAGGGACATAGATTAGATGGATCATTGCACTCGTTTTCCTAGGGTAGGGGAGACTAAAACTTGAAAGCTTCGTTATAAGGGGAGTGGGGAGAGAGTTGAAGGAACCTAAGGGCTACTTTTTCACACAGAGGGTGTTAGGTATATGGAACAAGCTGCAGAGGAAGCATACATGTGAGTTCAATTACATTGCTTAAAGGACATTTGGACATGTACACATATTGAAAGGTTTAGAGAAATATAGGACAAAGGCTTGAGCTTCAGCCTTGACAAGTTGGGCTGAAAGATCTGTTTCCGTGATGTATAACTCTGTAATTTTATGATTCGAAAGAAGCAGGTCCAGCAGAGGAGACGGGAACCAATTAACATGGTCCAGTGGGTCTGGTGAATAATGGCTAAATTAGTTGTGCCTCATAAATGTTGAAACCAGCTGCCCCTAGCAAGCAAAAATGAGATGAACTGACTGAGCAGCTCTATAGCAACAGAAGGCTAACTTGGAGTGAGCAACAATTTTGAAAGTACTGCTGAAAGTGACTTATAAAGGTTTTTTTCTACAGAAGTGGTGCAATTCTTTCAACACTAACAACAGAACCTTCAGCAGCCAAATTTTCTATTTAAGCCTGATCTTTTGATACAAAATGTGATTTATCCTTTATATTGCATTTTCCCAAATATTGTTAGTTATTCAACATCAACGCCAAGTGATTTCGATGCTAAACACAGTAGGATTGTTTTCCCCCTGAAGGTCTATCTTCGGTAAAATTCACCCATTTGACATTGGCAGGTTTAGCTTTCTTTTTTTTTTTTAAATTGTATTAAAAGTTAATATAGTACAAAACAATACAGTGGTACCTAATTTTAGGTGCCAACTATGTCATAACATAATACATTCTATATACAACCTCTAGTTTTATGTTTTTGAAAAGGAAGTAAAAAAACCAAAAAATAGAGCGAAGAAAAAGAGGAAAAATAGATAGTAGAAAATAGAAAAATGTGAAGTGTGTATATAGGAAAAGAAAAAGTAGAAAGTAGAAATAGGAAAAAAAGACCCTTAAAAAACAAGTTTTCAAATCTTTGTTCGGAGATGTAAATCTATCCACGACCTGACCTGAAATCAGTAATCTTTACAGTACTGCTGCATCACATGATTCCAAAAAGTCGATGAAAGGGGACCAACTCCTTAAGAATTGGTCATATTTGTCTATTAGGCGGAGTCTCATTTCTTCAAGGTGGGCTATGTCCGTCATATTCCTAATCCATATTTTAATAGTTGGTATAGCTGTATTTTTCCAAAATTTAAGTATCAATTTCCTTCCAATTATTAACCCATAATTAAAGAATATTTTTTGGTCTTTGTTTAAATTGATATCTTCTACTATTATTCCAAATATAATCAATTCTGTATTAGGTTCTATTCTTGACTTGAAGAGCCTTGTAAGTATATAAAATTTATCGCTCCAAAATGTATTCAACTTTGTACATCCCACAAATGAATGTGTTATATTGGCATTTTGAAACAAACATTTATCGCATCTGGGAGAGACGTTCGGGTAGAATTTATTCAACCTCGTTTTTGAATAATATAGTCTAGGTAATAATTAAAAATTAATTAAATTATGTCTTGTATTAATGGAACAATTATGTGTGTTCATCAGATACTTTTCCCATCTGTCTTTTGGGATCTTTATCATTAGTTCATGTTCCCAATCTTCTCTTAGTGCCTCTGTTGATGGTAACCAGCTGCTGCTAGACTCTAGCAAGCAAAAATGAGATGAACTGACTGAGCAGCTCTATAGCGGCAGAAGGCAAACTTGGAGTGAGCAACAATCTTGAAAGTACTGCTGAAAATAACTTAGAAAGAAGGTTTTTTTCTACAGAGGTGGTGCAATTCTCTCAACACTAACAACAGAACCTTCAGCAGCAAAATGTTCTATTTAAGCCTGATCCTTTGATACAAAATGCGATTTATCCTTTATATTGTATTTTCTCAACTATTGTTAGTTATTCAACATCAAGGCCAAGTGATTTTGATGCTAAACACAGTAGGATTGTTTTCCCCCTGAAGGTCTATCTTCGGTAAAATTCATCCATTTGACATTGGCTGGTTTAGCTTTCTTATTTCCTTTTTGCCTGTGGAGCTATACCCATTGTTGAAAGCCTGTTGGATGGTGCGTAGTGTGTATTGTCCCAAATACCTTATTCTTAGGAGTCAGTGAAAACTTCCTAAATAGAATTACTCATCTTGCATACATTGCATTACATCACCCAGCAAAGCAGCTTTCAGATCGCCTTGCTCCATTATAAAGAGGGTGGCTCTTTTTAATTGAGGTTATTTGTTGTTGTGGTAACACTGCATTCCAGGATAAGCTGCTAAAGTACAGTGCAAGGCAATGTGTCCTTGACAGGCAATCACCGTGGGAAAATTCCAGTATAATTTAACATTGATGGAATGGACAATTTTGATAAATAATCTAAATTTAATATTCCACACAACCTTGAAATTAGCATTAATTTGATTCCTAATGTACATGAAATGCATGCTTCAGGTACTGATTATCAGGTGACAATATGTTATCATGGCTGTGTAAGTAATATTATTTTAATACATCAAAACACACTTGGTAATCCATGTTCTTTCAACATAGTTTTACTATAAAAGGCAGCACACCACAGAATGAATCCAGTCAGTCCAACAAATGTTTTAGAAAGAGGAATGTTGGAATAAACCATAGCGTGTACATATAGAGTTGGATAATAAATTCATAAACTCATTTTTATGAAACCAATCCTGAGATGTTAGAGGAACACTCACTACTAAAGAAAATGTACATTAATATTTCTTTCAGACAATTTCCATTCCTGAATTTTTATATTAGAGAATAAATGTTCATAAACTGTAAATTTTGAATGAAATAAAAACAGCAGTTCAAGTAGTGGAAATCACTTACAGAATTCACAGATTACTACAAAAAAACCCGAGACATGGCATAAAAATTAGTTCTCACAAAATTGACGTGTCAATTCTTTTCTCAATTCATATTTCTTGATGCATGTGCAGAAGATATGGCTTCATATAATGGAGAATAGTAATAAATACATGTTTCTAGGAATGCAGTTCCTTGTGATGCAGGGGTCGCCTGCAGTTTCATATGAAAAGGAAAACCTCTTTTTCCAGCTTTTCAGATGAACAGCCTCAAAGGTTGCAGTGCTGTATAATTCTTCAACCTGTTATTGGGAGTGAATTTCCTCTATGCACAGTCTAATAATTTGGAAATTCTTTTAATATTACAAAAAATGTGGTCCTAAATTTAGTTCTGCAAAAATCAGGCAGCTTCTATCAACATATCATGCCTATGAGAGATGTTTATCAAAATGTCCAGAAATTGGTTTAAAGACATAGGAAAGTAGATATCAGCTGCGATCAAAGTGAATGGAAAAAACAGGCTCAAGGGACAGAGTGACACTTTCTGCTCGGTGCCTTAATGAAGTGAGCATCTTATTAAGCAATGAATTGCAGGTTTGAACAGTGCTTCAGATTAACGGTTTCTACCTGTTCATAAGGGGTTGGCTTCACGAGCTGTGAATTGGGTTCCATGATAATACTTAACTTGTTTTGTTTGGCTGCATTACAAGAAGAGCATGGAAACAATTGGTGCACGTACCTTCCACCCCTGAAACCAGCATCAAAATCCATCTGCTGTGGCAGCAAAGGCCTAAAGACCTGGCCGTTTACCTGCAGAGGTTGTGATTTTGTTACAGATATTGACAGCAGTGACTGCTACTGTCTTGTGAACGAGTAAGAAAAAGCCATCTCCAGTGGCAGAAGGGTTGGTAACTCGAGCTCAAACGTTGAAGGTAGAAACATAGAAGCATAAAAACATAGAAAAATAGGTGCAGGAGTAGGCCACTCGCCCTTTGAGCCAGCACAGATATTCAATATGATCATGGCTGATCATCTAAAATCAGTAACCCGTTCCTGCTTTTTCCCCATATCACTCACTCTCTCTTGAAAACATCCAGTGAATTGGTGGCAGAGAATTTCACAGATTCACAACTCTCTGGGTGAAGAAGTCTTTCCTCATCTCAGTCCTAAATGGCCCACCCCTTATTCTCAAACTGACCCCTGGTTCTAGACTCACCCAACATCGGGACCATTTTTCCTGCATCTAGCCTGTCCAATCCTTTAAGAACTTTATATGTTTCTTAAGATCCCTTCTCATCCTTCTAAATTACAGTGATACAAGCCTAGTCGACCTATTATTTCATCATATGTCAGTCCCCACCATCCTGGGAATTAACCCGATGAACCTATGGTGCACTCCCCCAATAGCAATAATGTCCTTCCTCAAATTAGAAGACCAAAATTGCACACAATACTCCAGGTGTGGTCTCACCCGAGCCCTGTACAACTGCAGTAGGACCTCCATCCTCCTAAACTCAAATGCAATGAAGGCCATTAACTTTCTTCACTGCATACTGTACTTACATGCTTACTTTCAGTGACTAATGTACAAGGACACCCAGGTCTCATTGCACCTCCCCTTTTACTAATCTGATACCATTCAGATAATAATCTGTCTTCTGTTCTTACCACCAAGGTGGATAACCTCACATTTATCCACATTATACTGCTTCTGTCATGCATCTGCCCACTCACCCAATCTATCCAAGTCACCCTGCAGCCTCACAGCATCCTCATCGCAGCTCACATTGCCACTCAGCTTTGTGTCATCTGCAAACTTGGAGGTCACATTTAATTCCTTCGTCTAAATTGTTAATATATATTGTAAATAATGGGTCCCAGCACTGAGCCTTGTGGCACACCACTAGTCACTGTCTGCCATTCTGAAAAGGACCCCTTAATTCCTACTCTTCACTTCCTCTTCTCTTTCCATGTCAATACCCTACCCCCAAAACCATGTGCTCTAGTTTTGCACACTAATCTCTTGTGTGGGACCTTATCAAAGGTTTTTTGAAAGTTCAGATACACCACATCCACTCTCCCTTATACACTCTACTTGTTAAATCATCAAAAAAATTCCAGAAGATTAGTCAAGCATGATTACCACTTCATAAATCCATGCTGACTTTGACCGATCCTGTCACTGCTTTCCAAATGCACTGCTATAACATCTTTAACAATCGACTCAAGCATCTTCCCCACTACCAATGTAAGGCTAATGGGCTTGTCCCATTCAGGTGACTTTTTCGGCGACTGCCGGCACCCATCATAGGTCGCGGAAAATTTTCAACATGTTAAAAATCCAGCAGCGACCAGAGCATGGTACGACTCTTTGGGCGACTACTCACGACCATACAGGCTTCACCCCGCAACATGTCACCAGGGTGTCGTCAGTATGGTCGTGAGTAGTCGCCTCAGTCACCCAAAGAGTCATAGCGTCTTTCTGGACCCCACTGAATTTTCAACATGTTGAAAATTTTCGCCGACCTGCAACGACCTATGACGAGTGCTGGTAGTTGCCGAAAAAGTCGCGTAAGTGGAATAAGCCCATAACTGGTCTTTAGTTCCCCGTTTTCTCTCTCCCTTCTTTCTTAAAAAGTGGGGTTATATTGGCTAACCTCCAGTCCACAGGAACAGATCCAGAGTCGAGAGAACATTGGAAAATGATTACCAATGCATCCTCGATTTCTAGGGCCACTTCCTTGAGTCTTCTGGGATGCAAACCATCAGGCTCTGGGGATTTATCTGCCTTCAATCTCTACAGTTTACCTAACACCATTTCCAGACTAATGTGGATTCCCTTCCCCAACTGCAGTCTGTCTGTCTTTTTTTTAATTTTTGTCCCGTTAAATGTATGTTTTTGATTCTAGTTTTTATTATTTTTTAGCTGTGTCTATCTGGGATTGTGGGGGGGGGGACTGTTTAATCTCTTCCCTGTATGGGGACCCGACTTTTCCTTGTCGCGTCTCCAGTGTCGTTGGGCCTAAAATCGTGGAGCTGGCGGCGGCCTCCAACCAGAACCAACAGAGGGCTCCAGTCGCGGAGCCTGCGGACTCGCCATCGCGGAGCTGGCCGACTTCGGAATGGGGAGAGCTGTGGCGGTGCATGGCTGCGACCCAACTTCGGAGCTTCAGAGGCTCCGGCCGCAGGCCTGATGGACAGGAACATCGGGAGCTCGCAGGTCCCTGGTGGGAGACCGCTTTTTGGAGCTCCCGCAACAGCAACTTCTCCCGCCGGAAAATCGCGGGGTTTAAATGACTCAGTGGGGTCTAACAATGCCCGGCACGGCTTAAACGGCCGCAGGACTTACCATTGCCCACCGGGGGCTTTAACATTGTGAGCCCCAATCACCTCAACACTGCAGTTGGACTGCTGGACCAAGGGTGAAGAACAAAGGGAAAAGATAAGACTTTTGCCTTCCATCACAGTGAGGAGGTGTTGGAGATTCACTGTGATGGATGTTTGTGTAAATTGTGTTAAGTGTGGGTCTTGGTTTTTTTTTGTAATGTCAAGACTGTACGAATGAAATTTCGTTCAAACCTTGTCTGTTTGAATGACAATAAAAGGCATTCTATTCTATTCATTCTATTCAGCGGGTCAGGCAACATCTCTGAAGAAAAGGAATCGGTGACATTTTTTAATCTTCAAAAGTTGGCCACCGAGCCTGTCCTTATCCCTTGTTCACGCCAGCCCTGGTCCGTTCTTGTCCACCCCGTCCTCATTCTCAGTGGTCACTTCGGCCACCTGGTTTGTCCTCGTTCTCGGCATCACGTTAGCCACTGGGCTCGTCCTTGGTCGTGATTGTCCACTATAACTGAGTAAGGGATTACCGAATAACAGAATATCATTGCTTGTAGTAGAAACTTAGAACTGTAGGTGCTGGTTAATACACAAAAAGACACAAAGTGCTGAAGTAATTCAATGGGTCTGGCAGCATCTTTGGGGAATGTGGATGTGGTGTTTTGGGTTGTAACCCCTCTTCGGACTCTCAGTCTAGAATCCAGGTGAGTATATGGCCCCAATCTGCTGGTGACCGGGGAAGAGGCGAGGATCGGCGGAGTCATTGGTCGCGGCCCACGAGTGGTGGGAGTGCAGATAAGGATAGGTGGTGGTGGCAGTGGTAAGAGTGGCCTGAATGCGGCTGAGGAAACTGTGTGGGTGGCAAAGATCTGCGGTGTTGGGGTGGCTGTGTGTTGGGGTGAGGAAACCCTGTCCCATTCTAAGTGAGATTCCAATGACCAATACCTTTATTGTTTGAATCAGGGACATGCAGAATCTCCTACTCAAACCCATTGGAAGTTTTGAACAGTAAAAATATGCATTGGCTTGAGTTAACTGGTCGCACTGCAATGGCCCAGTCAGAACAAAGTCTTCAGACTTCGACTGAAGCTGGGACAGAAATTTGATTGGGCTGGAAAACATGCTCAAAATGTTGATGCAGATGAGACCTTGTAGGCACGTGGTGTGAACACGAGATTTGCCAATGCCCTTGTTGCCATGATTTGAGCCAGGTTCCCTGTTTTTGGAATCATTATTCAATGGCAGGACCCTGGGAAGTGTTGTAGAACAGATGGATTTAGGAGTCCAGGAACATATTTTCCTGAAAGTAGCACCACAGTTAGCTAGGATGGTCAAGAAGGCTTTCAGTACATTGGCCTTCATCAGTCAGAATATTGAGTATAGAAGATGGGATTGTATGTTACGGTTGTACAAGACGTTGCTGAGTTCAGTTTTGGTTACCCTGTTAAAGGAAGGATACTGTTAAGCTAGAAAGAGTGCAGAGAAAATTTACGAGGATGTAGCCAGGACTTGTGGGCCTGAGCTACAAGGACAGGTTGGGCAGGCTAGGACTTTATTCCTTTGAGTTCAGGAGGCTGAGGGGTGATCTTATATTGATGTATGAAATCATGAGGAAAATAGATTGGGTGAATTCTCAAGGCCTTTACCCAGAGTAGGGAAATCAAGAACCAGAGGACATAGGTTTAAGGTGAGAGGAGAAAGATTTAATAGGAACATGAGGGGTAACTTTTTACACAAAGGACGGTGGGTATATGGAACAAGCTGCCAGAGGAGGTGGTTGAGGCAAGTTTTACAACAAAATTTTAAAGACATTGGACAGGCACGTGGATAGAAAAGGTTTGGAGGGATATGTGCCAAACGTGGGCAGGTGGGATTAGCGTGAATGGGGCATTTTGGTAAGCATGGACGAGTTGGGCTGAAGGGTCTGTTTCTATGAATCTATGGCTCTTTGAAAGGTGTAGCAAGGTGTAGGCGACTGAACCCGACCCTGCTTTTAACTCAGTTCTGCATTCCTGACAACTCATTGTAATCTTTCGCCCATTTGCTTATTGAAGATCCATCCATCTTTGTCTCAAAGATATTCAAAGTCTCTGCTTCCAATGCTCTTGGCAAAAAAAGTGCCAACGATGCACGTCCCTCTGCGAGAGAAATATTCATCCAACCTCTGACTTGAAGAAATGAGACTTTAGTTTTAAATAGTGTTACTTCCTAGATAAGCCTCCAAGTTGGAGATATAGCAATATTGGAAGGAGCTTGCCAGGCAGTGAATGAATGATTCACGTTCCCACAGACAAAACACTTGAGATCTTTCTCATCCAAAATTCCAGTAGGCACAAGATAAACATCATGCTTGTACCTCTTAAAGGGGAAATATTTACTACATGATTACTACTGGATTCTGTAGTACAGCTTGGGGTCCTTTCAGAGAAACCATCGTAATGCAGACTTGGAAGGGTGCATCCTGTTTCTTTGAAGCAGCCATCAACATCCATGTAGAAGAGAATTAAAGCAGCAGAGAGTGGGATGTGGAAGAGGTGACTAGTTTGGGAGTTGGATACAAAGATGATTGATTCAGGCGTTAAATGGTAAAGTGATTGGTTCAGGAATCAGATATGCTTCTTCCCGCATCCCAAGATGCAGGATTAGTGTAAATGGGTGCTTGGTGGTTGGTGCAGACACAGTGGGCTAGGGCCCTGTTTCTAGTGCTGTATGATTCTGTGACTTTATAAACCAGTGCACAGAAAACAAAGCAAAGCAAAGTAACCCCACAAGCAATGGATCAGCTCATAGCTCCTGTGTCCTGTTACACCTGGTTATGAGCGGCGGTGAACAATTTTACTTCGGAGTCACGTGAGTGACTACGTGAAGAGCCCGCCTGGCGCTGGCAAACGGCATTACGTCGACGCTGACGGCGGAAGGAGGAGCTGCAGTAAGGAGCAGCTCCTCGCAGCGGTCGGAACGGCCCACAGGTAAGTGCAGCAAAGTCGGGACGTTTTTTAGCGTACGCTGGGTGGGTCTAGCAAGCGAAAGTAAAAGTAAAAATTCAGAGTCGCGTAACGTGCTGATTTAGCACTGATAATAAAGAAAATGGAGAAATCGGCAAAGAGAAATTCGCGGATAAAAAGATCTTCCCGGGGTGAAAATAAAAATACGGGACAAGAAGCTAGTGCGGATCCGGTTCCGATCCGATCCGGCCGCTGATATACCCGATAGCGAGTTTCTAGATTCTCCAGCAATAATAACCACGGAGGGAAATGCTCCTAAAAAATGTAAAAAGAAATCTGAGAGGCCCGTGGTTTCTGATGACTCTGATACTGAAAGTCCTCCAGATAATAAAACTATGTGGTTAAAAATGGAGCATATGGAGAAAGTTCTCCAAAAAATCATGAGACAAGGGTCACAGTACCCAGAAGGATCCCAAAAAAGCCCTGAGGGGTTTGATTATTCTGAATATGGCTGTGGGCCAAGTTGGGAGTTTGAAACTCCGGACCCAGGATTTGGGCTGGAAGAAGTCTCATGGGGTGAAATCCCAATTGATTTAGGGCTGCAGAAGGCAGACCCTGCTGGTGGTGATTTGGATTTTGAATGCACACCACAAAGTAAAAAGAAAAGGCCAAATGTGCCTGGGATAGCAAAAGAATTTGCTATACCTGAAGGAAGTGGTGAGGCTATGGAAGAAAACCTAGCTGCCAGTATTAATTATATGGTATCTCACCAACTTCAAGATTCTGTGATGATTGAAACATCAGAATTATATAAAACGCCAGGAAATTGTGCCTCATTGGAAGTGCCTACGGTTAATCCGTTGATATGGACATCCATGACTCCAAGTATGAGAGCTCAAGAAGTGAGATTTCAAAAAATCCTCAAACTAATTTCTGCTGCCGTTACGGCCTATGGGAGACAAATGGAGAGATTGGAGATGGATAAAGATTCAAAAAGATACTTTGGGCTTATTGTGCAATTCTTTCTATGAAATTAACTGTATGAGGAAAATGGCGATTCGGCCCATATTTCACCCTAGATTTGCAAGCCTGTGTCGAGCAAGTGGTGTTCAAGCTCCTGGGTATCTGTTTGGAGAAAATCTGCCTAAACAACTGAAAGAGTTGGATGAAGAAGCTATATAATTTAGCGGTGTGAAACCTTTCGTCTTTGGACAAAAAAGATATTTTTCGCCCCAAAGGGGTTTTGATTTTGGAAATAGAGGCAGAAATTTGTCAAGGAAGTATTATCGTCCTGCACAGCCCAATGCTTACCCGTATTCGGGGAGAAGGAGACCACCACGCTCATATGGAGAGGTATTAAAGACTTGTTTTATCCTTAAAGAAACTGCGGATAAATCTCCAGTTGGAGGGAGATTACAAAAGTTTTATAAAGACTGGCTTACTATTACTTCTGATCGATTTATATTACAAGCAGTTTCAGGAGCCACTATTACATTTAAAGAAGGGGTTAATCCGCCTGTACAGAATAAACCTGCTTATGCTTTCGTGTTTACTGCTATTGAAAAAGCAGAGATTAATGTGGAAATTGACAAATTATCTGAAAAAGGGAAAAGGGGTAATTGAAAAAACTTATGAACACGAGCATCAATTTGTCTCTAATATTTTTCGGAGAAATAAAAAAGATGGTGGTTGCAGAATTATTCTGGACCTTACAGATCTAAATAAGTTTGTAGAATACAAACATTTTAAAATGGAAACATTTAATACTGCAAGATATTTAATTTCAGCAGGTTGTTATATGGCTAAGATTGATTTAAAAGACGCTTATTATTCTGTACCTATACATCAGTTTTTCCGGAGATACTTAAAATTTAATTGGCTGGGACAATTATGGCAGTTTAAAGCTTTGCCAAATGGACTGAGTTCAGCTCCCAGGCTCTTTACGAAACTGTTGAAACCAGTTTTAGCCCAATTAAGAGCACAAAAACACATCGTTATGGCTTATCTCGATGACATTCTAATCATTAATGATAATCAAGAGTCAGGTGAGAACTCAGTTTCAGTTACTAAAGCTTTGTTTGAAAAGCTAGGGTTCTTGATTCATCCAATTAAATCCCAGCTGCAGCCAGCACAATCAATTAACTTTTTGGGGTTTGTAATCAACTCAGTGACTATGTTAATAACTTTACCAACAGATAAAGTTGATGATATTTTGGTAACTTGTAATAATCTTATTCACAAACCTTATCCTTCCATCCGAGAAGTAGCGAAAACCATTGGTAAACTAGTAGCAGCATTTCCTGCAGTAGAATTTGGTCCATTACATTATCAAAATCTTCAAAGGGACAAAATAAGAGCTCTCAAAGAGAAGGCAGGCCACTTTGATAGGCCTATGCAATTAACAAAAGAAGCTGTGTTGGAATTACAATGGTGGGTTAAAAATGTCCCACAAGCTGCTAAAAACATTCTGATTAAACAGCCTGAAATGGTTTTACAAACTGATGCTAGTGCTCTCGGATGGGGGGCAACAGATTCATCCTCCAGTTGTGGAGGTAGATGGAAAATTCAAGAAGAAACGTTTCTTCAAACTTATGGTATTAACTATTTAGAGTTATTGGGTGCTTTCTATGGTCTAAAAGCATATTGTTGTTCAAAAAAGGGTCTACATGAATTAATACAGTTAGACAATAAAACGGCTATTGCATATATTAATCACATGGGGGGAGTTAGATCAGTATCATGTGATTGTCTGGTCAATGAAATATGGCAATGGTGTGTTGACCGCCAAATTTGGATTTCAGCAAACTACATTCCAGGTAAAGACAATGTGGTGGCAGATAAAAGATCAAGGATATTTAAAGATAACACAGAATGGATGCTTAATCCAGCAATATTTAAGAATATTGTAACCCAATTTGGTTTACCAGAAATTGATCTGTTTGCATCAAGGCTTAGTCATCAATTGCCTAAATATGTGTCTTGGGAACACGATCCAGATGCAGTAGCAGTAGATGCTTTTTCATTGAACTGGGGGAATATGTTCTTTTATGCTTTTCCACCTTTTGCTTTGGTTCAGAAATGTCTGAAGAAAATAGAACAAGATTCTGCTTCTGGATTGTTGGTAGTTCCAAATTGGCCAACTCAACCTTGGTTCCCAGTAATGCTGAATATGATTAAAGAACCATATATGTCAATTCCTAACTGTAGTGATATTTTGATTAATCCAGTAACTAAAGAAATTTATCCATTATATGCATATATGAATTTATTAATCTGCAGGTTTTGACCAGACCACTACAGGAGCTGGGATTGTCGGACAAAACTATGGAAGTTATAGTCGCATCATGGCGAGATAGCACACAAAAACAATATATGACACATATAAAGAAATGGGAAGAATTTTGCATACAGTCAAATATTTCTTATGATACTGTGAATATTGCAAATGTTTTGGAGTTCCTTGCCAAATTGCATTTTGAGCAACATTTAAGTTACAGTGCCATTAATACTGCACGCAGTGCCTTATCATCTTATTTAGGACTAATGTCTGACCAGAAATCAATTGGATCACATCCATTAATATCTAGATTCATGAAAGGAATCTTTAACATCAATCCACCCAAACCAAGGTACACAGAGATTTGGGATGTGAGCATTGTACTTACCTTACTTAGGCAATGGACTCCAATTGAAGGATTGTCATTGGAAAGATTAACATTGAAATTAATAATGTTAATGTCATTGGTCTCAGCTCAAAGAGTGCAAACTTTACAAATGTTGCATTTAGACTGTATGCATGTGACTACAGATAACATTGTGTTCTATGTTTACGATCTGATCAAACAAAGCAGACCAGGGAGATCTGGAGCTAAGGTAACCTTTCAAGCTTATCCTATTGATCCTACTTTGTGTGTGGTTAAACATTTGAATCAATATGTTAAAGTTACTGAAACTCTGCGAGGAAATGAAAAAACGTTAATGATTACGCATAAAAAGCCACACACAAAAGCTTCAGTTCAAACTATCTCAAAATGGTTGAAACAGGTGTTGCTTTTAGCAGGAGTAGACACTGATGTGTTCAAATCTCACTCCACCAGGGCTGCAGCTACGTCCGCGGCGAAGGGGCGGGACGTACCACTCGAGCATATTTTAAAAATCGCAGGGTGGAGTAAAGAAGAAACTTTTTCAAAGTTCTACAATAAACCTGTTCACACTATGACAAGCTTTGGCCACGCGGTGTTGGGATCAATATAGTCACCTGCTTTGTTTACTATTGATTACTATAACCAGTTATGTAGTCACTTATATTTTTTATCACTTGTAATCATTCCCTCGGATATAAGGAGGGTTATTATATGTTCTTTAAACCATTAAAAAGTTAATTATGGAAAGAACTAATATTAGTCTGGTTTCTCATGTATGTATTTACTTAGCCGGACTGTCGTACTGATTAATTCTACGACATAAAAAACACAGAAAGCTTTAAAATCTTCACGTAGTCACTCACGTGACTCCAAAGTAAAATAGTAAGATTAAACGAGAACTTACCAGTTCGAAGTTTGATCGTTATTTTATGAGGAGTTACGATGAGGGATTACGTGCCCTCCACTCCCACCCTCATAAAATAAATGATCATCTGGTAGTTCTAAGTCTATTATGAGCCTTACTATGTTACTTCGGCTATTTGGTGTTCTGTGTTTTTCATGCCGCTGCTTTGAAGTATGCCGTTTGCCAGCGCCAGGCGGGCTCTTCACGTAATCCCTCATCGTAACTCCTCATAAAATAACGATCAAACTTCGAACTGGTAAGTTCTCGTTTAATGTTACTATTAAAAGGCTAATGGGAGGGAAAGCGTCTTCCTTAATGATGGTGGAACACAGCATGTGAGTGCGAAAGACAACATTAATGATTCCACAGAACTGGAATAAACTTGTGCAGAAAGCATCCAATTCTGCTTCAGATGTTTTCTTCAGAGAAAGAACTGTTGAAGTTCTGGATGGGCTAAAGATTGATATGGAGGAGGTACTGGAAAGACAACCTGCAATTAAGGTGTATAAGTCATCTGGTCCAGACAGAATGCATCTGACATTCCTGTCAGAAGTAGGGCAGGAAACTATAGACAACTGCACCACAAACTTGCAAATATCTAGAGATTATGGGGTAGTTTTGTTTAATTTAGAAGGTAGACAAAAATGCTGGAGAAACTCAGCGGGTGAGGCAGCATCTACGGGGTGAAGTATTGGGTGACGTTTTGGGTCGAGACCCTTCTTCAGACCATCATTAAGGTTAATTTACAGTTTAGTTTTGATACAACATGGAAACAGGCCCTTTGGCTCACCAATTGATGACCACCCATTCACTGGTTCTATCCTACACACCAGGGATAATTTACAGAAATTAATTAACCTACAAACCTGCACGTCTTTGGAATGTGGGAAGAAAGTGGAGCAGAGTAGTGGCAGCACAGTGACATAGCAGTAGAGTTGTTGCCTTATGCCCTTGTCCCACTTAGGAAACCTGAACGGAAACCTCTGGAGACTTTGCGTCCCACCCAAGGTTTCCGTGCGGTTCCTGGAGGTTTTTGTCAGTCTCCCTAATGGTCGAAAGTGGTTTCCTTTTTAAAAATCGGTAATTTTTTAGTCGAAGCCGGTTGCGATGCTAGTTAAAGGTGTTTGCCGGAGGACAAAAACCTCCGGGAACTGCACGGAAACTGCACTGCCTTGGGTGGGGCGCAAAGTCTCCAGAGGTTTCCGTTCAGGTTTCCTAAGTGGGTCAGGGGCATTACAGTACCAGAGACCCAGGTTCAATCCTGACTATGAATGTTGTCTGCATGAAGTTTGTACGTTCTCCCAGTGACCACATGGGTTTTCTCCGATTGCTCCGGTTCCCTCCCACATTCCAAAGACGTCTGGATTTGTAGGTTAATTGGCTTCTTGAAATTGTCCCTAGTGTGTAGGATAGAACTAGCGTAAGGGTGATTGTTGGTCGGTGTGGACTTGGTGGGCCAAAGGGCCTGTTTCCATGCTGTATCTCTAAACTAAACTAAATTAAACACCTGGAGAAAATCCACGCGATCACAGCGAGAATGGCAAACTCTGTACAGACAGAATCCTGTAGTCAGGATTGAACCAGTGTTTCAGGTGCTAAAAGGCAGCAACTCTACCGCTACATCACTGTACAACCCTTCCTTTAGTGTCCTTTGGTGCCTGTGCACAGGAAAATTCCAAATGTTACACCATTGTTCAAGGGTAGTGTGGTAAACCCAGTTACTACAAACCAATGTTTAACTTTGGTGGTGGGAGAACTCCTTGAATTAATAATCAGTTCGAGGATAAGATTATCATTTGGACAATTGTGGGTTGATCAGGAATCGGCTGCATAGGAGTAAATCTATGAAAAACATGATTTTAAGGGTAAATCATATCTAGTTAATATGATAAGACTTTTTGATGAAGTAACAGAGAGCGTTAGCAAGGAAATTGCATTGGTGTGGTTATATGGACATCATATCAAGGCATTTGATAAGAAGCCACACAATGGGCTTATCATCAAGATTAAAGACCATGGGATAAAAGAGGTGGTGCCAGAATGAATAGAATGTTGATTAAGTGGGAGGAAACAGAGAGTGGTGGTGAAATGCCGCTTTTGTGGGAAGTGACCTGTGGAATTTCACAGAGATAGTACAAGGACCATTGCTTTTATTGAAATCTTTAAAGACTTGTACATAGGCGCACAAGGAACAAATTCCAAATTTTCAGATGATAAAAAACATGAGATAACGTGAACTTGTAACCATTGATTGTATCCGCTTCTATAACTTCCTCTGGTGGCTTAGTCCAGAGGTAGCTATAAAGGTGGGTATAATTACAACTTTTAAAAGACATTTGGACAATGTATGGATTAGAAGGATTTAGAGTGATGTGGGCCACATGCAGGCAAATGGGATAGCAAACTGGGCTGGCATGGACATCCACTTTTATAGCTTCCTATATAGGTCTATAACTCCATGACTCTATAACGATGGGGAGGATAGTAATAGACACCAATGAAATTATAGATAGGTATGCAGAATGACAGAAAGATGGTCAGGTGAAATTTAATACTGGCAAATGTGAAGTGTTACATTTTGGAAAGAAGAATGAAAAAAAGATGTTATACAGTCATAGAGTAACAGAGAGATAGCATTGAAATAGTCCCATTGACCCATCAAGAAAACAAGGGGTTTACTGATGACTGTGCAATATATATTTCCACCTGTAACTCATCGAACTAATGATGCCTACACATAGCAAGACCTAGACAACATTTGATCATGTTGATCAAGACGCAAGTAAACATAGAAACATAGAAACATAGAAAATAGGTGCAGGAGTAGGCTTTTCGGCCCTTTGAGCCAGCACCACCATTCAATATGATCATGGCTGATCATCCAAAATCAGAACCCCGTTCCTGCTTTCTCCCCATATCCCTTGATTCCGTTAGCCCTAAATCTATCTCTCTCTTGAAAACATCCAGTGAATTGGCCTCCACTGCTTTTGGTGGCAGAGAATTCACAACTTTCTGGGTGAAAACATTGGTTTCATACTAGTAATATTGGTTCCACACCAGAAGTAAGCAATGACCATCTCTGACAAGAGAGTGTCTAACCATCTGTTCATCACAATCACTAAATCCATCACTATTACCTTCCATGGGTTAATTCTGTCTAAATAAAATAAATAGAGCAGTCACATAGGCTGCACTGCACCTTATCCTCAGTCCTCGCATTAGAAGTAGGAAATACCACTGCAATAATGCTCCCCGGTCAGTAGAAAGGGGGTTTGTCCTGGAGTGGAGTAATCTCCCAGCACTATGTTACGAAAAGAAGTGCTCTCGTACATGTAGTAGCGTAAACAAAGCTACTTAGATTTATTGGGCTCAATGCCTAATACTATACCATAATGATTGTTTGAAATTACCCCATCCCATTAGTTGCACATATCATTGGTGAGCAGTTCTGGTTGACATGGACAAGTTTCGCCAAAGTCCCTGCTTCCATGCAGCATAGCTATATGACTTATTAAAGTTAGTTGTTGGAAGATTCAGAGATTCCCGACAGGGAAAGCAATTGGGTACAATGCACACAATAAGTCTGCTCCAAGGTAGCACAAAATCTCTGAAACAGGTTCTTATTCGGACCACAGAGTCCTTTAACCCAGAGTGTTTCTTCATTATAATGCGGATCAGCCCACTGCTCATTGCTGATTTTTTTCCCTCCCTGTAGATCCATTTCAATGGAAAAATGCCCATGAGAACTATCCGCGTTATCATCAGAGGAAAGAACTGGACAAACTTGTTTCATTTTTCTGGTGTTACAAGCGTAGAAAGTTGTCACCAGCATTTGAATGCAAGCATTGTTGTGCTTTCAGCCAGTAGAATATTAGGTTACATTTATTTGTTTGTTGCAACCTTATTTGTCAGTGTGGGAACTCTTAATGCTAAAACAACTACAGCTAACAGAGTTTCAGTTCTGTTGGTGGCCTTGCTTCGGCTGTAAGAGTGAGTGATATCATAATTCCTTTTCATTCAATACAGGAGATTCTGAAGCCTTGACACAAAAGTTTAAAAGGTGTGTGGAGAATAATTACATCTTCTTGCCAGAGCCATGGCCAAATTTAAAAATAGATTGTGAAACAAACGGTTCACTCTTTTGGGCATGATTCAGTGTGGCTGAATCTAACCAAATAGATTCATATTGTAAAATATAGGAGGAACTGGAGGAACCCATTAGGTCAGGCAGCATCTGTGGAGAGAAAAGGACAATCCTCTTTTCAGGTTTAGACCCTCTATCTGGACTGGGTTGTTTCACTCCACAGATGCTACCTGACCAGCTGAGTTCCTCCACCAGCTCTACTTTTTTAATCCAGATTCCGACATCTGTAATCATGACCTGCTAAATATAGTAAGTGAAGTGCATGGAATATACGATCTGCAGGTTGTTGTTCCCAATGGAAAGGAAGGAACAATGAAAGTTTAAAATTAGGGAGGGATGGTGCAGGGTTGGTCAGATGTGGTAGCACAATGATTTGTGTTATTAGACTGGTATTGTACAGATAGTGGTTCTGTTCTTCGTACCAGGTGCCCACAGACATCTACAAGTCCTTTCTTCATTCTGTATTTGAATGGCCTGATGCTGTTCAATCTGCATTGATTTCTTGATGTGGGTCAAAACCTGATGGCTTCTCGAATGTATCAACAATGGAATGTCTGGTTCCAGTGGATGGACAAGTCCGTTCCATTGTAAACACAGTCAGAGTTTGTGCGTCTTGACCTGGTTCAGGAATTGCGTTAATGTGCAGCTCCTTACAGACTGCATTTGGGATCTGGACCTGGATGACCTCAGGATTTTCCTGGAGAATGAGAAGTTCTTACATAGGGATTATAGTGAGGATCATGTCTGAGGTACAGGAAGAGAGTTGGTGGGTGACCATGAGAAAAGGGAGTAGAGAGAGAGTGTAGGTGACCCTTGTGCTCTTTTCCCTTCAATACAGGTATACCCTTTTGGATATTGTTGAGGGGAATGACTCGTCAGGGGAGAGCAACAGTAGCAGTCAGGTTAGTGGCACCAAGCCTGGCTCTGAGGTACAACAGGGAAGGGTAATGTCAAGTCAGAGGTAGAAGACACGTTAGTTAGCAGGGCAGACAAGAGATTCTATGGCATCAATGAAAACTCCTGGATGGTCTGTTGCCTCCCTAATGCTAGGGTTCAGGATATCTCAGAGCGACTACGTGACATTCTTACGGGAGAGGATGAGTGGAATTAATTATGAGGTGAATCTTTACTTTTATGTGACTTTGTGGAGGCTGGATGAGCAATAGCCAGTCAGGAGGAGTGCATTCGAACATCTCTGATACCACATGCTTTGTGACATTGAGGTGTTGCTCGACGCATTTTCTTTTGAGCGTGGACAATCATCATTAATCCAGCTTTCGGTGAGCCCCCAATATCTGACCTAACCTTGAACAATCTTGAGGTTCTGGCTAGAAGGTTAAGCTCTGGCCCACCATTACGGCCAGTGTTGGGGTTGGTTTTACAGCTGATGCTCTTGCATTGAGGTTGGGTGTCACATTCAGGTGGCAAACAGTGGGTCGTTTCTTTGGGTTAGAGAATTATATATCTTTGTAATGACACTGCTGCATTTGAACACAAATTGTCGGACATTTCCAGTTTCCAGAAGGAGTGATGTGCTAAACCTGCGATCTTGCATTTTATTGATAATGCTACCAGACTAGTGATCAAAAGGCCTGGACTAGCAAACCAGCGAGTAAAACAGATTGCTGCAAAATAACAATCTGTTTTGCTTCTGGTGGCGCTATGGAGGGCTAGGGAGTAACGCCAGCCAGCTCCTTGAAAAAAACGGAGAAAAATCGGGGAGAAACCGACCTACCTGCTTCCTTTGCACCGATTGCTGTGAGTGACATCATCAGGCACGCGACTTACTATGTCTACACAGCGCAGCCCACCCCCGGAAAACCGAAAAGTTGGGCTACCAGACTGAAAACGGTGGAAGGCCCGACTGAAGCCTCGGGCTCAGGTGGGACGCTATCCCAAGAAGATGTGTTGAAAAAAATGACGAAAAAATCGGAAGGTGAAGAACTTAAAACTTTTATTGCAAGTGAAATTGCTGGTTTAAGGGAAGAAATAAAGCTGATGAATGTTGGTGAAGAAATAAAAAAAATCAAGGAGGAAATGAAGGACTTAAAGCTTGAAATTAATACCATGACTAAGAATACATCGGATGAACTGAAGAAAGAAATTGCAGAAATATTGACTGGTCTGACAAATGAGACGAATGTTAAAATCGTAAATGTGAAAACTGATTTTGAAGAAAGGCTGAATCCTGCGGAGCAGGCACTGAACCAACAGATGGCTGCCATAAAAGGCCTTGAAGAACTAGCCAAAACAAGTGCTCAGACTACAGCAAAGCTTATCACAGAAAATCGATGTCTAACTGAATTACTGGGCAAAATAACCGAGAAATGTACTGAATTGGAAGGTTGCCAGAGAAGACAGAACCTAAGAATTGCGGGTATTCCAGAAGGGAAAGAGAAGGATCAAAATCCCCGAGAATTCACTGCAAATTTACTGCAAAAAGTTTTATCTCTGGAACAAAAGCCTTTACTAGCCCGAGCACACAGAGTGATGAGACGTCCGACAAGACAAAATGCTCCCCCAAGACAAATGATAATAAAAGTACAGTACGACCACGCCTTGGAGGAGATAATGGAAAAAATATCAAGAAACAGAAATCTTGCATTTGAAGGGGACAGGATCAGTATTTATCGAGACTATCCAGCAGAGGTCTCCAGGAAACGAAAAGCGTTTAATGAGACTAAAAGTATCTTGAGGGAAGTGGAGAATTTGATATATGGTCTGAGGTATCCAGCTACCCTAAGAGTCACTTACAACCAGAAGGAATATTTTTTCACCAACCCTGTGGAAGCATTGGACTTTGCCCAGAAGATTAAGGCTCAAGAGGATGCTTGAATAATACTTTTAAAACTGAACCTCACCATTGAATAAACTGATTTTGCAGGTCTGTTTGGAATTAAAGTGGTGACTAAGGAAGCTGGAGAAAGATGTGGATTGGAAACTCTCCCATGGATACTAATAATTAGTATAACTGCACTACTAATACAAATAACTAATAAATACTAAAATTATAGCGTGGTATATTTACTAATCAGAGTTAATAATTATCACTAATGACCAATACTTATAATGGAATGATTAGAGTCAAATATAGAGTTTGATTTCATTTGCCCTCTTTGGAAATCTTCTTTCTTTTTTACTAGTATTTTTTATTTTTATTTTCTTTTACCTTTCTTTTCGTTTTTTTAATTAAATTTTCAAACAAGTTTCAAATTTTCGTATCCTCATATTTCTGACTATTGGAACCCGAATATTTTAAAATTTAATATCCCCGGTAAAATACTGCTATGGAATAAAAATTCCAAGAAACCAAGGAGCTGGTTAAGTTCGTAACATCAACTAATGAAGTCGGTAGATGGTTAGCCATGCTAGTATGGCTAGCACTAACTACACTAATACTAGATGTAGTTTTTTCCTTCTTTATGCACAATACTAATTTCTTAATCTATCCTATTTTCTTCTCTATTATAATCTATCATTATTATTTTCAGTTTGAATGGAGTTACAAATTGCATCAAAGGAGATATACACGTGAGAGACATTCAAGCGTCTTAAAATTCATCTATTCGGAGTTCGGATGTAAGGTCGGGTCTGTTGAACTGAACCATTGGCTCTATTATAGACCCCCATAGACAAAAGATGCAAGATTTAAAAATGAATACGGGGAATGAAGGAATAACGTTTTGCAGCTGGAACGTTAAAGGTATTAATGAACCAATTCAGAGAGGTAAAGTACTAGGACATTTAAAAGCAATTAAAGCTGATGTGATTTTTATTCAAGAAACACATTTAAAAAAAGATGCCGAGCATATGCTGAAAGCTAAATGGATAGATAAAACGTATCATTCTTCTTTTACACACAAACCAAGAGGCGTAGCAATATTATTTTGTAAAGGCACTTTATTCAAACATACATCAACTATAACTGATAATGACGGTAGATACATTATTGTAATAGGAGAATTAAATGCACAAAAAATGATTCTTGTCAATGTATATGGACCAAACTTTGATAGTCCACTGTTTTTTAAGAAAATATTTAACAACATCCCGGAAATAGCACAACATAACTTAATAATTGGAGGAGATTTAAAATGTACATTAGATTCTTATTTAGATAGATCCACAAGACAAATGAAAACCAAATCCCATTCCAGTGACTTATTAAATGCATATATGGATACTAGTAACATTAAAGATGTTTGGAGAGTAGAAAATCCAACTGGACGAGAATATTCATTTTATTCACCTGTACATAAAACCTATTCAAGAATAGATTATTTTTTGGTTGACGCTAAACTTATATCACTTATATCATAATTCAAAATACCATAATATTACAATCTCAGATCACGCACCTTTAACATTTATGATTAAAATAAATGGTAAAACGGAAAAACAGGGACAATGGAGATATAACCCACAAATTTTAATAGACAAAGTAACTCAGGAATATATTATAGAACAGATCAAGATTTTCTTTGAAATAAATGATAAACCGAAAATAGCTTCTTCCCTATTATGGGAAACTTTTAAAGCATATACCCGTGGAATTATGATTTCTTCTCAAGCATTTTATAATAAAGAGAATCGGAGGGAACAACAGGAATTGGAAAAGGAGATTAAACAATTAGACACAGAGAACGCTGCTAATCCATCCATAACAAAACAATAAAATTGCTGCACTGAAATATAAATTAAATAAAATATACTCAGATCAAGTTGTAAAACTCTATCAATACACTAAATAATTACAATTTGAATTTGGAGATAAACCTAAAAAATTATTAGCTCGTCAATTACGGAAGACAGAGGGAGAAAAATTAATCCATAGGATTAAATCATTTAATGGCGAACCATTAGTTCAACCTAAAGATATTAATGAGAGATTTTTGCAATATTATAAACATTTATATTCAGCTAAAACAACAAAAAACAGGTTAGGAATAGAAGCATTTAAAAAAAAATGTAATCTGAATGGGTTGGATTCACAAAATAGAGAATCACTAAATGCTGAAATTTCAGTAAAAGAAATCGAAGAATCTATCAGATCATTAAAAAATGGTAAAACACCGGGACCAGATGGTATTGGTTCGGAATTTTATAAAACATTTTATGATCTGATTGCACCACGTTTGAAGATACTGTATGAATACATTTATACCCACCAGAAACTACCAGAAACGTTAAATGAATCTATTATAACACTTATACCTAAAATAGACAAAGACCTGGATGACCCAGGATCATATATAGCTCTTTTAAATACTGATCAAAAGATACTAACCAAAATATTAGCACAAAGACTAAGCACAGTTATTAATAAATTAATTCACCCAGATCAAACAGGATTTATACCAAAACGATATTCCTCATATAACCTGAGACGATTATTCAATATTATATATTCGAAAAGAGATATTAATAAAGACCTAGTGATTATATCGTTAGATGCGGAGAAAGCCTTTGACCAGGTGGAATAGTCTTACTTGTTTCCGGTTATGGAAACTTTTAAGTTGGGAGAGAAGTTTATTACTTGGGTTAAATTAATCCAACAGCAGAATAATAACAAATCAAATGCTATCAACTAAATTTAATCTGTTTCGAGGCTGCAGACAACGTTGTCCTTTATCCCCACTACTGTTTGCACTTGCAATAGAACCATTAGCTCAATGTGTGAGATTACATCATGAAATATATGGGTATGATACCAGGGACACTGAAAATAAAATCTCTTTATATGCGGATGATGTATTACTTTATATCACAAAGCCGGAAATTAGTATCCCAAATTTACTAAAATTAATAACTGAATTTGGATTATTTTCAAGATATAGTATTAATTGGAATAAAAGTGAACTTATGCCAATAATGGTAAATAACTTACAGATACTACAACAATTTCCTTTTAAGGTAGCAAACGAAAAAATCAAATATCTTGGAATTTATGTAACAAAAAGATTTGATTCTTTATTTAAATCCAATTTTCCACTTTTATTGAATAAATTAAATAAGAACATTTTATATTGGAAAACATTACCTATCTCAAAGCTGGGTAGAATTAATGCAATAAAAATGATTTTTCTCCCGCAATTACTATATCTCTTCCAATTGATTCCAATATATCTTCCTAAAAATATCTTTTAAAATGTTGATTCTATAGTCACCAACTTTATTTGGGATTATAAGAACCATAGAATAAATAAAAAACATGTATGTAAATCAAAAATAAATGGAGGTCTAGCACTGCCAAACGTTATGTTTTATTACTGGGCAGTTAATATTAAAATATGAATTTTTGCTTAGTAGAGACAGATAAACAAGCTGGTTAAAATTGGAAAAAGAAGATTGTTCGCCTTTTGAAATTAGCTCGATTTTATTCGCTAACATTAAACTAGGTAAGAAAATCTATAGTGAAAATCCTATAATAGAAAGTGGGATACGTATCTGGAAACAAATAAAGAAAACATTAAAATTGAAATGTATACCACTAGCCCTAACCATTGTAAATAACGTTTAAACCTTCAATCATGGACAAAGGTTTTTTACAATGGAAAAACTATGGAATTAATAAGATGGGCGATCTCTATAGGGAAAACTCCTTCATGTCATTTCAAGAATTACAACAAATTTATGGATTACATTCAAAAGATTAAATATTTACAAATTAGAGACTATGTAAAAGCAAACACACAAGAAATCAGAAATAGAAAGACAGAAATTTTAGATGAATGTCTAGATAAACACCCGAACACAGAAAAATTGATATCATATATTTATAACATTTTATTAGAAAACGATGTTCCAACGACAGAACTATATAGACAATCATGGGAAAACGAATTAGGTCAATTAATCAGACTAGAAGTATGGGATGAAAGTTTACAACATATACACCATTGTTCATTAAATGCTAGACACTCTCTTATACAATTTAAAATATTACATAGATTACATTATTCAAAATCCAAATTACATAGTATTTTTTCAAATGTATCTGCCATATGTGATAACTGTCAGCACTTAGAAGCTAACAACGCAGTAATTTACAAATTGTGTAAAAATTACTAAATTTTGGACAGAAATATTTAAGATAATTTTGAATGTTGTTAATATGAATCTGATCCCTGACTCAAAATTAATAATATTGGGAATATTAGAAACAGATCAATTAATAACAACAAATCAAAGAATTTTTATTGATTACAGTTTAATAATTGGGAAAAAATTAATATTCAAATTCTGAAAAGATATTTCTACTTATATAGAAGTATAAATAAGATTAACTGTAAAAATTTGGGCCCCATATCTGGGAAAGGGTGTGTTGGCGCTGGAGAGGGTCCAGAGGTTTACACAAATTATTCCAGGAATGAGTGGGTTAGCATACGATGAGCGTTTTACAGCAATGGGCCTCTACTCACTGGAGTTTAGAAAATTGAGGGGGACCTTATTGAAACTTACAAAATAATGAAAGGAGTTGATCAAATCCTTGTTCGAGACGTACTGTGGCCCTATCCCCGAACTCTACCTCCGCTACATTGACGATTGCATTGGTGCTATCTCCTGCACCCACACACAACTCACAGACTTCATCCATTTCACCACTAACTTACATCCGGCACTCAAATACACCTGGACCATTTCCGTCATTTCCCTACCATTTCTTGACCTTACTATCTCCATCGCAGATGATAGACTACTGACCGACATCCACTATAAACCCACTGACTCCCATGGCTATCAGGACCACACGTCTTCCCACCCTGTTTCCTGTAAGGACTCCATCCCCTACTCACAATTCCTCCGTCTACGCACGCATCTGCACCCAGGATGAGGTGTTCCACACCAGGGAGTCAGAGATGTCCTCATTCTTCAGGGAACGGGGGTTCCCCTCTTCTATCATAGATGAGGCTCTCACCAGGATATCTTCTATACCCCATGACTCAGCTCTCACACCATCCCCCCCCACTCGTAACAAGGGCAGAGTCCCCCTTGTCCTCAACTTCCACCCTACCAGCCGTCAAAAACAACAAATAATCCTCCGACCTTTTCGCCACCTCCAACGTGATCCGACCACTTGCCACATCTTCCCATATCCTCCCCTGTCTGCTTTCCGCAGAGACCGCTCCCTCCGTAGGTCCCTGGTCAATTCGTCCCTTCCCACCCGAACCACCCTGTCTCCGGGCACTTTCCCTTGCAACCGCAAGAAATGCCACACTTGTCGCTTTACCTCCCCCCTTGACTCCATTCTAGGACCCAAGCTGTCTTTCCATGTGCGGCAGAGGTTCACCTGCACCTCCTCCAATCTCATCTATCGCATCCGCTGCTCTAGATGTCGGCTGCTCTACATCGGAGAGACCATGCGTAGGCTTGGCGATCATTTCGCCGAACATCTCTGCTCGATTCGCAATAACCAACCTGATCTCCTGGTGGCTCAGCACTTCAACTCCCCCTCCCATTCCGAATCCGATCTTTCTGTCCTGGACCTCCTCCATGGCCAGAGTGAGGACCATCGTAAATTGGAGGAGCATATTTCGCTTGGGCAGTTTGCACCCAGCAGTATGAACATTGACTTCTCTAATTTCAGGTAGTCCTTAATTTCTCCTCCCCTTCTCAGCTCTCCTTCAGCCCTCTGGCTCCACCTCTTCCTTTCTTCCTCCCGCACCCCCCCCCCCCCCCCCCCCACCCTCACATCAGTCTGAAGAAGAGTGTCGACCCAAAACGTTTTTCTCTTCGCTCCATAGATGCTGGCTCACCCGCTGAGTTTCTCCAACATTTTTGTCTGTCTAAGCTAGAACGAAGGAGGTTTACAGAATCACAAAGGTCATATATAAGTTGTATGAACAACGTCTTATTCCCAGGGTAAAGAATCTAGAAATGGAAAATATAAATTTAAAGTGCGATGGGAAAGATTTAGAGATTTAAATGCTGTTAAACTCTATAACAGAAAGTTGTATATATAGTATATTTTGATTTCCAAAAGGAATTTTACCTCAGAAGAGACTATGTGCAAATTAAGAACCCAAGAAAATGGAGGAGGTGTGTTCGCATAGTTTGAGAATTTAGTCAAATAGAAAAGAGAGTTGGAATAAGATGGTGTTTTTCAGGCTGGAGGGACTAAGGGGAGTTATTTCTCCTTGTTTGTTAACTATTTACATTAATAAACTGGAGGTGGGAATGAAATGCAAGGTTTCCAAGTATGCCAATGCAACAAAAATAAGTAAGGTATGTTGTGATGAGGAAATGGTAATCTGCAATGTATTGTAGATAGATTGAACGATTAGGTGAAAACCTGGCAATGAGGTTCATTATGGGGAAATGTGAGGTTACACTTTTCAGAAGGAGGAATCAACGTGGATTTTTACGTAAATGGAGAGAGATAGCAAATGGGTGGTTCAATAGGATCGAGTTATTCTAGTTCATGAATCACAAAACAGTAGCAGGCAGGTCGAATAAGTAGTTAAGAAGGCAAATGCTATGTGTAATGAAATATAAGGAAGGAATTGTAGTTAGAGAATAGGGAGGTTTTTTTTTACAGTTGAACAGGATGTTGGTGAGGCCATACCTGAAACACTGCAGAGATTTAGTTCCATTATCTAAAAAAGGAGATAGTAGCATTGGAGGCCCAAAGGAGATTCACCAGAATAATGAGTAGGAAAGAACTGCAGATGCTGGTTTAAATCGAAGGTAGACACAAAATGCTGGAGTAACTTTGTCTCTGGAGAGAAGGAATGGTTGACATTTCGGGTTGAGTCCTTTCTTCAGACTGATGTCGGGAGTCGGTGGGACAGAGATTTGGAGTTAGAGAAGTCAATGTTCATATTGCTAGGGTATAAGATACCCATGTGAAACATGAGGTGCTGATCCTCCAATTTGCGCTGGGCCTCCTCCATTGGGATCCCGTTGGAGGTGTCAAAAATGTTGGAGGATATATGCTGTGTGCGACGGCTGATCAGGTGGAAGGTGAGGACAAGGGGGTCGGAGCATAAGGTTGGAGGCTTTAGAGAGCCAGCTCTCTGCCCTCTAAAGCCTCCAACCTTATCGTTCCCCAGCCCCGCAGGGCCCAATTTTATCTTCTCCCCAAAATCCATAAACAGAACTGTCCTGGCACACCCTTTGTTTCTGCTTGTTCATGTCCCACCAAATTAATTTCCACATACCTCGCTCCATCCTATACTCCCTGGTCCAATCCATCCCTATCTATGTCCAAGACACCTCACACGCTCTTTGTCTCTTCAATGACTACCATTTCTCAGGCCCCCACTCCCTCATCTTTACTATGGATGTCCAGTCACTCTACATCTCCATCTCCCACCAGGCAGGTCTTAAAGCCTTCCGTTTCTTCCTCGACTGCAGAATCAGCCAATTTCCGTCTACTAATATTCTCATTAGGGTCTCCTCAATATCCCGCAGCTCCACTCTTACTCTCCCTCCCCCCATATGTAACAAGGACAGAGTCCCCCTTGTCCTCACCTCCCACCCCATTGGCCGTCGCATACAGCATATAATCCTCCAACATTTTCACCACCTCCAACGGGATTTCACAACTGGCAAAACAAAACAAGCCCCGCGCTGGATTTTAAACCTTAGCAACACCCGACCGGTAAGGTTTAAAATCCAGCGTGGGGCTTGTTTTTTCAGAGGCCCACAGGAGCCGTTGGAAGAGGAGGAGAGGGAGGAGCGACACCCGACCGGTAAGGTTTAAAATCCAGCGCGGGGCTTGTTTTTTCAGAGGCCCACAGGAGCCATTGGAAGAGGAGGAGGGGGAGGAGCGACACCCGACCGGTAAGGTTTAAAATCCAGCACAGGGCTTGTTTTTTCAGAGGCCCACAGGAGCCGTTGGAAGAGGAGATGGGGGAGGAGCGACACCCGACCGGTAAGGTTTAAAATCCAGCACGGGGCTTGTTTTTTCAGAGGCCCACAGTAGCCGTTGGAAGAGGAGGAGGGGGAGGAGCGACACCCGACCGGTAAGGTTTAAAATCCAGCGCGGGGCTTGTTTTTTCAGAGGCCCACAGGAGCCGTTGGAAGAGGAGGAGGTGGAGGAGCGACACCCGACCGGTAAGGTTTAAAATCCAGCGCGGGGCTTGTTTTTTCAGAGGCCCACAGGAGCCGTTGGAAGAGAAGGAGGGGGAGGAGTGACACCCGACCGGTAAGCTTTAAAATCCAGCGCGGGGCTTGTTTTTTCAGAGGCCCACAGGAGCCGTTGGAAGAGGAGGAGGTGGAGGAGCGACACCCGACCGGTAAGGTTTAAAATCCAGCGCGGGGCTTGTTTTTTCAGAGGCCCACAGGAGCCGTTGGAAGAGAAGGAGGGGGAGGAGCGACACCCGACTGGTAAGCTTTAAAATCAAGCGCGGGGCTTGTTTTTTCAGAGGCCCACAGGAGCCGTTGGAAGAGAAGGAGGGGGAGGAGCGACACCCGACCGGTAAGCTTTAAAATCAAGCGCGGGGCTTGTTTTTTCAGAGGCCCACAGGAGCCGTTGGAAGAGGAGGAGGGGGAGGAGCGACACCCGACCGGTAAGGTTTAAAATCCAGCGCGGGGCTTGTTTTTACCGAAATCCATAACATTCCATTTGGAGAAGTGGGTTTTTTTTTTGAGGAAGCCGCTGATTGGTGGGAAGTGGACCAGGGTAACCAGCTGATTGGCAGTCAGATCCCAGCAGTTTGTTGTGTACTTTATATTGTATCCTGTGTAAGGGGGGCAGTATGAAGGCCAGGGCAGTGTACTGTTCTGGATGTCAGATGTGGGAGGTCAGGGAATCTGATAGCCCTCCAGACATCCACATCTGCGCCAGGTGTGTTGAGATGGGGCTCCTAAAGGACTGGGTTAGGAACCTGGAGCAGCAGCTCGATGACCTCCGTCTGGTCAGGGAGAGTGAGGAGGTCATAGAGAGGAGCTACAGGGAGGTAGTCACTCCCAAACCACAGGAGGCAGACAAGTGGGTCACAGTTAGGAAGGGCAAGGGGCAGAGGCAGGGGCTAGAGAGTACCCCTGTGACCGTACACCTGGAAAATAGGTACTCGGGTTTGAGTACGATTGGAGGGGACAGCCTAGCTGGGGGTAGCAACAGCGGCCGGGCCTCCGGCACAGAGACCGGCCCTGATGCTCAGAAGGGTAACAAAAAGAGGAGGGCAATTGTAATAGGGGACTCTATAGTTAGGGGGTCGGATAGGCGATTCTGTGGACGCAGTCGGGAGACCCGGATGGTAGTTTGCCTCCCTGGTGCCAGGGTCTCGCATGTGTCAGAACGTGTCCAAAAGATTCTGATAAGGGAGGGAGAGGAGCCTGATGTTGTGGTACACATAGGTACCAATGACATAGGCAGAAAAAGTGACGAGGTCCTGAAGGGAGAATTTAGGGAGTTGGGGGGAAAGTTAAGGAGAAGGACCAAAAGGGTAACAATTTCAGGATTACTGCCTGTGCCGCGTGACAGTGATAGTAGGAATGAAATGAGGTGGAGGATAAATGCGTGGCTGAGGGACTGGTGCAGTGGGCAGGGATTCAAGTTTCTTGATCACTGGGACCTCTTTTGGGGAAGGCATGATCTGTACACAAAGGACGGGTTGCACTTGAGCCCGAGGGGGACCAATATCCTGGCAGGGAGATTTGCAAAGGCTACTGGGGTGACTTTAAACTAGAACAGCTGGGGGGAGGGACTCGGGTAGAGGGGGCTAGGGGTCAGGGTGTGGGGCAAGAGGCAGAGAAGGGAAGCACTCGGATCCAAAATGTAGGTGAGAAAGATGAAAAAGATAATAGACAGAGAATAAGGGATGGTGGGTTTCTAAAATGTGTATATTTTAATGCTAGGAGCATTGTAAGTAAGGTGGACGAACTTAGAGCCTGGATTGACACCTGGAAATATGATGTTGTGGCAATCAGTGAAACATGGTTGCAGGAGGGCTGTGATTGGAAACTAAATATTCCAGGATTTCGTTGCTTCAGGTGTGATGGAATTGGAGGGACCAGAGGGGGAGGTGTTGCATTGCTTGTCAGAGAAGATATTATAGCAGTGCTTTGGCAGGATAGATTAGAGGGCTCGTCTAGGGAGGCTATTTGGGTGGAACTGAGAAGTGGGAACGGTGTAGCAACACTTTTAGGGGTGTATTATAGACCGCCAAATGGGGAGCGTGAATTGGAAGAGCAAATATGTAAGGAGATAGCAGATATTAGTAGTAAGCACAAGGTAGTGATTGTGGGAGATTTCAATTTTCCAAAAATAGACTGGAAAACACATTCTGTAAATGGGCTGGATGGTTTGGAGTTTGTATTAAATGTGTGCAGGATAGTTTTTTGCAGCAGTACGTAGAGGTATCGACCAGAGAAGGGGCAGTGCTGGACCTCCTGTTAGGAAATGAGGCAGGTCAGGTGACGGAGGTATGCGTTGGTGAGCACTTCGGGACCAGTGATCACAATACCATTAGTTTCAATATAATTATGGAGAGAGGCAGAACATGGACCTAGGGTGGAGATTTTTGATTGGAGAAAGGCTAGCTTTGAGGGAATGCGTAAGGATTTTAAAGGAGTGAATTGGGACACTTTGTTTCATGGGAAGGATGTAGAAGAGAAATGGAGGACATTTAAAGGGGAAATTGTAAGAGTACAGAATCTTTTGTCCCTGTTAGGTTGAAAGGAAATAGTAAAAATTGGAAAGAGCCATGGTTTTCAAGGGAAATTGGACACTTGTTTCGAAAAAAGAGAGATATCTACAATAATTATAGGAGGCATGGAGTAAATGAGGTGCTAGAGGAGTATAAAGAATGTAAAAATAATCTTAAGAAAGAAATTAGGAAGGCTAAAAGAAGATATGAGGTTGCTTTGGCAAGAAAGGTGAAAGTAAACCCAAAGGGTTTCTACTGCTATATTAATAGCAAAAGGATAACGAGGGATAAAATTGGACCATTAGAGAACCAGAATGGACAGCTATCTGCAGAGCCAAAAGAGATGGGGGAGATATTGAACAATTTCTTTTCTTCGGTATTCACCAAGGATGAGGATATTGAACTCGGTGAGTTAAGGGGAAAGAGTAGAGTAGCTATGGAAACTATGAGATTCAAAGAGGAGGAAGTACTGACACTTTTGAAAAATATAAAAGTGGATAAGTCTAGAGGTCCTGACAGGATATTCCCTAGGACATTGAGGGAAGTTAGTGTAGAAATAGCAGGAGCTATGACAGAAATATTTCAAATGTCATTAGAAACGGGAATAGTGCCGGAGGATTGGCGAACTGCGCATGTTGTTCCATTGTTTAAAAAGGGTTCAAAGAATAAACCTAGCAATTATAGACCTATTAGGTTGACGTCAGTGGTGGGCAAATTAATGGAAAGGATACTTAGAGATAATATATATAAGCATCTGGATAAACAGGGTCTGATCAGGAACAGTCAACATGGATTTGTGCCTGGAAGGTCATGTTTGACAAACCTTCTTGAATTTTTTGAAGCGGTAACTAGGGAAATTGATGAGGGTAAAGCAGTGGATGTTGCCTATATGGATTTCAGTAAGGCCTTTGACAAGGTTCCCCATGGAAGGTTGGTTAAGAAGGTTCAATCTTTGGGTGTTAATGGCGGAGTAGCAAGATGGATTCAACAGTGGCTGAATGGGAGATGTCAGAGAGTAATGGTGGATGGCTGTTTGTCAGGTTGGAAGCCGGTGACCAGTGGGGTGCCTCAGGGATCTGTGTTGGGTCCACTGTTGTTTGTCATGTACGTCAATGATCTGGATGATGGGGTGGGAAATTGGATAAGTAAGTATGCAGATGATACTAAGATAGGTGGTATTGTGGATAATGAAGTAGATTTTCAAAGTCTACAGAGAGATTTGGGCCATTTGGAAAAGTGGGCTGAAAGATGGCAGATGGAGTTTAATGCTGATAAGTGTGAAGTGCTACATCTTGGCAGGACAAATCAAAATAGGACGTACATGGTAAATGGTAGGGAATTGAGGAATGCTGTGGAACAGAGGGATCTAGGAATAACTGTGCATAGTTCCCTGAAGGTGGAATCGCATGTAGATAGGGTGGTAAAGAAAGCCTTTGGTGTACTGGCCTTTATAAATCAGAGCATTGAATATAGGAGTAGGGAAGTAATGTTAAAATTGTACAAGACATTGGTAAGACCAATTCTGGAGTATGGTGTACAATTTTGGTCGCCTAGTTATAGAAAGGATGTCAACAAAATAGAGAGAGTACAGAGATTTACTAGAATGTTGCCAGGGTTCCAGCAACTATGTTACAGAGAAAGGTTGAACAAGTTAGGTCTTTATTCTTTGGAGCGCAGAAGGTTAAGGGGGGGACTTGATTGAGGTCTTTAAAATGATGAAAGGGATAGACAGAGTTGACGTGGATACGTTTTTCCCATTGAGGGTAGGGAAGATTCAAACAAGAGGGCATGACATGAGAATTAAGGGACAGAGGTTTCGGGGTAACGTGAGGGGGAACTTCTTTACTCAGAGGGTGGTGGCTGTGTGGAATGAGCTTCCAGCAGAAGTGGTGGAGGCAGGATCGATTTTAACATTTAAGAGTAAAGTGGATAGGTATATGGACGTGAAGGGAATGGAGGGGTATGGTCTGAGTGCAGGTAGATGGGACTAGGGGAAAACAAATGGTCGGCACGGACTGGAAGGGCCGAGAGGGCCTGTATCGTTATGTGGTTATATGGCCACATCTTCCCATCTCCACCCCTTTTTGCTTTCCGCAGAGACCATTCGCTCCGCAACTCTCTGGTCAACTCATCCCTTCCCATCCAAACCACCCCCTCCCCAGGTACCTGCCCCTTTACCTCCCCCGTTGACTCCATCCAAGGACCCTGACAGTCCTTTCAGGTGAGGCATATATTCACTTGTACCTCCACCAACCTCATCTACTGTATCCACTGTCCAGATGTCATCTCCTGTACATCAACGAGACCAAGCGCAGGCTCCGCAATCGTTTCGCTGAACACCTCCGCTCAGTCCGCCTAATCTACCTGATCTCCCAGTTGCTCATCATTTTAACTCCCCCTCCCATTCCCAATCTGACCTTTCTGTTCTGGGCCTCCTCCATTGTCAGAGTGAAGCCCAGCGCAAATTGGAGGAACAGCACCTCATATTTCACTTGGGTAGCTTTACAGCCCAGCGGTATGAACATTGACTTCTCTAACTTCAAATAGCCCTTGCTTTTCCTCTCTCTCCATCCCTTCCCCCTTCCCAGTTCTCCCACCAGTCCCCTGACATCAGTCTGAAGAAGGGTCTCGACCCGAAACATCACCCATTCCTTCTCTTCAGAGATGCTGCCTGTTTTGTTGTTACTCCAGCATTTTGTGTCTACATTCACCAGAATAATTCCTGGGACAAGAGGTTCCTCAGTCAAGAGAGGCTGGGCAGTTTAGGCCTGTGTTCCTTGGAGTTTACAAAATGTAAGGGTAACTTTATTCAAACATATAAGATCCAAAGGGGCAGATGTTGAGATGCTTTCACAGATGGGAGAGTCACAAACAAGGGGACACAGTTGAAAATATATGGGGCTGCTAATTTAAAAATGACGTGTGAAGAAACATCTTCACTCAGAGGGTAGGAATCTCTGGAATTCTCTGTCCCAGTGTGATGAAGGCTAGATCAATAAGCATATTTAAGGTGGTTGAATAAATATATGAAAGATTGAGAGTTATGGGGATTTGGCACAGAAGAGGAGTTGAGGCTAGCAAAGTACAGCTATGATCATATCGATGGGCGCAGATGAGGGGCTGAGTAGCCTGCTCCCCCGTGCGCATATTTTCTTGTAGTTAGTTCCAACCTACCTATTAGTAAAACGTATTTTCATTTCATAAGGTTATTATATGCAATAATGTAATTTTAAATAGTGAACCACTTTCATTTATTTGAATTTCAAAAACAAACTCCTTTGTCCTAGTCTTGAAACAGTAATTTTGCATGTGTGGTTCATGCCCATCCTTCTTAAAGAGGGTTATTATATGAGTGGATTCTGCCTCTTCCAATAAATGCATGGTTATGTAATGCTAACTGGCTAAAAGAAACTGAAGTAACTATTTCACTGCTTTGTTGTTAGAGGATTCCTCTGTAACTAAAATGTCAGTCCCACTACCCTTCTTCAAATCCTCCAACTGGATTCATGCTAAGTTGGTTGCTAATATCGGTAATGAATCTTACTTACTAATAATGTCTCAATATTCCTTGTTCTGGTGCCTGGCACCCACTCCCTCTTCCATTGAGATGTGCTTTGCTGCTCCCAAGAATTTGATTGGTCTAAATATTATTCATGCAGCTTGATGCCAATTTATTTTTCTCATTACGCTCCTGGGCAGGGCAGGGCAGGGCAGGTAGACATTTAGTTGTGTTGAAGGCAGCATATATTTGGAATCTGTGGTTGTAAATGACAGTTCCAATCTTTTCCATGCTGTTGCAGCTCTGTAGACAGATGAGCAATGATTGGGCTGACCTTCCTATGCATTTATGTTTGCTTTGAAAGTACATTTCAAACATTACATGGAGGGGAAACGTTCATCCAAATGTAAGCAACTTGCTGCAAACTGGAATTGATTTCCTCCTGGCTCTTCCTCCAGGTGGTGACAATACGTGGTGGGCTCAGGTCATATTTTTCCAATCAAAAAATAAACTTTATTCAGAATTTAATAAAACAAAACAAGAACAGTTCAAAAAAATCTTCCAGCATTTATGCTTTAATTGTTACAGAAACATAGAAAATAGGTGCAGGAGTAGGCCATTTGGCCCTTCAAGCCAGCATCGCCATTCAATATGATCATGGCTGATCATCCAAAATCAGTACCCCGTTCCTGCTTTCTCCCCATATCCCATAATTCCGTTAGCCCTAAGAGCTATATCTAACTCAGCTTGTGGCAGAGAATTCCACAGATTCACAACTCTCTGGGTGAAAAAGCTTTTCCAGTTCTAAATGGTCTACCCCTTATTCTTAAACTCTGACCCCTGGTTCTGACTCCCCCAACAACAAGAACATTTTTCCTGCATCTAACCTGTCCAATCCATCAAGAATTGTATGCGTTTCTATAAGACCCCCTCTCATCCTTCTAAGTTCCATTGTATATAAGTCGATCCATTCTTTCATATGTCAGTCCCACTATCCCGGGAGTTCATCTGGTGAACCTACACTGCACTCCCTCAATAACAAGAACATCCTTCATCAAATTAGGAGGCTAAAACTGCACAAAACTGGTCTCACCGGGGCCCTGTACAATTGCAGTTAGACTTCCTTGTTCCTAAACTCAAATCCTCTCGCTGTGAAGGCCAACATGCCATTTGGTTTCTTCACTGCCTGCTGTACCTGCATGCTTACTTTCAGTGACAGGTGTACAAGGACATCCAGGTCTCGTTGCACCTCCCCTTTTCCTAATCTGACACCATTCAGATAATAATCTGCCTTCTTGTTCTTGCCACCAAAGGGGATAGCCTCACATTTATCCACATTATACTGCATCTGCCATGCAACTGCCCACACCCCCAACCTATCCAAGTCATCCTGCAGCCTCAAAGCATCCTCCTCGCTGCTCACACTGCCACCCAGCTTTGTGTCATCCGCAAACTTGGAGATGTTACATTTAATTCCTTTGTCTAAATCAATATGTATATTGTAAATGGGATCCCAGCACTGAGTCTTGCGGCACCACACTAGTTACAGCCTGCCATTCTGAAAAGGATCCGTTAATTCCTACTCTTTGTTTCCTGTCTGTCAACCAGTTCTCTATCCATGTCAGTACCCTACCCCCAATACCATGTGCTCTAATTTTGCACAATAATGTTTTGTGTGGGACCTTGTCAAAGGCTTTTTGAAAGTCCAGATACACCACATCCACTGGTTCTCCCTTATCTATTGTACTTGTTACATCCTCAAGCATGATTTCCCCTTCATAAATCCATACTGAATTTGACTGATACTGTCACTGCTTTCCAAATAAGCAGCTGTTACATCTTTAATAATCGATTCCCAACACCGGTGTCAGGCTAACTAGTCTATAATTCTGTTTTCTCTCTCCCTCCTTTCTTAAAAAGTGGGGTTGCATTAGCTACCCACCAGTCCTCATAAACTGATCCAGAGTCTATAGAACATTGGAAAATGATCACCAATCCATCCACGATTTCTAGGGCCACCTCCTTGAGTACTCTGGGATGCAGACCATCAGACTCTGGGGATTTATCTACCTTCAGTCCCAACAGTTTACCTAACACCAATTCCTGACTAATGAGGATTCCCTTCAGTTCCTCCCTCCCACTGGATCCTCTGTCCCCTAGTATTTCTGGGATATTGTTTGTGTCTTCCTTAATAAAGACAGCACCAAAGTACTTGTTTAACTGGTCAGCCATTTCCTTGTTTCCGATATGAATTCACTTGTTTCTGACTGTAAGGGACCTACATCTGTCTCCACTAATCTTTTCCTCTTCACATATCCATAGAAGTTTTTACTTCAATATTTATATCCCCGCGAGCTTTCTTTCATGCTCTATTTCCCCCCTCTTAATTAACCCCTTTGTCCTCTTCTGTTGAATTTTAAATTTCTCCTAGTCCTCCGGTTTGCTGCTTCCTCTGGTCATCTTATATACTTCTTCCTTGGATTTCACACTATCCCTAATTTCCCTCATTACCCACGGTTGAGCCGTTTTCCCTGTTTTTGTTTTTACACCAGACAGGGATGAACAATTGTAATTCATCCATGTGATCTTTAAATCTTTGCCAGAGTATTTGGTAATGTTCACAACTATCCTTATACCAAGCACCCTTGCCACTCTTGGGTGATCTCCATTCCCTTGTTTGAGTCAAACCTCCACCAGATCCCTCCCGTCAATGTTCAGCAGTGGAAAGACCCTTGACTGTGGTCCTGCCCCACAGAGCCTTGGCGTTGGCTGCACCAAGCTTCAGCGAGTCCCTCAGCATATACTCTTGCAGACTGGAATGGGCTTGTTGGCAACATTCCCTGATGCTCTTAAAAAAACATCTCACTCTGAAGGGAGATGAACACATTTCAGGCAGACGTTTCACCGAGTTGATGCTCTGCTCACAGCACTTGATGTCCATCTCCAAATGTGTCTCTGGAAACAGTCCCTGAATCAGATAGTTTTCCGGTATGGAGCTGTTTGGGTTAAGCCGTGAACTTTTTTTAAATTTCAAAATATACTTTATTCGAATGATAAATATATACAATACATTAACCTTGCGGAAAATCCATCCGACATTTTCGGAGGCTGTACAATAGATCAATACAGTTTAGACATTTCTTTCCCCCAAATTTCCACAAATCAGTCCCCCACTCGTGCCACAGTGGTGTGGGATACCTTCCCTTGTATTTGAGGGGCGTCTCCACCATACCGTACCCCCCATGTCCAGCAGCGGAAGGGCGTTAGACTGTGGCCCTCCCCCACCGAGCCTTGGAATTGGCTGCACCGAGCTTCAGTGCGTCCCTCAGCACGTACTCCTGCAGTCTGCAGCGGGCCAGTCGGCAACATTCCCTGACGGACATCTCGCTCTGCTGGGTGGTGAACAATGCTCGGGCAGACCAAAGGGCGTCTTTTACCGAGTTGATGACCCTCCAGCAGCACTCGATGTCAGCCTCTGAATGTGTCCCTGGGAACAGTCCGTAAATCACCGAGTCCTGTGTGACGGAGCGTACCAGGTACCCTTGCATTTTTCTCCAGACTCTTTTAGCAAACCCACACTCTGTAAAGAGGTGGGCAACCATCTCCTTGCCATAGCAGCCGTCCCAAGGGCAGCGTGCGCTGGCAGTGAGGTTCCGACGGTGCAGGAAGGATCTGACTGGGAGGGCTCCCCTCACCGCCAGCCAAGCCAGGTCTTGGTGCTTGTTGGTGAGTTCTGGCGATGAGACATTTTGCCAGACAAGCTGGGCAGTCTGCTCAGGGAACCACACCACCGGGTCCATAGAGCCCTTTCCCTGCAGTGCCTGCAGGACATTCTGTGCTGACCACTGCCCGATGGACATGTGGTCAAAGGTGTTGGTCCGGAAGAACCCTTCCACCGACGACAGATGGGGCGGCAATGTCCAGATGACTGGCACATTGCGTGGCACCTGCGCCAGCCCCATCCTTCTCAACACCGGGGACAGGTAGAACCTCAGCAGGTAGTGACACTTGGTGCCCACGTGCCTTGGCTCTACACTCCGCCTGATGCAGCCACACACAAAGGTGACTATCAGAATGAGGGCGACGTTGGGCACGCTTTTACCCCCGTTGTCTGCCGACTTGTACATTGTGGCCCGTCGCACCCGGTCCATCCTCGACCCCCAGATGAACTGGAAGATGGCCCGGGTGATCCCTGTGGCGTATGATGGAGGGACAGGCCACACTTGTGCCAAGTACAGCAGCCACGAGAGCACCTCACACCTGATGACCAAATTATTTCCCGTTATGGAGAGGGAGTGTTGCCTCCACAGCTCCAGCTTCCTCCCCACCCTGGCTATCCGCTCCAGCCAATTTTTGTTACATGCCTCAGCCCCCCCGAACCAGATCCCCAGCACCTTCAAGATGTCAGACTTGATGGTGAAGGGGACGGAAGATCTGTCGGGCCAGTTGCCAAAGAGCATGGCCTCGCTCTTCCTGCGGTTCACCCTGGCTCCCGTGGCCGACTCAAACTGGTCGCAGATACTAATCAGTCTGCGAACCGACCCTGGATCCGAGCAGAAGACAGCAACATCGTCCATGTACAGCGAGGTCTTTACTTGAATGCCCCCACTGCCTGGCAATATCACTCCTCTTATGCCAGCATCCTTCCTGATGGATTCAGCAAAAGGTTCAATACAGCAGACAAACAAGACAGGAGAGAGAGGGCAACCCTGCCTAACTCCAGACCTTACCGGGCAACTGTCTGATTCCCACCCATTGATTTGGACTGCACTACGGATGTTGGTGTAGAGCAGTTTGATCCAATTCCTGATTCCCTCCCCAAAACCCATTTTGGAGAGCACGTCCCTCATGTACGTGTGCGAAATCCTGTCGAAGGCCTTCTCCTGGTCCAAGCTGACTAGGCAGGCATCCACCCGTCTGTCCTGCACGTAGGCGATGGTATCTCTCAGCAGCGCTAGGCTGTCTGAGATTTTCCTGCCAGGTACAGCACAGGTTTGGTCCGGGTGGATCACCTGTCCCAGAGCAGACTTGACCCGGTTGGGGATGGCCTTGGACAGGATCTTGTAGTCTATATTCAAGAGTGTTATGGGTCTCCAATTCTTTAGGTCCTTCATCTCCCCCTTCTGCTTGTAGATTAGGGTGATGTTGCCCTTCCTCATGGAGTCTGACATGCTACCAGCTAGAAGCATGTCGTTGTACACTTCTAGCAGATCCGGGCCCATCCAGTCCCACAGAGCCAAATACAACTCGGCCGGTAAGTCATCGCTTCTGGGAGTTTTATTCGAGTCAAAGGAACTGATGGAGCCAGTCAGCTCCTCTAGGGTCAGTGGTTGGTCCAGACTCTCCCGCTTGCTGTCCTCCAAGACCTCCGTGATTGAGGACAGGAAGTTCTGGGAGGAGGTACTGTCTGTGGTCTTTTGGTCATACAAATCAGTGTAAAAGGATTTGCAGATCCTCTTCATGTCTGTCTGTGAGGATGCTACCGTGCCGTCCTCCTCCCTAAGGCTGTTCATCACAGAGCTCCCGCTGTGAACCTTATGGAAGAAGAAACGTGAGCACGTCTCATCCTGTTCCACATGGCGGACCCTAGATCGGAAGATGATCTTGGAGGATTCAGAGGTGAAGAGCTGAGCTTGCCGGTCCTTCAACTCTCTAAGTTCCTCCCTCACATCCACTCCGCTCGACTGCAGAAGGAGCAGTTGCTGCAAATCTGTCTGGAGTTGGCACAATTCCCTCTGACTCTGTCTTGCTCTCTGAACCCCTTTAATTATGAAGAACCTCTTAATGTTCTCCTTGGTTGCTTCCCACCAGAGTGTGGGGGAGTCAAAGAGGGGCCTCACCGTTCTCCAACATGCGTAGTCCCTCTTTAGCTCCTCGACATTCTCTGGGGTCAACAGTTTCGTGTTTAACTTCCACGTCCCTCTGCCTGCCTTCCGGTCCTCCCGTAGGTGACAGGAAGCCTGAAGGAGGCAGTGGTCGGAGAAGAACACTGGCGTGAGGTCAGTGTGTCTCACCGTGACGGCCTTCGTCGTGAAGACAAAGTCTATCCGAGATCGGGCTAAACCGTCCGATCTCGACCAAGTGAACTGCGGCTGGGACCCGCCTGCAGGGTCGCTGAAGGCGTCACGCAGCTTTGCGTCTTTTACCATCTCCATCAGGAACTTGGACGTGCTGTCCAGTCTGCTGTCGGCACTGCCGGATCGTCCAGCTGCATCAATGATGCAGTTGAAGTCACCGGCCAGAACGAGCTGCTGGGACGTGGCCAGCAGCACTGGGAGCTGCTGGAGAATGGCCAGCCGCTCGCTCTGCGTGGGTGAGGCATACACATTTATCAGCCGGAGCGGAGAGCCACGGTACATAATGTCCACCACGAGGAGACGCCCTCCAACCACTTCCTTGACCTCAGTGATGGTGAAGTTCCCTCCCCGCAGCAAAATCCCCAGGCCGGAAGCACGACAGTCATTTCCCCCGACCACACAGACAGTCCGTGGGGCCACCATTGCGACCACCTCCGATAGCAGTGGAGGTGTGGCAGCCCGCACTCCTGAAGAAAAGTCACATCTGCCTTGACCTTGACTGTAAGGCATTAACACATCGCGCAGTGCTCTTTATACTGCGCACGTTTAAAGATGCCAGTTTGACCTCCATTGTCTTTAGAGTCACTGACCATTTCCATGTCCCATCATTCCCACCGCTTCGGTGAATTGCCTCAGCTTTCCTGGGCTCAGGAATCCAGCGGTGAGGTGAGAATTAGGTGGTGTAACCAAAGTTGTCGTTGGGAGGGGCCTTCTCGTTCCACCCCCTTTTGGGCATGCCACTTCCTTTGTCTTCTGTAGCTGGGGCCCAATGGCCTCTGCGCTGCTCCCGATCGCCCGGAGCTGGGGCCCATGGGCCGCTGCAATGCTCCCGGTCGCCCGGAGCTGGGGCCCATCAGCCACTGCAATGCTCCCGGTCGCCCGGAGCTGGGGCCCATCGGCCGTTGCACTGCTCCCAGTCCCCTGGAGCTGGGGTCCACCTGCCGTTGTGATGATTCCTGTCTCCAGGGGCTGGAGCCCCTCAACCACTGCGCTGCTCCCGATGTCCTGGGGCTGGAGCCCCTTCGGCCACTTCTCTGCTCTCGGTCTCCTTTTCCTCCCCCGTTTTCTTCCTCTGCCTCCCTCGTTGGGACTTCCCGGTCGCCTCATCCTCCGACGAGGAGGAGAGGTTGCTGCCTTCTGTAAGAGAAAGACACCTTTTTTGTGATTTTCTTTTGGACTTACCTCTCCTTTCCGGCCTTGGCTCTTTGGGCTGACCCCTCTTCTTATACCTCACCATTGTCCATTTCTCCTGCTGTTCCCCCTCCTCCATCGACTCTCCCTCCTGGGCAGGATGCTGGGCGTCTCCTTCTGGCACTTGGGGCCTCAAGGTGGTCGGGCTGTCCTCATCCGTGTTCCCTCTTTCTGCCGGGGTCTTGGCAGTGGTGGGGGGTGCCTCACCCCCCTTTGGGGTGCTGGCAGCAGCTCCTCTTGTTGCCTGTGCGTAGGTGCAGGCTCTTTTAGGGCAAGCCCTGTAAAGGTGGCCTGCCTCCCCGCACAGGTTGCAGTTCTTGCAGGCCTGACAGTCCTTTGTCTCATGGCCCTCCATCTTGCAGTTTTTGCAGACAACTGCAGTGCATTGGGCCATCACATGCCCAGGCTTGTTGCATTTCCTGCACAGCCTGGGTTGCCCTACATAGCTCAAGTATCCCCGGTTTCCTCCAATCGCGAAAACCGAGGGGGGGGTGGACGATTTCTCCATCCTTGTCCACCCTCAGCTTTACCTTGACTTGCCGCTTGCTGGTCCAAATCCCGTGCACGTCCTTCACATCCACACAGTCTCCTGTTCCCTCAACGTAGCGAGCAAGGAAGGTGAGGACATCCACTACGGGCACGTGTGGGTTAAACATGAGCACCGTAATGAACCTTTCCTTCTGGGTGGGGAGGGTGAAGAGCGGCTGCACTTTCAGCAGTGACAGCGGAGCTTCATTTCCCCTCTCCCGGAAGACTTCCATCACCTTCTGCCATCCCGTTGGATACTTGAAGGTAACGTCAAAATATCCGTTACCCGGAAAATCCTGGAGGCAATAGATGTCATTGGCCTCAGATTTGCAGGCCCTTCTTCACGAACAGGTCTCGTGAGAAGGGGGTCCCCTTGCTGAGGTCCTTGACACTTATTCGCAGGGTATTCCGAATACCCTGCACGGCTGCTCCTGCTCCTGCTGACATTGTGGCTGAATAAGGTGTTAGGTTGGTTTCCCAACCAGCATGGATCCACCTCTAAGCCTGCAGCCGACCGACTCCTCAACGATTTCACTCCGCAATCCACGGCCCTTGTCCCCAAGGAACCGCCAGAACTGTTCTGATAAGAACAGATGGTCTCTTTCACAAAAAGAACAGATACTACAGGTACGTGAACTGGCCTATTACTTGGTGTAACAGTGGGGAATATATCTTGGTGCAATAGCGTCTGAGGGAAGGCAGCTAAGTGACAACCACTTTAAAGTCAAGGTTAGTGACAAACGATCATGGTGGCGTAATGACTAGTTCAGATTTGCAGGCATCATATCTGAGCTCCTGAGTATAATTTGGGTAAGAGGCCAATTGCAAAGTGGTAGAGGAGCCCTAAGGAAAGGAGGCCTGTGCCTTCAGGGCAGTAAAATGAACGAGGATTGGTATGGCTTTAATGACATCAGGATAACCCCTTCCTCAGCTCATACTGATTATAGATCTCCTGTTCATACTAATTCTCTGCTATGCCACTTTTTCATGCACTTCCTACACATTAGGGGCAATTTACAGAAGCAAATGAGCCTATAAATCCACACCCTTTGAAATGTGGAAGGAAACCAGACAACCCAGAGGAAACCCATGGGGTCACAGGGAGAACGTGCAAATAGACAAGACCTGAGGTCAGGATCGAACCCAGATCTCTGGTGCTGTGAGGCAGCAGCGCTACCAGCTGCGCCACTGTAGAAGAGTCTACGGTTCCAACATTGGTCTCATCTGGCATCTTGGAACTCACCAAACCAGAATTAAAGCAAGTCTCCCTTGATCATGAGGGACTGCTGAAGATGAAGACTCCTCCCTTTCAACATTTTCCCCAGAGCAGTCCCATTCAACCATCCAGAAGACACAGATTCCACAACTGCATATAGATGGAGTAGTGAGAAGTTGGCTGGTAGAAAGTGGTAAGGGAAAGGATGGGACAGGTGCTAGCTAGTGATGGATGGATCCAGATGAGCGGTTGAGTGGCAGAGGAGTCATGTAAGGGAGCAAATGATCATTCAGTCTCCCTCACCTTTCACAGGAACACCGCCTTTCCCTGTCTTTCTTGATTTCTTTAACATTCATAGATTATCTGTCAGTCTTTTAACATTATCTGTCAGTCTTTTAACATCTATAGCCTTGAGGTAAAAGAATGGCTCCGATTCACAACTTTTCAGATATTTGAAGAAGTCACAAAAAGCGACTGAAGTGGGCATGGTATGGTAGGCTGCTCTTGAAGGTTAGATTGCATGGGATCCAAGAAGAGCTAGCCGACTGGATAGATAATTTTCATCATGGAAGGAAGAACAAGGTGATAGTGGAGGGTTGTTTTTTGGACTGGAGATCTGAGACTAGTGGTGTGCATCAGAGATCAGTGCTGGGTCCATTGCTGTTTGTGGTTTATATAAACGATTTGGATGAGAATGTACATGGCATGATTAGTATGTTTGCAGATGACACTAAAATGGGTGGTATTGTAGATAGTGGTATTGTAGATAATTTTAGATATCTTATAGGTTATCTAAAATTGCAGCAGGATCTTGATCAGTTAAACACTGTGGGCTGTGGAATAGCTAATGAAATCTAATGCAGATAAGTGGAAGGTATTGCATATTGGTAAGGCAAACCAGGGCAGGACCTTCACAGTAAATGGTTGGGCTCTGGGGAGTGTGGTAGAGCAGAAGGATCTAGGAGTGCAGGTACACATGGTCCTCTGAACGTGGCGTCACAGGTAGATAGGGTGGTCACGAAGTCTTTCAGTGCATTCGCCTTCATCGATCAGGGTATTGTGTATAGAAGTTGGGATGTTATGTAACAGTTGTACAAGATGTTGCTGAGGCTGCTTTTGGAGCAATGTGTTCAGTTTTGGTCACTATAGTTGCTCACTTCCTTATTACTTTACCACCACAAAGATTGTTTTTATAACTACATAACTGACCTCATAAAAAACCCTATGGGTTTTGCCCACATTCTGGTTTGTGCCTAGTGCTTGGTCCCCTTACAACCATGAATGGTGCCTGCGCAGAACTTACTCAATGTTAAAAGCTTGACTTCTTATTCGTCCTTGTCACTGAAATCACCCTTCACTCCTTCTCAGGCACTTCGTAAACTCTACTATTATGTTCCAGTATTGTTTTATTTCATCAAGGGACACTAACTGTAAGGGAGAGTCTAAGAGGAGGTAAAGGTGTTGACCACCTGTGATCTAATTGCTTAGTGATTCAGGAGGAGCTGAATGGCCTACACCCATTCTTTAAAAAACGGAACCATGATCTCAGATGTACATCTGTGCATGTTCTTGTATCGAACTCTCTTGTCCTTACATTTTGTGTCTCCCATTTCTGCTTCACTTCTTCTTGCTCCTTGTCCCACCCCAAAATCCATCTCCTACCTCAATGTTTACCTCCTACTCAAGGTCGCAACCCAAAACGTTACCCATCCTTTTTCTCCACAAATGCTACCTGACACGTTGAGTTACTCCAGCACTTTGTGTCTATCTTTAATACTCGTCATGTATGTTTGCCAAGTAGCCAGAATTGGTGTCAGCATTGATAACCAGTTTTTGGTTAACAGATCATAAGTGCTTATCAGTGCTTGGGATGCATTACAAAATGGATAAAAAGTAATGCACCTTGCTACTTTAACTAATATGTGTATTTATGCTCTATGTAAGGTACGGTGCTCGTTCCTTCAAAAGCACTGGAGCCTTTGTCTCATATTCTGTATGTCTGAATACAACTCAATGCATCAATCATAAATTCTGCTTCAGAATTCAGCACGAGGAAGGACTCACATGTTGTTACCTCCTCTCTGCATTCACATAGGTTTCCTTTAAAGAGTTCATGCAATAATGTGATCCATTGAGAGTAGAAAAATAATTATGGAGAGTGCAAGGAAAGCAACCACTAAAAAAGGTTGTACTGTTGCAGAACGAGCAAGGATAGTCAGAGAGATTTGACTGATACATGAGAGATTAGGGGAGGGGACTGCAAAGTTTAAAATAATGTCATATTGCTTCACTTATTTCAATTGATTTGTTGGCTTTGTCATGCAAGCCATCTTCATACACTCCATGAAGTTAATGATTGGTATATTGATTGCAGATAAACTCGACAATTACTCTCTGTTGATAATGTCCCACCACCTGCAATGGGAATTGAATTGAATTTATTATTTGTCATTCAGACCTTTCAGTCTGAACAAAATTTTGTTCCCCTGCAGTCATACATATAATAAAAAAAATGGAAAGAATGAAATTAGAATTAATGTCATTAGAAACCTTCGCCAGATTCTACAATAGGATATATAACAAAATATATTAAACATTAGAACAAGAAGAAGCGATCAGTTTAGTGAATTACCCACAAGTTGACATCTCCAATACACACCACATTCTTCACTTACGGCATTAGTATATCAGATTTAAATTCTAAACTTAAACCTAATACAATGTAAAATACACAGTATTCTAATCTGATATAGAACTATTTCTATATTTCTGTAAATAAAGAACATTTCCATAGGTTTCGATCATACATTCCTTACTAAACATGAACGTTGCATCTTGAAAAGATCTGTTTGTTTGAAGTCAGGGAATGAAGGTGATCAGAGATATAATACCCAAAGTGGCACTGAACACAACATATCTTTCTCTTTCATGTACAACCATTTTTGCAGGCATCAATCAAGATTAGTTTTCATTACCAGGGCCATTTAAACTAATGGTAAGGTCAAAACTCTCTGCAGAAACAGTGTAGCAACACTATTTTTAAAAATCACGAGAGTAAGTGGGACCAGTTGGATCCCAGTCACACGGGAGGCCTGGTCCCCCAACGCAACCTGTTTCCCAATGCAATATTGCACCACTAACCCATAGCCCTCACGGGAGTTGTGGTCCCCCAAATGGAGCCGTTCCCTAACATAAGATTCCAGCACTACCCTGCTTCCCTCAGCAATGGACTTTTAAAAAAAAAATTCCAATTGCACTTCCCTTGCCTGCCGCAGCAGTTCCAATTGCAATACCAATTCACCCTCCCCCTCCTGTTGAAGCACTTGCTGTGATATCCCATTGAGGTGAAAAGTTCAGTTCCTGTCTTGCAACTTTATATCGAAGTGTGTTGGAAACTGGCAGGATGGATTTTAGCAGTAAAAATCTTGTTAGTTGACATCTTTAAAGCTTTAATCATCAATAACTTGTAAAATATAGCATCATCACTGGAAGCTGCTGAAAAAAGGCTCTCTGTGAGAAGCTGCGGCTACCGATGGATACGTCCCATTGTGATGTCATTGTGCCACTCGGCAGCTTGAGAGCCCATTGTGATTGGTGCACTGTGAGTGGCATTGTGATATCATCACTGGAAACTGCTGGAAGAAGCTACTCCTGAACCTGGACATTATAGTTTTCAGGCACCAATACCTTCTTCCCAATGGTAGGAGTGAAATGAGGTTGAAAAACTATATAGTTCCAACTTACTTAAATATTTGTGTTTACTAAGCTAAAACACATACTTTAACAATTTTCAAACTTACAGCTGGAGATCTTAGGTAAAATACCAGCTCAGCTAATTAAATAGCAAACAAAAAAAGTTAAACATTTCCCTCTCGTGGAACATTAATCAAAGTTACAGTTTAATAAAAATTAGTCCCATGTTGAGGCCAATGTGCTGGAGGTGGGACAGGTGAGGAGGTTAGTGATTCATGGCAAACAAACTGTTTATGCAGGGAACAAAAACAATTTATTCAGAAAACTGCCTATTTAAAGAACCTAACCATTACAACTGCCCCCAATAAAAACAGGATGATTATTCTCGAAAAATAATGAGTGGAAGATAGTTACATAAATAACTTGAAATAATGTGGATACCATCCTCTGGTGACAAGAAAATTATCAACTCGCCACTCTTGTTGGCTGTGACATTACTATTGGCTACCTTAAGTGAAAGGTTAGATTAAAAAAAAAGTTATTCTGACATTGTGTGAAAAAACATTGGATTAGAAAACATAAAAAGAACAATTATATTAGAGGCAGACAGGAAATCACTGGAGTAAATATGATCAGAATCAGCACTGGCGTAATGCCGAAAGCAGCACTGCAAGTTTTCCAATATTCCATCAAAATAAAGTTGACTCTTAATTTCCCTCTGACTTGCCCTTGTGAGCTGCTCAGTATAAACCAATTAGGACTGAAAAATAATTGCTGACCTGTGAATTATTTTTTTTTTTAAATCTCAAGTGGAAGGAATCACCTCCAACAGGACCATGTCCACTCAGTACCACAGTGTGGATTTATCTCATTCCACTAATGATCCCCGGCTGTTGAGGTGAGAATCTGCACGCTGAAACATTAACTGTGTTCCAGCTGAGATCAGTGAACTCAGTGTGAATTAGCCTAGGATCTTCTGTTGCATAGGAGGTATTCTCACACAGGAAGTATGGGCAGGACCTTCCCCATTTTGGAACAGCTTGCAGGAATCTTTTATTTTCTGTTGATCACTGCAGGAATTTTGTCAAAGGTTACCTTGTTTTATTACTGACATAATTACAGAATATCGGACTCTGCTTCAGTTTCTAAAATGTGGGTTTGTCAGGTTCCAACAGACATCAGTCAAACTACTAGAACAATAAGGTAAAATGAGCTGCGACAATGACAATGAGTGAGTCTGTATGCAAATCTGCGACTGCAACTGGAATGTGGGCTTGGTCACTGCAATTAAATGTTGTGCTATTTCAATCTGGAATGTGGTGTTATTGAGAAACAGTAAGTCTGAATCATGCACAGGGTGATTTGCGGATATTCCTATCATATATGAAGAATGAGTCAAAGCTATTGCAATTTAGACGTCAGTTGGGCAACAAACCTGCTCAACTGGCTCCTGATGTACCATATGTTAACACAATGCTTGGCAGTTACATTATTTTAACTGGAACCGCTGAGTCGGTTGATGGGGGCGCTGCGAGTTGGCTGCCCTGCCAGCAGTGTGTTCATTATTTTGGCTTTTTTGGGGGGGGGTTGTATCTAATGTAAGTTTGGGTGTCTCTTGGTGTGTCTTGTGTAAGGGGTGGTGGGGAGGGGAAAGGGGGGAACCGGTTTTGGTTGCCTCCTCGACGGAGATGCGACTTTTTCCATGTCGCCTCCCTCGCGGCCTAACACCATGGATTGGAGAGGCCTTTCCCGGAGTCAGGCCCAGGGCATCGGCAGCAGGCACAGCGTGAACTTGTGTTAAATTATTATTGTGTAAATTAACTTCACTGCACCTTCGGGTGTATGTGACGAATAAAATTGACTTTAACATGCACATTTGCAGGTTTTCAACATGTCATTTTTTTTCAAACTCTTCTAAACTCGCCAATTAGGTCGCCCAAGTAGGACAGCCCCTTTAGAGAACATAAAAAATCAAAGGCGTCAAATCAAATTCAGCATTACTTTAGATACTGGAAGCTGGATTGAAAAACCACTGAAGGAATTCAGCATGTTAGGCAGCATCCATGGAGGGAATAGTCATTTCATGCTTTGGATCCAAACCCTTTGTCTGGACTAATAGAAAGATCATAAGGCTTGTGGACTAATAAAGATCATAAGAGCTGCGTTTATACATTGTCCCCCCATTTCAGGTCACCATCATGTTTGGGACACATGGCTTCACAGGTGTTTGTAATTGCTCAGGTGTGTTTAAATGCCTCCTTAATTAAGTTATGATAGAGCTCTCAGCACCTAGTCGTTCCTCCAGTCAAGAGTCAAAAGTGTTTTATTGTCATATGTCCCAGATAGAATAATTAAATTCTTACTTGCTGCAGTGCAACAAAATATGTAATCATAATAAATAATATAACTACACTCAGAAAACAAAGAACAAACAACAACAGTGCAATAATAATAATAGTCCATTGTAGTTCATAGCTTATGAGGTTGTAGTGTTTAATAGCCTGATGGCTGTAGGGAAGAAGCCAGTGGTGAGATGAGTGTGTGGCCAGGATGGTGTGGGTCTTTGATGACGTTAGTTGCCTTTGTGAGGCAGTGACTATGATAGATCCCTTCGATGGTGGGGAGGTCAGAGCCAGTGATGGCCTGGGTAGTGTTTACAACTTTTTGCAGTCTTTTCCGCTCCTGAACGTTCAAGTTGCCGAACCAGGCCACGATGCAACCAGTCAGTATGCTCTCTACTGTGCACCTGTAGAAGAGAATCCTCTATGACATATCGAATCTCCGTAATCTTCTCAGGAAGTAGACGCTGATGTGCTTTTCTTTATGATTGCATCAAGGGGTTGTCCCACTTGGGCGACCTTAAGAAGAGTGTCTTCAACCTTCAAGCTCGAGGGCACTCGCCTAGAAAGCCTCGAGCTGGATCGACCGTCAGCAATGAAACCGCAAGTTGGATCAACCGACCGCACACACACACAAACACATCGCGCAGGTGGGGGCCATGGAAAGCGGGGGAGCGATGTCTGCGCGATGAAGAGGAAGGTAAACAGCTGCCACAGTGTACAGTAAGTAAAGAATGCGGAGGGGGGAAAGGGGAGAGAAGGGGGGGGAGGAGAAGTGGGGGGGGGGGAGGAGAAGGGGGGGGAGGAGTGGAGAAGGAGTGAAGGACTTTTAAGAATTTTAATAAAGTTTAGCGGGCAGTTTATCTACCGGTAGGTTTTCCTTGGTCCTGAAAACTTCAATGAGCCAATCAAAATGCCCAGTCAGCTAAGGAGATTGCCTACGGCTGCCCTCGACTGCCTATAACTAAATAGCGATCCCACTCCACTGCACTACGAGTCAAAAAGAACCATGGCGACCAAATCTTACTAGCCGAAAATTTCTCAACATACTGAAAAATTTTACCCGATCTAGCTGAGGCCACAAGTATTCGGGAACTTCCCTCGAGCATGAAGGAGAGTTCCAGCGATCTCATAGAACCTCCTAGGACCACGTGTCGACCATGCTGTGAGTTTGAAGGTCGAAGACACTCTTCTAAACTCGCTGATTAGGTCGTCCAAGTGGGACAGCCCCTTCAGTGTGCTGGGTCCAGGAAAGATCATCGGAAATATGCACGCCCAGGAATTTGAAGTTTTTGACTCTCTCCACCACCATGCCATTGATGTAAACAGGATTGTGGGTCCTCAACCTTCCTCTTCCAAAGTCCACAATCAGTTCTTTGGTTTTTGCTGATATTGAGACCCAGGTTGTTGTGCTGGCACCATATGGTCAGTCGGTCGATCTCACTTCTATACTCTGACTCATCACCATCTGTAATTCGTCCCACAATGGTGGTGTCATCAACAAACTTGAAAATGGAGTTCGCACTATGTCCGGCTACACAATCATGAGCATAGAGAGACTAGGGCAGGGGACTGAGCACGCAGCCTTGAGGTGCTCCCGTACTGATTATCACTGAGGATGAAGTGTTTCTGACAATTCAAACAGACCGTGGTGTGTGGATGAGGAAGTCGAGGATCCAATTGCAGAGGGATGTGCAGAGACCCAGTTTTATTTTAATCAAAAATATTTATTCAAACATTAAAATAGTATTTACAACACAATAAAACAAAGCAGATCCCACCACCATAGTACAAGACAAAACAAATATACCAAGTAAACTACTAAACAACTATATTACAATCCTTGTCCAGGATACACTCAACCCCCCTCGGTTCCCAACGGTCCCGGAAAACCCCCAGGGTGCCCATGGACAGTGCGTAGTCCCTCTCCAGTACCACTAGGGCGCGGACGTAATCGCGGAAAAAGGGCAGGCAGCTGGTTCGGACAGAGCCCTCTTCCGCCTGGCTCCTTGACTCGCGGATGGCCAGCTTGGCCAGGCCCAGGAACCTGGTAACCAGCTTGGAGGGTTTGATGGTATTGAACGGCGAGCTGTAGTCTATAAATAACAACCTGATGTAAGTGTTTTTATTATCCAAGTGGTCCAATGCAGAGTGGAGAGCCAGTGAGATCACATCCTCCGTTGACCTTTTGTGGTGGCAGGCGAACTACAGTGGGTCAAGGTTCATATTGAGGTAGTAGTTGATATGCCCATAACCAACCTCTCAAAGCACTTCATCACCACGGATGTTAATGCCACTCATTGATAGTCATTGAGGCATGTCACCTTACTCTTCTTGGGAACCAGTATTATTGATGCCCTCTTAAAGGGGGAACCTCAGACCTCAGCAGTGAGTGATTGAAAATGTCCACAAAAACCCCTGCTGGTTGGTCTGTACAGGTTTTGACCGGTTATACCATCAGGTCCAGGCGCTTTCCAAGGGTTCACCCCCCCCCCGAAGGATCTTCCGACGTCGGCCTCTGTGATTGTGACAGTAATACCATCAGGGCGAATGGGAGCTCGGGAAGGCTAAACAGAGTTCTCCCTATCAAAGTGTGCATAGAACGCATTGAGCTTGTCAGGGAGTGATCCTTCGCTGTCGCTTGATATGCCTCCTGATTTCGCCTTGTAAGAGGTGATAGCAATCATGCCCTGCCACAGTTGATGAACATCCACCCCTTCCTCCAGCTTTGAGCGGAGGTCCCTTTTGGCCTTTTTGATGGCCTCGTCAAGGTCGTTTCTGGACTTCTTATCTGGTTTTCAGCGGAATGCGGATCTCATGGTTCATCCAAGGCTTCTGAATAGGAAACACTCAGAAGGTTTTTGTTTGAATGCAGTCCTCCACAGATTTCCTTACGAAGTCTGTGACGACTGTGGCAAATTAATTTAAATCCGTTGCCGAGTCCTTGAACATTGCCCAGTCTGCAGATTCCAAGCAAAATTCCCCAAACTCCTGTTCGACAGATCAGAAACACTCTTCAGGAGTCAGGTGTGGATTTGTCAATCACCACTTTCCACAGAAGACTTCATGAAAAGAAATACAGAGGCTACACTGCAAGATGCAAACCACTGGTTAGCTGCAAAAATAAGATAGCCATGTTTCAGTTTGCCAAGAAGTACTTAAAAGACCAACCACAGTTCTGGAAAAAGGTCTTTCCATTACCTTTGGAAACTTTTATTGCTGTTTATCAACATGAGGACCAGTTGTGGCAATGAAAGTCAAAGAAGCCATTATGAGACTGAGAAACAATAATAAAACTGTTAGAGATATCAGCCAAACCTTAGGCTTACCAAAATCAACTGTTTGGAACATCATTAAGAAGAAAGAGAGCACAGGTGAGCTGACTAATCACAAAGGGACTGTCAGGCCAAGGAAGACCTCCACAGCTGATGACAGATGAATTATCTCTATAATAAAGAAAAATCCCCAAACACCTGTCTGACAGATCAGAAACACTCTTCAGGAGTCATGTGTGGATTTGTCAATGACTACTGTCATCAGAAGACTTCATGAACAGATACAGAGGCTACAGTGCAAGATGCAAACCACTGGCTAGCTGCAAAAATAAGATGGCCAGTTTATAGTTTGCCAAGAAGTATTTAAAAGAGCAACCACAGTTCTGGAAAAAGTCTTGTGGACAGATGAGACGAAGATTAACTTATATCAGAGTGATGGCAAGAGCAAAGTACGGAGGAGAGAAGGAACTGCCCAAGATCCAAAGCATACAACCTCATCTGTGAAACATGGTGATGGGGGTGTTATGGCCTGGGCATGTATGGCTGCTGAAGGAACTGGCTCACTTATCTTCATTGATTATGCAATTGCTGAAGGTGGTAGCATAATGAATTCTGAAGTATATAGACACATCGTATCTGCTCAAGTTCACAGAAATGGAACAAAACTCATTGGCCGGCAGTTCATTCTACAGCAAGCCAATGATCCCAAACATACTGCTAAAGCAACAACGGAGTTTTTCAAAGCTAACAAATGGTCAATTCTTGAGTGGCCAAGTCAATCACCTGATCTGAACCCAATTGAGCATGCCATTTATGTGCTGAAGAGAAAACTGAAGGAGACTAGCCCCCAAAACAAGCACAGGCTAAAGATGGTTGCAATACATGCCTGGCAGGGCATCACCAGAAGACTCCCAGCAACTGGCGATGCCCATGAATCGTAGACTTCAAGCAGTCATTGCATGCAAAGGATATGAAACAAAATACTAAACATAACTACTTTCATTTACATTACATTGCTGTGTCCCAAACATTATGGTGCCCTGAAATAGGGGGACTATATATAAACACTGCTGTAATTTCTACATGGTGAAACCAAAATGTATAAAAATGGCCTTCATTAAAATCTGACAATGTGCACTTTAAACACAAGTGATTTTTTTTCTCTTACAAATCTCAAATTGTGGAGTACAGAGGCAAATAAATAAATGACGGGCCAATGTCCCAAATATTAGGGAGAGCACTGTATTTCCTTGTCTTCTTGTGTACACATTTCATGCCGTAAACATGACATGTGGAAGCACGTTGTCGCTGAGACGAGTTTAAGATCAGGTAGGGGTAGGATTTCTCGTCCTCTCATTAGCCTGTAAAAGGGAGATGGGGCAAGGGATATTTTACCTGAAGGTTTGCTCTGAGATATAATTTTAGTTTGATTAAAAGGTCTGTGGGGAAGAAAAACAGATACAATGCCAATCAATAACCTGTGTAAAGAAGAAAACTACAATAAAAAAAAGAACATTTTAAAGTTGCAATGAAGAGGGAGGGGTGGAGGGAATAAGGTATATCTGATTGGGTTGAGACCAGGAATGTAAATGTGTTGGTGTAATGGTGCCAGCTGAGGCTTTGTTCATAAGTTCTATAAACTGTCCTGGAATCTGCTGTTATCTGCTTACAAAGTTTTGTATCTTCTGCCCGACAGAGAGGGGAGAAGAGAGAATGACTGGGGTGTGAGTGAGTCTTGATTATTTTTCCTGCTTTCTCAACACAAGGTGAAGTGTAGATGGGGTGTTAGGCTGGTCCGTGTGAGGGATTGGACTAATTCATAACTCACTGCAATTTATTGGTGTCTTGGACAGAACAGTTGCCAAACAACCTGTGATTGCTTCTGGTTAGGATGCTATCAATGATGCATCTGTAGAAATTGCTAAGAGTCATTGGAGACATATTACATTTTGTTAGTTGTCTGAGGAAGTAGAGCCTGTTCTTGGCCGTAGAGTTCTGTTTGGATCAGGACAAATTGTTGCCGATATTTGTACACTACCCTCATGCGTTTGTTTTTGAGCGAAAAACAAACTGCTGGAGGAACTCAGCGAGTCTGGAAGCATCTGTGGAGAAAAATGGACAAACGACGTTCAGCTCTTGGTTTATTGCTTCTTGGTCCTCCAAAATATTCCAAATGGAATTTAAACTGGAGGTGGTGGAGGGAGTACTTAAGCCAGACAGGGTTTTTTTTTAAGCCAGCTCGGGACCCTTCTTCAGATTGAGGAAAAAAGTAGTCTGTCTATTCCCTCCACAGACACTGCCTGACCCGCTGAGTCTTCGAGCAGAAGATAGACACAAAAAGCTGGATGAACTCAGCGGGACAGGCAGCATCTCCGGAGAGAAGGACGTTTCGGGTCATGACCGTTCTTCAGACAGTTTGTTTTTCGCTCAGGATTCCAGTATCCGAGTCTCTTGTGTCAATAGGGAGGTTTCACGGCAGTCGGGTCATGACCCATGACCCGTACTGTTGCTATGCTACTCCAAGTGGAGTACACGTGGTGAACTGCAGGTATGCACTTACCAATGTTTCCAGCGTAGCGGGCCCATTAAAACCCGCCCAAATTGTCAATTTTTGCGCTGTAAATAATTATGGAAATCGGGATAAGCGTGAGAGACATTTAGCCTACTTCGGAATTCCAAAAGTGAGGAGAAATGACAGGAGATAGAAGCGAGAGCTGAAGAGACAACAACAGCCAGAGTGCTTGGCGACCATTGGCCGTTTGCTCACTGCATTTCATCAACTAAAGCATTATTTGTGTTTTTTCTTGATTCCTTTGGCATCTAAGAAGTTTCAGAAATGATAAATCTGGCTGTAAAATTTAAAAAATCGCCCATGGTTCTCAAGTGGGTTTTTACATACAAAAAGAAAAAGCCTATGAAGCAAAATTTACAGATTTATCACTTCTGATACTTTTTAGATACCAAGGGAATCAAGAAAAACCACAAATAATGCCTTACTGTTGATGAAATGCAGTGAGCACACGCGATAATTCCCAATATTTACAATTCTGATATCTGCACGGCCAATGTTCGCCAAGCACTTTAGCTGTTGCTGCCCCTTCAGCTCTCGCTTCTCTTTACCTTCATTTCGCTTCACTTTTGGAATTCTGAAGTTGGGTACGTGTCTCTCACGCTTACCTCGACTTCCACAATTTTTTACGGAGCAAAAATTCAACATTTTGGCGGTTTTTAACAGGTAGGAAATTACGCGTTTCTTGCATTAATAACATATACCGGAAGTTACGGATGTCCTCCGGATGGATTGAGCAGCTCCGTGCGTCAAGCCCTATGACCCAGTGACCTTACGTGCAAACCCCCTATATATGTAATCACCTTAATTTCAATCGCAAACGCGATTCAGTAACGGGGTCATTAGTAACTGATGGAGAATATTCCAGTTATCTTGGGCTGGCGTATCCGGACTCCGTGTTGCCTTGAGGAAAGATGGCGGCGGCGCCGGTGCCATCGACTCCAAAGATCCTAGAGGAGCGCTCCTATAGTATCTTTGATCGGCTTCATGTTCACCGGAACTGCTTTGTGCGTTACGTAAGTAACTTCCCACCAGCGCTTGGCCATTGCCATGAGTTCCGGAGGTAAACGCTGAGATCCGCCGCCATTTTAGGATAAGCAGTGGACCGAAGGTGAAGCTCGTGAATACGGAAATGTAGTTAATCCTGTGCATAGTTCGGGGTCTTGAGGTAGTCAGAATTATCCCAGGATCGGTGTTGCGATGACTGGCAGAGATTCTCAGCCTCAAATACCCTGGCAGTAGGTGTGTTACCGATAACGTGGCCGAAACCTTTGGCTGGGGACGGGCGGCGAGTCACATGACATGGGTTGGAAATGTAAAGGGGGAAAAGAGTGCAGACTCATGACAGAGGTTCGGCTCCTCTCCCGCGGGGCTTCCGACGCTGTAGCCCGTACCGCAGATTTTTCTGCTATTAAGTTAGTAATCTCACAAAAGTAAAATTATCACAGGCCAAAAGATCAGTATTCCTCGTAAATTAAGGATTGCAGCTGAACTTTACTAGAACTTTCTAGTTTGAGGATAAAACTTGGTCTAAGAAAATAATTACAATGGTAGCTGAAAATTCTCCCTTTGAGAGTCCACCAGACTCTGGTATTTTATTTCATTCTTCACATGTTTAAATTATAATGTTTTATTTTTAATTGTCCACTGTATATCATGTTGCTACTTGCGAGCAAAGCACCAAGGCAAATACCTTGTATGTATCCAAACTTGGCTAATAAAATGTATTAAATCAATCAATCTACCATACGCAGACTCGTACCAACCATGTTTTGACAAACTGCAGTGGCATTTACGGCATTGGAACTGTGCTTGGCTATACAGTCATGAATGTAAAGAGAGTAGAGATGGGGACTGAGCAAGCAGCACTGAGGTACACCTGCACAGATAGTCAATAAGATGGTGCTTTTACCATTCCACAATGATTGAAGTCTGCAGTTGAGAAAGTCAAGGATCCAAATGCAAAGAAGGGTACAGAGGGCTTGGTCTTGGAGCTTAGTGATAACATTGGAGGATGAATACCAGGCAAATGTTCCTTCTCCAGTTTGATTGGTCATGGGCCAGAGATTCCCAAGAGTATGGGGATGTTGCACGTCTTCAAGGAAAGTTTGAGCACATTCCTGAATCGTGTAATCTGTCCATATGGTAATCTCCTCCCATGATAAAGATCAGAATTGTGGCTGATATTGGACATGTGTTCACATGAGTGCAAATAGGATTTAAAAAAAACAGAATGCTGGATGTACTCAGTGGGGCAAGCAGCATCTGTGGGGGAAAAAGGTGTTTGTCGATGTTTCAGGCTGTTTATTTCCCTGGATGGTGGTCACATGAAGTGTGAACTGACTTATGGTCTTATGTGGAAACAAATCTAATCTCTGACCATGCCTTGAAGGACAACAAAATGCTGGAGTAACTCAGTGGGGACAGACAGCATCTCTGGAGAGAAGGAATGTGTGACGTTGCCGGTCGAGACCCTAAAAAGGGTCTCGACTTGAAATGTCACCCAATCCTTCTCTCCAGAGATGCTGCCTGTCCTGCTGAGTTACTCCAGCATTTTGTGTCTACCTTTGATTTAAACCAGCATCTGAAGTTCTTTCCTGCACATGCCCTGAAGAACCCTCATTATGACAGCCATATTGTATAAACACAATGATCTATATATAAATTATAATTTCTCAGGCAGAATGACTGCTCCAACAGCGGAAGAGAGGAAGAACTGTTGGGGAGCAAGGGACAAGTACTGGCAGTGTCTGGATCAGACTGACGAAGACTTTTTACAGTGTCAGAAATTCAGAATGTTATTCGAAGGCAGCTGCCCACAGCAGTGGGTAAGTATTGAAATCACAGTGTTTCAAACAAAAAACAAGATCAGGTGTACTACTTTGCCCATCTTAATACATCCACCCAAAATAACTTCACACTCTCTCACCCAGTATGTCTACACACTGCATGAGAGAGTATTCTACCTCAAGAGCTATTCTTGAGATTGGTATCTTACTTAGAGATGAATCTTAATGAATGGATGAATACGTTTATTGGCCAAGTATTCACATACAAGGAACTTGCTCCGCCCGTAGGTGACAACATGACATACAGTGATAGTTAGGAATGACACATAAAACATTAAACATTAATCAGTACACCCAGATCTATTTACAACTTCAGAGATTGCGATTGAGAAATCTGCACTCCTTTAATTTTTGTCCCCTTGCTTACCCAAGGATTTAAGTACCCTGTCAATGGTGGACATGGTTGCAGCTGCCAGGCCCACACTTCTGGAACTCCTTTCCTGATTCTTTCTACCTTTTTTTTCCCTTCACAGCGGCCTTTATGACCTTTGACCGAATTTTTGGTCTTCTGACATGTGGCCATGTTTGCATTTGGTCCCCCAAGCCTGCTTCACCGTTCAATAAGATTATGACTAATCTAACTTCCCTTGGCCATTTTCCCACCCAATGCCCATAACCTACAGTTTAAAAATCTATTGCAGCTTTGAATATATTTGTGTATACAGGGGCAAATAATTCAAAAGATTCACCCCTATGAGAGAAGAATTACTTTCAATTCCAGTCACATTTAGTAGTGGCCAGAGGATCTCCAGCACTTAAAAAAACAAACTGTCACACCACATTTAAGGAACTACGTACTGTACTCTTGGGTCCCTCTGTTCTATAACACTCCTCAGAGCTCTACCATTTACTGTGAAATCCTACCCGGATTTAACTTCAGAAAATGCAACACCTCACACATCTGAATTAATTGACATTTACATTCCTTGGTCATATCATTCCATTCGCCCAACTGATCAAGCTCTAGCTGTAATTATCGATAATATTCACTGTCTATGATACTACCTATTTTAATGTCATATGCGGGATGGAAGATTGCAACCTTCACGTGATCCGCCCTGTTTCGACTAATGCAATCAACTCGACGTGCACAAACGGAAGATCAAATAGAACAAGTTGTCCAACAACTTTAGGCTGCGCACACCACACGAAAGAAGAATGTCGTATGCAAACTTGCTAACCTTGCACATTCTCATTCAAAATTGTTTACATAAATGATGAACAACAATGGGGCCAACACCATTCCCGGTAGCAGGCTACTAATCGCAGGCATCCAGTGCAAAGAAATCTTCCACCATCGCTCTGCGCTACAATCAAGCCAATTATGCATCCAATCAGCAAGCACTCTAGATCACATGCGATCTAGTCTACCATGCGGGACCTTATCAAACACCTGCTCTGTTCTTACAATTCATCTTGGTTATCTCTTAAAAATAACAGATTTCTGAGGCACAATTTTCTGAACAAAACGCTGTGCTATCTCTAATCAAACCTTGACTGAAGCTATAAAATCCTCTCCATCAGAATTCCCCCCCCCAGTAACTTACGCACTGGCCACTGGTTCCCTGGATTGTCCTTGCTGCCCTTCCAAAATAACTATTTCTAAGTTTTACCAGTATAGCTGTACTGGATGTTCCTGGACTGAAGTCTGAAGAAGGGTCTCGACCCGAAAGGTCACCCATTCCTTCTCTCCAGATATGTTGTCTGTCCTGCTGAGTTACTCCAGCTTTTTGTGTCTACCATTTGCCAAATTGTTGGCTAGTCACTTAACCTATTGATATCTCCTTGCAAACTATTTATATTCTCTTTACAGTTGCCTTCCCATCTACTTTTCATGATCTGCAGAACTGGCTACAGCACATTTACTTCCTCTAAATCATTAATATATATCAGAAACAACTGTGGTCCTACCATTGATTTTTGAAGTAACCCACTAGGTAAGGTGCCAACCTAAAAATCATATTTTTGTTGCTTCCTGTTAGTCAGTCCATACAAATATATTACTTCCAATACTAAGACCTCTTGTGAAGTAACATTTTTTTTGGAAAGCCTTTCCAAAAAAAACATTCAATCTGACTGCAATGTCCTCCAGGAACTTTTTTAAATGTGTCAATGATTTCCTCATGAAGACATGTTGACTCTTTTTAATCTGATTATGACTCTCCAATTGGCAATTTACTCATGAAGTGAATGTTTTGCTCCATATAAGGGCCTGCAAAGTGGAGGTTATTATTGATGACAACAGATTCAAATTGTACATGAATCTGACTGAAGCTTGTCATTGCTGCTCAATCTGATGTAGGAGAGCTGTTCCCGAGTTACATATTTAACTAAAAATGGTTAAATATTTAAAACAAACAACTACTGAGAGTGGTTGGAATTAAAAACATCAGCAAGATTTTGGAGAGCTACCTTATCAGAAATGCCTGCAATTCTTTCAACTTTAGGCGCCCCATTTTTTCAATTGAATATTTTAAGGTGAAACCTGTTTTTTAATAATCAGTTTATTGCAAGCGTATTCTAGGACTGTCTAACCCCAGTGCAAGATTGGAATGCTGTGGGTGCAGGAAACATTCATCAGGTCAGGTAGCAGCTGTGAAGAGAGAAGCATACTATTTCAGGCCTGCTGTGAAAATTTCTGATTACATTGTTGAACTGAATCAATAACTCTGTTTCCCTTTCTGGTGATCCTAGAGATTTGATAGGACATGGAATCCAAGTCTGAGCCATAGAAATCTAAAACCAACCCCAAACCTGAGGACTTGCCTTCAGACCCATCTGCTTAGGTTTGGGTAGCCAGGATGTCAGCAGGACATAGATTACAAGAATTGGACTGAAGGTACAACGACAACCAGCTCCTTCAACAAAGAGATTTGTTAGGTCAGTTCTCATTGGCTTTATTTCCCCTGTATTCATGACATATTAGTACGTTAAGCAAGGCCAGCATTTATTAACCCCACACTTAGTGCTCAGTGGACTATTTGAAAGTCAATTATATCACAAATTGGAGTCACCAATGGGTTACCTTCCCTGCATGATAGTGGTGAATACCATTCCAGTGGCATTTAAGGATGCTCAATAAATGCTAACCTCATCATAACATATATACCTGTAAATCTGTTTACCATGCAATTCAATCTACTTCCTCATTATCAGTGGATTATTTTAACAGACTACCCTTTATCCAACAGATCAAGTATTTTGACAAAAGAAGAGATTATCTGAAATACAAGGCGAAAATACAAAGTGTAGGATATCAGCCGCAGGAGAGCCCTGACAAATTATAACCACCCACCGGCAGAGACTGCATTCAACCAACATTCGGTGGCTGTTGATTGGGAATTGATCACAGCATATGTTTTATAGTGGACAAAAGAAATTGTGCCCTCAGAAAAACACTCCGGTGCTGCAATAAATGAGTGCTGAAGATACTGAAATGGCCAGGCAGTAGCCATTTCAGATTTCCAGCATCCACAGTGGTTTGCTATTGTAGTTCTGTGTTCCAGAGAGAATAATATTATGACCATCATTTACTGTCGCATTCTGCTGTTATTGTTATCATTTGATTTAATACTGATTACAATGTAAGGAAAGCTGCGGCCAAAATCAGCATAACATAATGCTGTCTGATTCACTTGATCTATTCACATCCAAATTGTGGTGATAGTGATTTGACCATCCTAATATGATCCTCCTTTAAATCCACACTTCAAATGTGGCCTAAATTCATAAGGATTGGACGTATAATTGTAGTTGCAAATTTGTCCACTCCTCCATTGTTTGATGGGTGGATGGTCTTTCGACCATTTTGATTTGGTTTTTAATTTCCACTATCCTTGTGACATTGTTGTATCAACATTTTAAGAATCATAATTAACACAGAATGTCAGAGAATGTGATTTAAAATCTAGCAATGCAAGGTTATTTTTTAACCATGTTCAAGTACAGCATGGAGATTATGCTCCCTCTGCTGGTGAACCAGTAAATATTACGCCAGCTGGATTTCTCTAACAGAACTGGAACTATTTGTGGTTAAACTATTTATTTTAAATATGTATAATTTTCTCTATCTTGAAAAGAATTCTGAATCTGAAGTAATATCACTTTTGAGAAGTCTCAATTTAACAAATTATCACTTTAAATGGCTGTCTTTAAATAGTACAAAATAACGAGCTGCTGCACACATTTGGAGTAATGCATATTTATTAAATGTAACATGTTTAATTAACTTCATCGTTTGTCAACAGCTTGTGGTGGAGAGACTGATGGGACTTGAAAGGAGATGCTGCCTGTCCCACTGTTATTCCAGCATTTTGTGTCTACCTTCCATTTATTTAATATATTAGTTGCTCCGTACAAAATGGGCAAAAACTGAATGCAAACAAACAATGTTGCATGACATCTTCAAATTTCTCTGCTCGTTTACAAATACATGTATAAAATAATCCTTTTGGAAGTATAGAACCAGCATTTTTCTGCAGAATGTTCTTGAAAAACCCAAGTGCAAGAAATACAAGCAAGCACTTTTACACGTTCCAGAAACCCTGTGATGTAAATTGTACTTATCCCTATTATAGAGATCTAAAAATATAATTGCATAATGAAACTGAAATGTGTGTGCCTGAGCCGTAACGATAGATGATGCCAGCAGTGGCCATATGTTAGTAGTGTATGGTTTCTGTTTTCCATGGAACAATTCAAAAATAATATCTTCGCCATTTCACTGGTAACAACAGTCAAAGGGAATCTTTCGTGTGTGTGTAGTGTCACAACTGTAAAATGGTCAGAGGGTATTGCCCAACCAGCCTGGGCTTCAACCCTTCTGAGAACTGCTGCTGTAATCAGCTTCCATTGCAATACATGTTCAGTTGTTGCATCATTCTTTATTTCACCTTATTATCTGGTTTACGAAGAGATTAATCTGCAAATCCACTCCTCCATATAATACTCAATCAAAAGATACTGCATAATAAAAGTCCAAATAATTATATAATTGGACTACTTAAAATTGCTGAATATATTCGCTCGACTATAATAAGAAACTATTGCAATCATGGTATGAATAAAAGAACTACTGTTCTCGGTGTTGATCTGGATTAATGCTTGAGTATTGGTTGATTTAGGGAGACTACCAACCTTGATTGTGTCTGCAGTTCCAGGTTTAAGCAGTCCGTGGTGCCAGGGTTCAAGATATCACAAAGCAACTTCAGAACTTCCTTGAGACGGAAGGTAAACAGCCGGCAGTAGTTGTGCACGTGGGAACAAACGACATGGGAAGAAAAGGAAGGAGGTTCTGCAACGCAAGTTTAGAGAGTTTTGGAAGAAGACTGAAAAACAGGACTTCTAGGGTGGTTATCTCTGGATTGCTTCCAGTACCTCGTGCTAGTGAGGGCAGGAACAGGGAGATAGGGGATCCGAATGCGTGGCTGGGGGGGTGGTACAGGGAACAAGGATTTAGCTTTATAGACCACTAGGATCCCTTCTGGGGTAGGGGTGAACTGTACAAAAGGGACAGGTTACACCTTAACTGGAGCGGGGACCAATGTTCTGGCAGGCAGGTTTGCTAGTGCTACACATGTGGGTTTAAACTAAATGGGGGGGGGAGGTGGAAGGGATTGACAAATTGGGAGTATAAAGATAGAGTTAAAGGGGAAGTGAGTGCAGGAAAAGTTACAAAAGACTCCCAAAGTAATGGGAAGGAAAGTTCGAGAAGGGATAAGAGAGTAAAGTCAGGGTCAATAGTGACTAGTGTGAGAGGGGAGGTGAATACCGAAGCCAAAGTGTTTATGAATGTGCGAAGTATAAGTGATAAAGTGGAGGCTAAATTAGAAATTGGCAAGTAAGATGTGGGATTTACAGAGACGTGGCTGCAAGAGGACCAGGGCTGGGAACTGAATATAGTGGCTGCAAGAGGACCAGGGCTGGGAACTGAAGGGTATACGTCCTATCGAAAAGACAGACAGGTGGGCAGAGGGGGTGGGGTAGTTCTGTTGGTGAGGAATGATATTCAATCCCTTGCGAGGGGTGACATAGATTCAGGAGATGTAAAGTCAGTATGGAAAGAACTGAGAAATTATGAGGGTAAAAATACCCTAATGGGAGTTATCTACAGGCTCCCAAACAGTAGCCTGGATATAGGGTGCAAGTTGAATCAAGAGTTAAAATTGACATGTCATAAAGATAATGCTACGGTTGCTATGGGAGATTTCAACATGCTGGTAGACTGGGAAAATCAGGTTGGTACTGGAACCCAAGAAAGGGAGTGTGTGGAGTGCCTCTGTGATGGATTTTTAGAGCAGCTTGTACTGGAGCAACATACAATAGGTGCAGGAGTAGCCTCTTCGAGCCAGCACTGCCATTCAATATGATCATGGTTGATCATCCCCAATCATTACCCCGTTCCTGCCTTCTCCCCATATCCCTTGACTCCGCTATTTTTACAAGCCCTATCTAGCTCTCTATTGAAAGCATCCAGAGAACCTGCTTCCACCACCCTCTGAGGCAGAGAATTCCAGACTCGCCACTCTCTGTGAGAAAAAGTGTTTCCTCGTCTCTGTTCTAAATGGCTTACTCCTTATTCTTAAACTGTGGCCCCTGGTTCTGGACTCCCCCAACATCGGGAACATGTTTCCTGCCTCTAGTGTGTCCAAGCCCTTAACAATCTTATATGTTTCAATGATATCCGCTCTCATCCTTCTATACTCCAGAGTGTACAAGCCCAGCTGCTCCATTCTCTCAGCATATGACAGTCCCGCCATCCCGGGAATTAACCTTGTAAACCTACGCTGCACTCCCTTAATAGCAAGAATGTCTTTCCCCAAATTAGGGGACCAAAACTGCACACAATACTCCAGCTTTCTCTACAACTGCAGAAGGACCTCTTTGCTCTTATATTCGATTCCTCTTGTTATAAAGGCCAACATGCCATTCACTTTCTTCACTGCCTGCTGTACCTGCATGCTTACTTTCATAGACTGATGTACAAGGAACCCCAGATCCCATTGTACTTCCTCTTTTCCCAACTTGACACCATTTAGATAGTAACCTGCCTTCCTGTTTTTGCTACCAAAATGGATAACCTCACATTTATCCACATTAAACTTCATCTGCCATGCATCTTCCCACTCACCCAACCTGTCCAAGTCACCTTGCAATCTCATAGCATCCTCCTCACAGTTCACACTGCCACCCAGCTTTGTGCCATCTGCAAATTTGCTAATGTTACTTTGAATCCCTTCATCCAAATCATTGATGTATATTGTAAATAGCTGCGGTCCCAGCACCGAGCCTAGCGGTACCCCATTAGTCACTGCCTGCCATTCTGAAAGGGACCCGTTAATCCCCTACTATTTGTTTCCTGTCTGCAAATCACTTCGCTATCCATGTCTGCACTCTCCCCCCAATACCATGTGCCCTAATGTTGCCCACTAATCTCCTATGTGGGACCTTATCAAATGCTTTCTGAAAGTCCAGGTACACTACATCCACTGGCTATCCCTTGTCCATTTTCCCAGTTACATCTTCAAAAAATTCCAGAAGATTAGTCAAGCATGATTTCCCCTTCGTAAATCCATGCTGACTCGAACCAATCCTGTTACTGCTATCCAAATGTGTGGCTATCTCATCTTTTATAATTGACTCCAGCATCTTCCCCACCACCGATGTCCGGCTAACTGGCCTATAATTCCCCGTTTTCGCTCTCCCACCTTTCTTAAAAAGTGGGATAACATTAGCTACCCTCCAATCCACAGAAACTGATCCTGAGTCTATAGAACATTGCAAAACTATCACCAATGCATTTATCAGCCTTCAGTCTCATCAGTCTATCCAACTCCATTTCCAGCCTAATGTGGATTTCCTTCAGTTCTTCTGTGACCCCAGATCCTCTGGCCACTATTGTGGAGATTGTGTCTTCCTTAGTGAAGACAGATCCAAAGTACCTGTTCAACTTGTATGCCATTTCCTTTTTCCCCATAATAAATTCACCTTTTTCGGTCTTCAAGGGTCCAAATTTGGTCTTAACTAATTTTTTCCTCTTCACATACCTAAAGAAGCTTTTACTATCCTGCTTTATATTCTTGGCTAGCTTACCTTCATACCTCATCTTTTCTCCCTGTATTGTCTTTTTGGTTATCTTCTGTTGTTCTTTAAACATTACACAATCCTCTTGCTGCCCGCTCATCTTTGCTCCGTTGTACTTTTCGCTTTAATTTTTATACTGTCCCTGATATCCCTTGTCAGCCACGGTCGTCCCTTTTTCCTCTTGGAATCTTTCTCCCCTTGGAATCTTTCTTCGTCCTAGGAATGAACTAATCCAGCACCTTCTGTATTATTCCTAGAAACACCTGCCATTTTGTTCCACTGTCATCCCTGCTAGTGTATCTTTCCAGCCTACCAGGGAGAAGGCAATTGAAGTTCAAGTGAGTTTATTGTTATGTGGCCCTGATGGGACAATGAAATTCTTGCTTTGCTTCAGCACAACAGAACATAGGCATTGACTACAAAACAGATCAGTGTGTCCATATACCATTATATATGTAAATACACACATGAATAAATAAACTGATAAAGTGCAAATAACAGACAATGAATTATTAATGTTCAGAGTTTTGTCAGAGCCAGGTTTAATAACCTGATGGCTGTGGGGAAGTAGTTATTCCTGAACCTGGTCGTTGCAGACTTCAGGCTCCTGTACCTTCTACCTGAAGGCAGCAGGGAGATGAGTGTGTGGCCAGGATGGTGTGGGTCCTTGATGATGATGCCAGCTTTTTTGAGGCAGCGACTGCGATAAATCCCCTGGATGGAAGGAAGGTCAGAGCCGATGATGGACTGGGCAGTGTTTACTACTTTTTGTAGTCTTTTCCTCTCCAGGGCGCTCCAGTTGCCGAACCAAGCCACGATGCAACCAGTCAGCAAGCTCTCTACTGTGCACCTGTAGAAGTTAGAGAGAGTCCTCCTTGACAAACCGACTCACCGTAATCTTCTCAGGAAGTAGAGGCGCTGATGTGCTTTCTTGATAATTGCATCAGTGTTCTCAGACCAGGAAAGATCTTCAGAGATGTGCACGTCCAGGAATTTGAAGCTCTTGACCCTTTCAACCATCGACCCGTTGATATAAACGGGACTGTGAGTCCCCATCCTACTCCTTCCAAAGTCCCCAATCAGTTCGTTGGTTTTGCTGGTGTTGAGGGCCAGGTTATTGTGCTGGCACTATATGGACAGTTGCTCGATCTCTCTTCTGTACTCTGACATCCCCATCAGTGATGCGTCCTACAACAGTGGTGTCATCAGCGAACCTGATGATGGAGTTCGCACTATGACTGGCTATGCAGTCATGAGTATAGCAGGGGACTGAGCACGCAGCCTTGAGGTGCTCCCGTGCTGATTGTTATCAAGTCTGACACATTTCCACCAATACGAACAGACTGTGGTCTGTGAATGAGGAAGTCGAGGATCCAATTGCAGAGGGATGTGCAGAGACCCAGTTCTGCTAGTTTGGTAACCAGCTTGGAGGGGATGATAGCATTAAATGCTGAGCTGTAATTGATGAATAACAGCCTGACATATGAGCTTTTGTTCATATGGTCCAGAGCGGAGTGGAGAGCCAGCGAGATCGCATCCACCGTTGATCTGTTGTGGCGGTAAGCGAACTGCAGTGGGTCGAGGTTTTTGTTGAGGTAGGAGTTGATTTGCGCCATGATCTCAAAACACTTCATCACCACAGGCGTTAGTGCCACAGTTCGATAGTCATTGAGGCACATCACCTTGCTCTTCTTGGGCACTGATATAATTGATGCCCTTTTGAAGCAGGTGGGAACCTCAGACCTCAGAAGTGAGAGGTTGAAAATGTCCATAAAACCTCCAGCCAGTTGTTCCGCACGGGTTTTTAGAACACAACCAGGTATACCATCAGGTCCAGGTGCTTTTCGAGGGTTCATCCCTCTGAAGGATTTCCTGTTGTCGGCCTCTGTGACTGAGACTGAAATACCATCACAGCGAATGGGGGCTCGGGAAGGCACATCGGTGTTCTCCCCATCAAAGCGTGCGTAAAACGCATTGAGCTCATCAGGGAGTGTTGTTTCTCTGACATTCGAGCTGCCTCCTGATTTTGCCTTGTAGGAGGTGATTGCATTGAGGCCCCATCTGTCTCATCCTCCAGCTTGGAGCAGAACTCCCTTTTGGCCTTTTTGATGGCCTTACCAAGGTCATATCTGGACTTCTTGTGGATACAGTGTATAATGAACCAGATTTGATAAGGGAACTCAAGGTAAATGAGCCATTAAGAGGTAGTGACCATACTATGATAAGTTTTAATCTGCAATTTGAGAGGGAGAAGAGTAAATCGGAAGTGTCAGTATTACAGTTGAACAAAGAGGACTATGGAGCCATGAAGGAGGAGCTGGCCAAAGTTGACTGGAAAGATACCTTAGCAGGGATGACAGTGGAACAACAATGGCAGGTATTTCTGGGAAAAATACAGAAGGATCAGTTCAATCCAAAGAGGAAGAAAGATTCCAAGCGGAGTAAGGGGTGACCATGGCTGTCAGGGACAGTATGAAAATAAAAAGATATAACATAGCAAAGATGAGCAGGAAGCCAGAGAATTGAGTAACATTTAAAGAGCAACAGAAGATAACTGAAAAGACAATATCAGCCGGAAATGACAGACAAGTTGGAACAGGTTCTTTGAATCCGCCTTCACTAAGGAGAACACAAATAATCTCCCTGATGTACTGGTGGCCAGAGGATCTACGAGGACAGAGGAACTGAAGGAAATGCACTTTAGGCAGGAAATGGTGTTGGGTAGACTGATGGGATTGCATTCTTATAAATCCCCAGGGTACTTAGGGAGGTGGCTTTGGAAATCGTGGACGCATTAGTGATCATTTTCCAATGGTCTATAGATTCAGGAACAGTTCCTGTGGATTGGAGGGGTGCTAATGTTATCCCACTTTTTAAGAAAGGTGGGAGAGAGAAAACAGGGAATTATAGACCAGTTAGTCTGACATCGATGATGGGGAAGATGCTGGGACCGCAGCTATTTACACATACATTAATGATTTAGATGAAAGGATTAAAAGTTACATTGGCAAATTTGCAGATGACACAAAGCTGGATGGCAGTGTGAACTGTGAAGAGGATGCTATGAGGATGCAGGGTGGCTTGGACAGGTTGCGTGAGTGGGCAGATGTATCGCAGATGGATAAATGTGAGGTTATCCACTTTGGTGGCAAAAACAGGAAGGCAGATTATTATCTAAATGGTGTCAAGTTCGGAAAAGGGGAAGTACAATGGGATCTGGGGGCCCTTGTCCATCTGTCACTGAAAATAAGCATACAAGTACAGCAGGCAGTGAAGAAAGCGAATGGCATGTTGACTGTCATAACAAGAGGAGTTGAGTATAGGAGTAAAGAGGTCCTTCTGCAGTTGTACAGGGCCCTAGTGGGACCACACCTGGAGTATTGTGTGCAGTTTTTGTCTCTAAATTTGAGGAAGGACATACTTGCTATTGTGGGAGTGCAGCACAGGTTCACCAGGTTAATTCTCGGGATGGTGGGGCTGTCATATGTTGATAGAATGGAGTTGTGAATTTTGAAGGATGAAAGGATATCTTATTGAAGCATATAAGATTATTAAGGGTTTGGACACACTAGAGGCAGGAAACATTCCCGATGTCGGGGGAGTCCAGAACCAGGGACCACAGTTTAAGAATAAGGGGTAAGCCATTTAGAACGGAGATGAGGAAAAACCTTTTCACACAGGGAGTTGTGAATCTGTGGATTTCTCTGCCTCAGAAGGCGGTGGAGGCCGGTTCGCCGAATATTTTCAAGAGAGAGTTAGATAGAGCTCTTAAAGATAGCGGAGCCAAGGGATATGGGAAGAAGGCCGGAACGGGGTACTGAATGGATGATCAGCCATGATCACATTGAATGGCAGCGCTGGCTCGAAGGGCCCAAAGGCCTACTACTGCACATTGTCTATTGTCTATTGATTAATATGGTTCACGTATTAAAACATAAATCTGTCTCCATTGTTCTCAGAAATATTCAAAGCACATCCCAATTCACCCCTTTAACTGTAACAGTGGCATATTCTGCATCAAGTCCTGCCACTGTGGTTGGGCTAAATTATTAACTTTGTAGACTCGGGCTTTTAGGTTCAGGAAGTGAAGACCATTTTCCTCTTTTTCATTTTGGAGTGCACAAATGATCACATAAGCAAATATTTTCTCTCCCAGTGTCAAAGGAATCCTTGTTTGGGCTGGCATTGACACTAGTAGAGTGCTAAATACAAAAGATGTGTAACTTGTGTATTATATCGATATGTGATTGACTGATTATGGTCAAACTTTGGAACAGTCTCCATGGATAAATAGTGTTTGTTTAGTTGCAAATTAGATGGATTTATTTTTAAAAAGGACACTAAAATATTGTGCATTTTTTGTATAGTATCAGACATGTGACATTTGAACTATAATTCACAAAGTTAATCACCAATGTAATTTCTCCCTCTTGTATTTGGGTATACTGTGAACTCATTGACTTGTTGTTGCCATTGTAATGTCAGCAAAAGTGACTGCATTCACAACTTTTACATTGTGCTCTGGAAAGCACACATTGGAGATGTTGTTAACAGTTTTGCCTGCTTTTTTGTGGGGTGGGTCATTTTGCAGTCTTCCTGATCTTCAGAAATCCGATCTAGGGTAAATTTCTGCTATTTAGGAACTCTTCTCATTTAAATTTCTGAAAATATAATATTTTATTGCACAAAGTCTCAGCCTCATTTTAAAGGTAAACAAATTATGGTAATTAAATATTTTAATGACAACTCAACCATATTTTTCGAATGGATGAAGAACTTTGTTGGAATGAATGAAGCTGATATTGAGGCCAGGTATCTTTGTCATTTAAAGCTCTATTAATAATAGTGTTATGATAGGAAGCAGGAATTTTCAAATCATCAGCTTGTGATTTTCAGCCATTTTCAAACAACTGGAAAATTGTGGCTTCAGACCAATTGTTTCATGTAACAGTGCTTGTAGCCAGCACTTTTGTCAGCCAATGAACTAGAATTGTAATGAAATGCTTCCAGCAAGAATGTACAGTACAAAAAGTAGTCAATTTAACATAGGTGTAATGCAGTACAACTTTCCAATGTAAAAGCAGGGAGATTTCTCCACATAAATGCAATGAATGGAGTAATATATTTAAATGACCTGTATAAGATAAAGTTATATCATTTACAGTGTTGTGGGCATCAAGATTAATTGACAGTGGCATTACTACATAATTTCCATTCTAGCTGGCTATACTTTCACTATGTGAATGTGGTTCAAGTAGGTGATATATTCACTGACCCTGAATTGTTTTTCCATTTTGTGAAGGTGCTAATTCATTTGTCATAAATGGCCTACAAATCTGCTCTAAATTGCAAGGTGGTAGGACTTGTATGAACACAATATTTCTGCTTTAACGATCTTGTTAACAACTGTAAGGTCATTTGGAATCGGGATGTAGATTTCTGATTTCTGGATAGTTATTTATGTCTAGGTATTTATGGAAGTGCCTATAGTGATTTGTTAAGAAAATACTGTGGCGGTCCCTGGGGGGTAGGCCACTCCTTGGATCATCCCCCTCGCCGTTTGAGTGACAGGGGCGTGGGTCTGCCATGGGGTTTCCTGACCACCCCTGGGTGTGTGCTGGCAGTTGGTGTGGTGTGCTCTCGCTGTAGGGATTAAAGGACTACTGTTTAAACCTACCTAGCGTCTGGTCTTTTCCTGACCTCGTCTAGGCCGCTACACTGGTGACCCTCGGCATTCATCAAGCGTTGTGATGGATAATAATGCCGTTGCACTTAAGCTCCCTACTCTGTGGACCGAAGAGCCTGGCATCTGGTTCCAGCAGGCAGAGGCACAATTTGCTGTGAGAGGTATTACAGCAAACGAAACAAAATACTATTACGTGGTCAGCGCGCTTGACCAAGCAATTGCGAGGCGAGTTAAGCCTTTCCTCAGAGCCCCCCCAGTAGCTAACAAATATAGTAGGTATGTTACAATACCTACCTTTAGCAGCGCTGCAGTTCTGTCACTCCCCGTGTGCGCGACTTTGGCACCTTTCAGAGGGGGGCAGGTTTAAAATGCTGTTTTTCTCCAGACAATTCAAGTCGATCCATCTCAGGAGATTTCGTCGCTAAAGAGAAATCGCTCCAACATTTGTTTTATGAAGGTATTTTTAAACTACACTAGATCATTTATTAGCTAGAGTAATTTAAAAATCATCTTCTAAAGCCATGCGCCGACAATGGGAAGGATTTTACGTAGGGGAGAAAAGAAGTCAATTTTTACATAAAAACATGGTTTTTAGGAAGCATTTAATCAAATTTTATGTTGCAAAATGGGGACAAAAATATATACGAACCGGTAGTATTTTTCCTGCCGACTGTGGGTTAAATTCACCACAAACCGCAACATTCCAATCCACTGCATTCCACTAAAACCCACTCAGAAGTTGATTTGAATGGCCACTAATTTACAGGGATTAAACACTAAATTCCTTCCATTTGGCCAATAAATTCATGAAAATTAGATTTAAAAATCATGTTATATTGTGAATTATTGTGTGAATGTTATTTGGACACTTAGGCAATTTAAAAATGTTTATCTTTTCTTAAGAAATGGATAGATGTTTAGATCTAGTAATTGAATAGGTAACTAACTAATTATATGCTTTAATTTCAGATAATCCAAGTAAGATTATTTCATATTTGTTTCAGAATGCTTCAATCTATAATAACTGAAAATTTCATTGAGTTCTTGTAATTTTTAAGAAAGTTATAGGCTTTTGACTGTCCGAGATCACAGCTTTTGAGTTAAATCAATGGAAAGGCAATGGGGAAAAAGATGCTAATTTCCGAGTATGAAAATGGCCATAACTTTTTTAATACTGAAGATATGAAAGTGAATTAGGTGTCAAATTAAACTTCTTTTTATGCTTTATCTGATGGGATAAATTGCAGACTTGATTTTTAAAATGTCAAAATTTTGTAACATTGCTAAATATAGGTGCCTTAAGGAATTTGGCCTTGGTGACTTGGAGCGGGCAACTCGGATTTTCCGAATGGACGGCCTGGGTGACCGCCGGCCGTCTGCCCTCCTGGAGGACATACTCACCCTAATCGCCTACCTGCAGCAGCTCCCGATCGACATTCGCCTGTAACTCATCAGGGATCCCTTTACTAACATGCAGGCGCTGGGCGAGCAAGCTGACGAGCTGTGGATGTCTCGCCAGCAAAACCTGGAAAGGCTGACCATCCTTCACGCGGCAGTTGGAGGCTCAGAGCAGGTCGAGGCCGTTATCGACCGCATCTCCACTGCTCCCAGACGGCCATCGCAGCAAAATCCGGCCGCCATTGGGTTGGCGAAATGTACAATCCGGAGCTCTGGCCAGAAGGGGCATTTGTACGGCGCTATTACGAGCCGCGCAGGGTTTGAGTCATCGGATCAAGCACTGCGCCTGCCGCGGGGGGAATGAGTATACCTGCTGGTGCTAGGGGCACTCACTAGTCTTACTAAATGAACATTAGAGTACTATCGTACAATTGTCGTGGCCTGCGTTTGGGCCAGAGCGCAGGGGATAAAGCTCGCCGCTCAGTTGTTGACAACCTCCTGGAGAACTGTGACATACTATGTAGGCAAGAGACATTCTTAGCGAAGCAAGACTTGGACAAACTCAATTCTCTCAATGACAACTTTCATGGGGCTGGGGAGTCTACAACTGACCTTGGCATGGGAATAGTCAGAGGTAGGATACTAGGTGGTGTGGCCATTCTATGGAACAAGAAGCTTGACCTATCAGTAAATGTGATTTGGCTTGATGTTGATTGGTGCATTGCCATACACTTTATTCACAACAATAAGGAATTTGTTATCCTGAATGCCATCAGAATGAGGATGAATATTTAAATAGACTTGCTTTCATCTATTCTTTCATTCAAAACAATAATTATTGTAGTGTATATGTCATTGGGGATATGAATGCAGATATCTCAGATAGGAACTCATTATTTGCCAATCATATGGCTCATTCTGTCAAGATAATAATTTAATATTGTCAAGCAAAGTGCTTTTACCTTCAGATAGCTATACTTATATTAGTGAGGCCTGGCACACCACATCATGGCTGGACCACTGTATTAGTACAGCTATTGCACATGCCTCATTGGGGTGTATGAGCATTCTGTATGGGGCAGCAATGACTGATCATATACCTGTTGCTATGACAATAAATGTTGAACACATACCTGTGATATCCAGAGATAGAAATAGCCTTAATACAGAAAAACTGGACTGGTCAACGCTTACAAAGGAAGACATCCTAGCTTATTATGCCCATACAGATAAATCCTTAAGCAATATTCATCTACCTAAAGATGCAATAATATGTTGTAATGTTAACTGTAAAGATATGAAGCATAGGAGAGACATCTGCTCCATGTATAATGATACAGTAAGCGCCTTATATGTAGGCAGTAAGCCCTACTGCAAGCATAAAAATAAGACACATAACATCAGACCTGGCTGGAATAAGTATGTAGGTGAGTATCATACTGAAGCCCGTGAAGCCACCAAAGCATGGGCTATGGCAGGTAGACCCAGACAGGGGCCTGTGTTTGAACACAAGAAGCTCACTAATGCAAGGTATAAGTATGCTGTTCGCTTCATCTGTAAAAATGAGCAAGCTATGAAGGCTGATTCCATGGCTAAGAAGCTGCTAAGTAACAATGCTACAGATTTTTGGAAGGAAGTGAGAGCTCTTAGCAGTTGCAAAACATCTCTACCATGTACTGTAGATGGAATCTCCGGAACAGCTAATATCGCGGAGTTATGGCGACAACATTATAGCACTTTATTCAACTGTGTCCAAGGTGACTTGTATAGGGTGGACAATATTGAGAGTAATGACTCGATGGTGATTATGTCACATGAGGTGTATCATGCCATGAACAAGCTGTCCAACAACAAAGCAAGTGGCTTGGATCATATCTCTGCTGAACATCTTAAGTATGCGAGTATGAGTCTTCTCCTAGCTATTTGTTTTACTGGCTTTATGATTCATGGCTTGTTACCAGACTCAATGTTGACTGTCCTGTTAGTGCCGGTTATTAAGGACAAAGCTGGTAAAGTAGGCAGTCTAAATAATTACAGGCCCATAGCTTTAGCCAGCATATTGTCAAAAGTCTTAGAAAGAGTTCTGCTGGATAGAATACATGAGTTTGTTAACTCCACAGATAACCAGTTTGGCTTTAAAGCTAAACATGGCACTGACTTATGCGTATATGCCCTAAAGGAGATTGTAAACAAATATAGAGGCAAAAACTCTTCAATCCTTATGTGCTTCATTGATGCTTCCAAAGCCTTTGACTGTGTTAATCACAGAAAGCTGTTTGTTAAAATATGTCAAAGAGGGGTGCCCAAATACATTGTGAGAATACTGGCCTACTGGTATGCTCATCAGACTATGCAAATAAAATGGGGCAATAGGGTCTCAGCCCCATTTGGGGTTAGCAATGGTGTTAGACAAGGGGGAATTTTGTCTATATATTGATGATCTGTCTAAACAATTGAAAGCCTGTAACACTGGGTGCGTGATTGGTAATATTTTAGTGAACCATATTATGTATGCAGATGATCTTGTGGTCTTTAGTCCATCTAGCGCTGATCTCCAGCAGCTCCTTACTGCATGTTCCGTGTATGGTTTGGAAGATGACATTAAATATAATGCTAGTAAAAGTGCTGTTATGGTCTGAAGAACCAAAGAGGATAAAAGCCTAAAATATCCTGATTTTAAATTGTCTGACAACAATCTTAGTGTCTGTAATAAGATAAAATATCTAGGGCATATTATTACAGAACAAATGACAAATGATGAGGATATTTATAGGCATCGACGCATGCTGTATATACAGGCGAATATCCTCTTGCGTAAATTTGGTGCGTGTGCAGATGTGGTGAAGATGTCGCTATTTAGAGCATACTGCACACCCCTCTACACTGCGCACCTGTGGTCGAACTATTTAAAGACAAGTATGCAGAGACTAAAGGTGGCATATAACGATGCCATGAGAACACTGCTAAGGCAACCAAGATGGTGTAGTGCCAGTAATATGTTTGTGGCTGCAGGAGTCAGTACTTTAGAAGCTATCCTAAGACGCCACATGTATAAATTCATTTGCAGGATAAATGACTCTAAAAATGTGCTTATTGTGGCCTTGACAAACATAAGGGTTAGCACTACATGCTACGAATCCCAGTTGTGGAGACACTGGTATCGTTGTCTCGTTGTACAACATTGATCATTTTTTACTCTGGATTTTTAACTTAAGTATTGTGGTTTTTTTAATTTTAATTATGATGTTTTTTTATGTGATTTACCATGATTTTATATATATTTATGATATTTGATATGAAATGCATTTTTAATGTAATGTTGCCCCTTGTCTGGACCTTGAGTCCGTAATAAAATTATTATTATTATTATTATTATCTGAGGAAAGACATTCTTGCCATAGAGGGAGTACAGAGAAGGTTCACCAGACTGATTCCTGGGATGGCACGACTTCCATATGAAGAAAGACTGGATAGACTCGGCTTGTACTCGCTGGAATTTAGAAGATTGAGGGGTGATCTCATAGAGACTTACAAAATTCCTAAGGGGTTGGACAGGCTAGATGCAGGAAGATTGTTCCCGATGTTGAGGAAGTCCAGGACAAGGGGTCACAGTTTAAGGATAAGGGGGAAGTCTTTTAGGACCGAGATGAGAAAATCGTTTTTCACACAGAGAGTGGTGAATCTGTGAAATTCTCTGCCACAGAAGGTAGTTGAGGCCAGTTCGTTGGCCATATTTAAGAGGGAGTTGGATGTGGCCCTTGTGGCTGTAGGGATCAGCGGGTATGGAGAGAAGGCAGGTAAAGGATACTGAGTTGGATGATCAGCCATGATCATATTGAATGGCGGTGCAGGCTCAAAGGGCCGAATGGCCTGCTCCTGCACCTAATTTCTATGTTTTTATCATTCAAGTCCAGGCATGTCTTTGCAGCAAGGCCCGCCTGCAGTTCCACCCAACGCCAGCAGAGGTCGCTGGCATTCAACCCAGCCAAATTCGCTTGCAGTTCCACCAGACACAAGCAGAGGGGGTTGGTGCTATTACCATTGTTGCTGGGGAGCTGCAGCCAGGCAATGTCGCCCACCCTGTTCATTCCAGGGAAACGAAGGGGCCGGTCATCAGTGATTCCTTCGGCGGCCAGCAAAATTCATCGCCTCTTCGCCTGGGATCGCCGCACTGGAGGTCGATTCCTCGTGGACATGGGTGCGGAAGTGAGTGTCCTGCCTCCCTCCATCACTGACATCTGTGTGGGCAAACGCGGGCCCCTTCTCACCGTGGCGAACGGGAGTGGTATTCGCACCTACGGGTTTCTCACCATCTCCCTCAACTTTGGCCGCAGCTCCTTTTCGTGGGAGTTCGTCATTGCTGACGTTTCCCAGCCGCTGCTGGGCGCCGACTTCCTTCGAGCCCATTCACTGCTCGTGAATGTCAAGCGGCGGCGCCTGATGCACTCCGTCACGCTGGAGCCGGTTTTCCTCCGCATTGGTGATCCCATATCACGCCCTGATGGCTCCCTGTCATCCGTGCATGCGACTTTCGCGCGCATTCTGGCGGATTTCCCTGACATCCTTGAACCCCACTTCCGCTCCTCCACCCCCAAGCATGGGGTGGAGCACCATATCCCTACTACTCGCCCGTCTGTGCACGCCCGAGCACGTTGTCTTATGCCAGACAAGCTTCGTCTGGCTTGGGATGAGTTCTGCCTGATGGAGGCGATGGGTATCGTGTGTCCCTCCGATACCCCATAGGCGTCACCGCTCCACATGGTCCTCAAGGCGGACGGGGGCTGGCGCCCGTGTGGGGATTACTGTCGCCTGAACGATGTGACCGTCGCCGACAGGTACCCAGTCCCGAACATCCAGGGCTTCAACGCCCATCTGGCCGGAGCATCGGTATTCTTCAGGGTGGACCTCGTGCGAGGGTATAATCAAATTCCGGTCTGCCCCGACGATATCCCGAAGACGGCCATTATAATGCCATTTGGTCTATTCGAATTTGTACGGATGCCGTTTGGGTTGAAGAACGCTGCGCAGGCCTTTCAGCGGCTTATGGATTGTGTGTGCCGCAGCCTGGACTTTGTCTTCGTCTACTTGGATGACATACTCGTGGCCAGTCGCTGGCGGCAGGAGCACTGCATCCACCTCCGTCAGCTGTGTCAGCGCCTCAGCGACTTCGGGTTGTCCATCAACTCGTCCAAGTGCCGTTTCGGGGTGACGGCTATTGACTTCCTCGGCCACCGCTTAACTCCAGAGGGTGGTGCCTCTGCCCGCCAGGGTGGATGCTGTTCGCAGGTTCCCCCGTTCGACCACAGTTAAGGGCCTACAGGAATTCGTGAGGATGGGCACCTTTTATCACCGTTTCCTGCCAGCAGCGGCCGCAGTCATGCGTCCACTTTTCCACCTGATGGCTGGTCATCGCAGGGAGGTTGAGTGGTCCGTGGAACTCAACAGCGGCATTCGAGAGAGCTAAGGAAGCACTGGCTGAGGCCATGATGTTCGTCCACCCACGAGAGGACGCCCCGACCGCCCTGACAGTGGACGCTTCTGAGGTAGCGGTTGGGGCAGTGTTGGAGCAGCTCGTTGACGGATGCTGGCGGCCACTCGCCTTCTTCAGCAGGCATCTGAGTGGTGCTCAGCGCCGTTACAGCGCTTTCGACCGCGAGCTCCTGGCCCTGTATCTCGCCGTACGCCACTTCCGCTACTTCCTGGAGGGGAGGCCGTTTACCGCATATACGGACCACAAACCGCTAACCTTCGCGTTCGCCAAGGTTTCAGACCCGTGGTCTGCCCGGCAGCAGAGGCATTTGGCGTATGTGTCTGAATACACCACCTCCATCCTTTTCATGGAGGACAAATTCAATAGGGTGGCCGACGCCTTATCGAGACCTGCAGTCCACGCGGTTCTCCAAGTCGCTGAGGGGATTAATTATTCCGCCCTGGCAGCCGCTCAGCTGGTCGACGAGGAGATGGCCACCTATCGTACGGCAGTTTCGGGCCTGCAGTTGCAGGACGTTGTCTGTGGTCCTGGGGGCGCAACGCTGCTGTGCGATGTCTCCACTGGAGTTCCGCGACCCATCGTCCCCATCACCTGGCGGCGCAGGGTGTTTGAGGTGCTCCACGGGCTCGCGCATCCCTCCATCAGGGCAACAACGGCCCTGGTAGCCTCTCATGTGGCACGGGCTGCGGAAGGAGGTTGGACATTGGGCGCCCACTTGCATCCCGTGCCAGACCGCCAAGGTGCAACGACACGTGCGCGCGCCGTTGCAAGAGTTCACCATCCCTCGGCATCGGTTTGACCACATTCACGTGGACATCGTGGGGCCGCTACTGCCGTTCCAGGGCTTGACCTATCTACTCACCGTTGTCGAACGCTTCACAAGGTGGCCATGTCGGAACTGTGGTTGGCCATGGCACGCCTTCTGGGTGTTCGGCTACACCACACGATGGCGTATCATCCGCAGGCAAACGGCCAGGTGGAGCGGTTTCACCGTCAGCTCAAGGAATCCCTGAAGGCACGGCTCAATGATCCGGACTGGGTGGACGCCCTGCCGTGGGTTTTGCTGGGGATCCGCACTGCACCGAAAGAGGACTTGGCCTCCTCCTCCGCCGAGTTGGTGTATGGCTCTTCGTTGACGGTCCCCGGGGAGTTCATCCCGCCGGCACAGGGCCAGGTTGAGCAGCCTTCGGACGCTCTGCGACGTCTTCGGGAGACGGTGAGTAAGCTGGCGCCGGTGCCCATGTCACGTCATGGGTCCTTCCGTCCGCACGTTCCCTCTGCTCTGGAGGACTGCCAGTTCGTCTTCCTGCGTAGGGATGCTCATCGGACACCTCTCCAGCGGCCATACGACGGTCCCTTCCAGGTCGTGGAACATGGCACGTCCACTTTCGTCCTGGACATGGGGGGTCGGCGCGGCCCCGTAAGCGAGGGCGCCCTCTGTCTGGGGTACTTCCCCATCTGGCTACTCCGTCTCATGCACCTGTTGGTCAGTTGCCTGTTCCTGCGCCGTGTACGCCCTCCTGTCCGTTTCGTGCCTCGGGTACTTGGGGGTTGGGGGTCCTGTGGCGGTCCCTGGGGGGTAGGCCACTCCTTGGATCATCCCCCTCGCCGATTGAGTGACAGTGGCGTTGGTCTGCCACAGGGTTTCCTGACCACCCCTGGGTGTGTGCTGGCAGTTGGCGTGGTGTGCTCTCGCTGTAGGGATTAAAGGACTACTGTTTAAACCTACCTAGCGTCTGGTCTTTTCCTGACCTCGTCTGGGCCGCTACAATACAAAATTCTGTAATAGCACAGTAATATGGCACTTAAGTTACTGGAGGAGTGAATTTGAAGACCTTCATGGCAGCTGGTGAATTTGTTCAAGTAAGTAGCTAACTCTATAATAAAATAAACTGCTAATAATAACTTTGGCCATGTAACTATTAGATTGTCATAAAGGCAAGTGTACTGACGCAGGGGCACAGCTGCAAAATATTAATTTTCTATTTCCATGGATGCTGCCTGACTTGTGCAGTTTGTCAGCATCATTTTTATTTGTTTCAGATTTCCAACATTTTATTTTTTTCGTCAAGTCAGTTCGAGTTAATTGTCATTTCTATGTCACAACTTGGGGTCATACCAAAGTGAAGTCAACAGCCAATGTACTCTTTTTAGTTTAGTCACTGGTGTATTATAGGAAACATGGTAGACACAGTAATCTACCACAAACAACATGATATCGATCACTTAAATCACACAAACCGTATTGACCTGACTGGCATCTTTGTGGGACACAAAGATAAAGGGGTGAGGTAAGGTTGTATTTTAGATTAAGTAGATCATCACATCATTTTGATTAGAGAGGATATTCATTGGGAATCATCCAATGATGGTACGTGGGTGAAACAAGTAATTAAGGGGATGCTTATTTGATGGGATTATACTGTAGCCACTCCCCAATAATCAGTGAGAAACAGAGGACAAAATATGTGGGGATGTTACAGATAGTTGCAAGAATATTAGGGTTGTAATAGTGGGGGATTTTAACTTTCCAAAAGAAAACTGTGACTGCCATGGTGCTCAGGGCTTAATTAGGGTGGAATTTGATTTGTGTATTCAGGAAAGTTTTCCAATTCAATATGTAGTTGGCCTTACTGGAGAAGGAACCAAACTCAACTTCTTGAGAAATATGGTATGGCAGATATTTAATGATTAGTGGCGGAACACTTTGTGACCAGCAAACATAATTCTATTAGTTTTAATATAATTATTATGGAAAAGAATAAGGCTGATCCATATGTTTAAGTCTAAATTGGGCCAAGGCTAATTGTGGTGGTATTGGACCTATTTTTAAAAGTTGATTGAGTGAGGCTTTTAAATGTGAGATAGTGAGAATTGAGGGCTACCATGTTCCTGTTAAAGTGAAGATATAAAGGTTCTGGTCAAGATAAGAAGGAGGCATATGTTAGGTATAGGCAGCTGGGATCAAAAACATTGATGGGTTATAAGGATTGTAGGAGTACACTTAAGAGGGAAATCAGGAGGGCAAAAATAGTACATGAGCTAGTTTTGGCAGATAAGGAAAAGGGGAATCCAAAGAGATTCTACAAGTGTTTTAAGGGCAAAATCATAACCAGCGAATAGGGCTCCTAATGATGATCAACAATGTTATCCATGAATTTAGTGTGGAGAAAGACAGAGATGCAGAACATTCTGGTAAGTTTAATAGTGATGTCTTGGAGAGAGTCGACATTAATGGTGAGGAGGTGCTGGAGGGTTTAAAACACTTAAAGATAGATAAATCCTTCGGATATGATAAAGTGTATTCTAGGACATCAAGGGAAGCTAGGGAAGAAATTGAAGGGCCCCTGGCAAAGATATCTGTATCAAAGACAAAGGTGAGATGCTGGAAGATTGGAAGGTAACTAATATGCTTTTGTTTAAGAAAGGCTGTAAGGCAAAGCCTGAGCAGAACAGACCATTGAGCCCAATATTCGTGGCAGGTAGTTATTGGAGAGGATTCTAAGAGACGAGATCTAGATACAATTGGAAAGACAAGGACTGATTAGGGATAGCCAGTATGGCTTTTTCTGTGGAAAGTTGTGTCTCACAAATTTGAGTACAGTTTTTGTAGTGATGACCAAGAAGATTAATGAGAGTAGAACAATGGATGAGGTTTACATGGACATTAGCATCGGACTTTGTCTGTGGAACTGATGTGATTTAATGCACTACGATGTTGACAACTATATTCTATCCTCTATCTTCCCCTTTGCTCTATTGTAATTGAGTTCAACTTGATTGTGTTTACGAATGGTATATCTGATCTGTTTGGATTATGCAAAACAAAGCTTTTCACCATACCTCAGTACATGTGACAATAATAAACCTTAGACATAGACATAGACATAGAAAATAGGTACAGGAGAAGGCATTCGGCCCTTCGAGCCAGCACCGCCATTCATTGTGATCATGGCTGATCGTCCCCAATAAATGACCTGTGCCTGCCTTTTCCCCATATCCCTTGATTCCACTCGCCCCTAGAACTATATCTAACTCTCTCTTAAATCCATCCAGTGAATTGGCCTCCATTGCCCTCTATGGCAGGGAATTCCACAAATTCACAACTCTCTGGATGAAAACGTTTTTTCTCACCTCAGTCTGAAATGGCTTCCCCTTTATTCTAAGACTGTGGTCCCTGGTTCTGGACTCGCCCAACATTGGAAACATTTTTCCTGCATCTAGTTTGTCCAGTCCTTTTATAATTTTATATGTTTCTATAAGATCCCCCCTCATCCTTCTAAGCCCCAGTGAATACAAGCCTACATTTCATTCTTTCCTCATATGACAGTCCCGCCATCCCAGGGATCAATCTCGTGAACCTACGCTGCACTGCCTCAATCACAAGGATGTCCTTCCTTAAATTAGCAGATCAAAACTGTACACAATCCTCCAGATGTGGTCTCACCAGAGCCCTATACAACTGCAGAAGAACCTCTTTATTCCTGTACTGAAATCCTCTTGCTATGAAGGCCAACATTCCATTAGCTTTCTTCACTGCCTGCTCTACCTGCACGCCAACTTTCAGTGTCGGATGTACAAGGACACCCAGGTCCCGCTGTACATCCCCCTTACCTAACCTAACCCCATTGAGATAATAATCTGCCCCCTTGTTTTTGCCGCCAAAGTGGATAACCTCACATTTATCAGTAGCAAGATGGATTCAACAGTGGCTGAATGGGAGATGTCAGAGAGTAATGGTGGATGGCTGTTTGTCAGGTTGGAAGCCGGTGACCAGTGGGGTGCCTCAGGGATCTGTGTTGGGTCCACTGTTGTTTGTCATGTACATCAATGATCTGGATGATGGGGTGGAAAATTGGATAAGTAAGTATGCAGATGATACTAAGATAGGTGGTGTTGTGGATAATGAAGTAGATTTTCAAAGTCTACAGAGTGATTTGGGCCATTTGGAAAAGTGGGCTGAAAGATGGCAGATGGAGTTTAATGCTGATAAGTGTGAAGTGCTACATCTTGGCAGGACAAATCAAAATAGGACGTACATGGTAAATGGTAGGGAATTGAGGAATGCTGTGGAACAGAGGGATCTAGGAATAACTGTGCAAGTTCCCTGAAGGTGGAATCGCATGTAGATAGGGTGGTAAAGAAAGCCTTTGGTGTGCTGGCCTTTATAAATCAGAGCATTGATATAGGAGTAGGGAAGTAATGTTAAAATTGTACAAGGCATTGGTTAGACCAATTCTGGAGTATGGTGTACAATTTTGGTCGCCTAGTTATAGGAAGAATGTCAACAAAATAGAGAGAGTACGGAGGAGATTTACTAGAATGTTGCCAGGGTTCCAGCAAACTATGTTACAGAGAAAGGTTGAACAAGTTAGGTCTTTATTCTTTGGAGCGCAGAAGGTTAAGGGGGACTTGATTGAGGTCTTTAAAATGATGAAAGGGATAGACAGAGTTGACGTGGATACGTTTTTCCCATTGAGGGTAGGGAAGATTCAAACAAGAGGGCATGACATGAGAATTAAGGGACAGAGGTTTCGGGGTAACGTGAGGGGGAACTTCTTTACTCAGAGGGTGGTGGCTGTGTCAATCAGCTTCCAGCAGAAGTGGTGGAGGCAGGATCGATTTTAACATTTAAGAGTAAAGTGGATAGGTATATGGACGTGAAGGGAATGGAGGGGTATGGTCTGAGTGCAGGTAGATGGGACTAGGGGAAAACAAATGGTCGGCACGGACTGGAAGGGCCGAGAGGGCCTGTTTCCGTGCTATATGGTTATATGGTTATCTATATTATACTGCATCTGCCACGCATCTGCCCACTCACTCAACCTGTCCAGGTCACCCTGCAACCTCCTAACATCCTCTTCACAGTTCACACTGCCACCCAGCTTTGTGTCATCTGCAAACTTGCTAGTGTTGCTCCTAATTTCCTCTTCCAAATCATTAATATATATGGTAAACAGTTTCATAGACATAGACACAGACATAGACATAGACACATCTTAATTTAAACCTAAACCTTTGGCAGGTTATCATACATCTGAAGATAGACACAAAATGCCAGACTAACTCAGTGGGACACACAGCATCTCTGGAGAGAAGAAATGGGTGACATTTCAGGTCAAGACCCTTCTTCAGACTGAGAGTCATGGGAAAGGGAAACCTATATCTCTCATTTCCCTTTCCCCTGACTCCAGTCTGAAGAAGGTCTCGACCCAGAACGTCACCCATTCCTTCTTTTCAGAGATGCTGCCTATCCTGCTGAGTTACTCCAATATTTTGTGTATATCTTCGGTTAAAACCAGCATCTGCAGTTCCTTCCTACACATCATACATCTGGTCTGGAAGGTTAGATCCTACAGGATCCCGAGCAAGCTGGCCAATTGCATACAAAATTGCCTTGAAAGTAGGATGCTGAGATTTCTTCTTCAGATTGGAGAAGTGGTGTGCCACAGGAATTGGTGCTGGATCCAGTGATGTTTGTTTTTTGTATTAACAATTTGGATGAGAAAGTAGGTGCCATGATTAGTAAGTGTGTGGATGACACAAAAGAATGGTTGGTATAGTGGACAGTGCAGAAGGTTATCTTATGATTATAACAGGATCTTGATCAATTGGACAATAGGCTGAGGAATGGCACGTGAAGTTTAATCAAGATAATGTGAGTTGTTGCGTTTTAGTAAGACAAACGAGGGCAGGACTTGGTAATAAATGATTGGCACCTGGTGAGTATTGTAGAACAGAGAAATCTAAGGGTGCAGATAGTTCCATGAAAGTGATGACACAGGTAGACAGGTTGGTAAAGACGCATTTGACGTTACTTACTTGATTGGAAAGTGTATTGAGTACAGGTGTTATGATGCCATGTTACAGCTATACAAGATGTTGATAAGCCCACATTCAGATATTGTGTACAGTTCTGGTCACCTTTTTACAGAAAGGATGACAATAAACTAGGAGAGCAAAGGAGATTTACAAGGATGCTACCAGGTCATTTTTCCAGGGAGTATAGAAGGACCTTATAGAAGTTTATAAAAACATGGAGCGCGTAGAAAGTGCACCCATCCAGTCTTTTCCCTAGGGCAGCAATCTAAAACCAGAGGGCATAGGTTTAAAGTGAGAGGAAATTGATTTAAAAGGGACCTGAGGGGCAACTTTTCACACAGAGCACGTGTTACACATATGGGAAACATTACCAGAAGAAGTGGTGGAGTACAATTACTGTAAGAACTTAGACACTCAGACAGACATGGATAGGAAAGGTGTGGATTATGGGCCAGGCACAAGCAAGTGGGAATAGCTCAGTTAAGCAACTTGGTGGGGATGAATAAAGGGCTGTTTCCATGCTGTACAGCTCTTGATTCTTGACTATGAGAGTTCCCCATGGTTCTTTCAGCTCCACCTAGAGACTGGAACTGACAAAGGATATCGCCAAAGTTCTAAACTAGGCTGTAGCATCAGTTTTTGTCCTCAATATTCTGGGGTGACCCCATAGTCTTGGGACTCAGAGGTGAGAATCTTACTAACTGAGCGATGGCACGGTTGGGTACGAGTAGTTTGAGTACTATACATACAAACATACATACATTCTAAAATATGTTTTATTTTAATTTTCATATGTGCTATCACATAACCCAACCAGCGATATACCAATGGTGAACAGTGGTTACTGTGAGGCATGTTTCTCACACTGTTTATTTAAGTATTTGTTAAAAGTAGCAGTAACAACTGACTCACCCTTGATAATTACATAAGTCATGCAAAGGGAGCAATGAGAGAATGATGCCAATGACACACAGCATATTAAAGCTGTACTGGGAAGATCTCATAATTTTATATACCTATCAGGTCTCCCTTCAGTCTCCGACGTTCTAGAGAAAAAAATTAGCATCTGTGAACCTCTCCCTGTAGCTAATATCCCTTAATCCAGGTATAATTCTGGTAAACTTCCTCTACACCCTCTCTAAAGCCCCCACATCCTCCCTGTAATGGGCATGTATTACTGCAAATGCGGCCTAATCTAAGTCCTATAAACTGCATCATGACTTCCTGCTTCTTATACTCGATGCCCTGACCAGTGAAGGCAAGCATATCATATGCCTTCAGGCTCGAAGGGCTGAATGGCCTACTCCTGCACCTATTTTCTATGTTTACCACACTTGTGCTGCCATTTTCAGAGAGTTATGGACTTGGACCCCAAGATTCTTTGTACATCAATGCTGTTAAAGGTCTTGCCATTAATTTATAGTTTCCCCATACATTTGACCTCGGCCAGCCTTGGCCCCCGCGAGTAAGGGGGCCCCGCGCCAGAGTAATCCACTCTCGGCTCGGGTAGATCTACCCCGGGTGGAGGGGGGAAGCAGGGGCGGAGAGTGAGTAGAGCGGTGGAGGGGGAAGAAAGGGGTTGACGGGGAGGTGGGTGTGAGGGGGAATGGAGAAGGAGAGAGAGGGAGGTGGGTCATTCGCTCACGGCAGCGCTCCCGCCCCTACAGTTACCGTGATTCACGCACACAGCCCCGGCTCCACCCCTCTCTCTCCGCGGGGAGACACAGTGAACAATACACGGAGGGCCGGGCCGGGGGTTGGAGCAACGTTTACAAACATCAGCCTTAGCTCACACCCGTCCTCCCGGACCCCGGCATCCACTCCTGCCGCCGGCCCTCTCCCTCCTTTCTCTCCTTCCCTTCTCTCCTTCCCCATTCCTCCTCTCTCTTTTCCCTTCTCTCATTTGTTCCATCCCTTCTTTCTCTCCTTCCTTCCCTCCTTTCCCTACTTCCCTCCCTCCCTTCTGTTCTTCCTCCCTTCCCTCCCTTCTCTCCTTCCCTCCCACACACACATAACGCACAGACAACTAACACGTGCACAGACAACTAACACCCACACATCACGCACAGACAACTAACACACACAATTTAGTTAGGATGCGGTAGAAGCCCAAAGGGTAGGATGGGCCTGAAGCCCAAAATGTATTGCCTGGACTGGTTTTTCACCAATGGTTATTGGTTTTCCAGGATCTATTTAATTAAATTACTTTTTTTTTTCATTTCACAGTCACTAAAACAAGTGGTATTGTAACTATGTACTTTTCAGAGGTGATCTACACATTTTGTTTGTTAATTGTAGGCTTACATGTATGCAATTTTATATTAAAATGTAGCTTAGATCTGTTTGGTCCATTAAGTCACATGCACTTTGTAAGCGCACATTTTGATTACTTTCCATTCTACCATAGAGATATAAAGTCTATAATAGACTTTAATTATATTTCTATGAATCTACAGACCTTGGCTGGGAACCTGGGGCTCACCAAAATTGTTCCCAATTGGGCCCCTAAGGCTGGCCCTGCATTTGACCTCCCAAAGTGCAACACCTCACACTTGCTCAGATTAAACTCCATTTGCCATATCAACAACTATTTCGGTAACTGCTCAATATCCCGGTGAATACCTTGACAGCCTTCCTCACGTTCAGCAAACTTACTAACCAGCATATCTACGTTTACCTCAAAATATTCAAACAAATTAGTAATACACGACCAGACGCTCAGATAGTCATGCTAACTGGGTACACAAAAAGCTGGAGAAACTCAGCGGGTGCAGCAGCATCTAAGGAGCGAAGGAGATAGGCGACGTTTCGGGTCGAGACCCTTCTTCTAACTGTCCCTAATTAACCCAACCTCTTCCAATGGGAATAAATCCTATCCCAAAGAATCTTCTCCAAACGCTTAACGCGAGGCTCACCAAACTATAATTCCCTGGATTCTCTTGACTTTTATTCTTAAACAAAGGAACAACATTAGCTACTCTCTAGTCTCAGGGACCTCACCTGTGGCTAGAATAGATACAAAGATATTTGTAAAGACCCGCTAAATCTGGTCTTGCCTCTCTCAACATCTTGAGATAGATCCCTTTATGGACTTTGAAGAGCCCCATCACCAGGCACGGAACTCGCTATCAAAACACGGAGGGGACCGGGGGACAGGGGGGGAAACAATTTTTTTGGCGGCAGCGCGCGCATGCGCACACTCACACACACATGCGCGAGGCTTCGGAGGCTCAATCCAGCGCTAAATGCAGCTCAACTCTGCCTGTCTCGCCGGGTTAACTACAGCCCTGACTAGACTGACGGGATACCAGCGCTGCTTCTCCACGTTGGCCATATTTCCCGCAAGCCCAGGCAGGTTCACCTGGCAGGACAGGCAGAGTGAACTGGGTTTAGCGCTGCGTCTCTGCGCTGTCTGTGGGCCTCGGGGCGCCGCGCCCGTCTGACTCCCAACCTCTCTGGTTACCCGTGGGGGGTGGGGACGGGACAGCGCCGAAGGCCCGGCCGGGATCGATCCTGGCTGTGGATGAGGCGCAGGTCTGCGTCATGTCTCTCTCCTCCAATCACCGCAATCTATCCTCAGTCCCACCCCCCCACTCCTCCCTCCTCCAATCATCGCGCTGAATCATCATGTCCCGCTCACATTGCCTGCTGACCGACGTCTCTCTCATCCAATCGGCGTCCTCGATCAGCAGTCCCACCTCCACTGTCTCGCGGAAAGCGGAGATTTTAAAATCCGGATGACAAAAACTTGGGAGGGATGTCCCCCACCTCTCAAAACATGGGGGGGACGTGTCCCCTCTGCCCCCCTTGGGTTTTCCGCTCCTGCCCAACACTACCTGTTTCTCAATCTAAAACTGCATATTAGTATTCTCCACACTCATCTCACATCATGCGAAAACGTGCATAGTACTCTTAAAACCTTGCCTACATTCCCTAACTCAAAGTACAAATACTCTCCTTTATCCTTGAGTGGTCCTACCTTCTCCCTGGTTATGGGCCTGTCCCACTTAGGCGATTTTCCAGGCAACTGGAACGGCGACTGTCAGAATGGAACACACACACACATCGCTTCCTTCATCAGCCCGTTATGCAGGCGGGGACAGGGCAAGCGGGAGGAGCACCGTCTGAGTGAAATTCACACGGTGCAAAGCCAATGTGATACAGACACACACCGTGATGAACAGGAAGGTTGGCGCTGTAATTAAGACGGATAAAACACAGTGTACGGTAAGTCCTTTAAAAGGGGAGGGGGGAGAAGGGAGGAGAAGGAGCGGAGAAAACTTTTAAGAAGCCAGAGAGAGATACAGGGCTGCGAACCCGGCGGACATTTAACATTACTGGTCGGTTATCCTTCATTCTGAAAACTAATGCTTACGTTTTTTTTTCCCAATGAGCCAATGAAATTCACCGGTCAGCACCGGCTACAACTTACCAGCACCTATGAGAACCTTCGACCTCCTGGCAACCCACTAGGACCTCTTGTCGACCCACCTACGGCTCGAGAATTCTCGCTACTCTCCATGGCGACTTCATTTTGGTCGCCGCTAATTTTTCAACATGTTAAAAAATTTCCAGCGACCATAATGAGGCCGCGACTGGTTCTCAGAATGCGTGAACTCCTCACGACCATGAAGACGACTCCCCGCGAACAAGTGGCAACCATGTGGCGATTGCATAGTCTCCTGCAGTCGCCTAAGTGGGACAGGCCCATTACCCTATTGTTTTTAATGTCGGCATAAAAAGGCATGATGTTCATTAATCCGACTTGTGGCCCCTTTTAATTGCCTGTTTGCGTTCTTTCCTCCGTGCTTTATATTCCTCCTAAACCTTGCGTGCACTCCCTTTTTCTTTTTGACTAAATTTATAGCCTTTTGGTTAACCATGGTTTCCTTACTTTGCCATCTTTATTCCTCATCCTAACTGGAACATACCAGTCCTGAATTTTGATCATCTGGAATTGCTGCCAAATCTGCTGAGTGTTTCCGGGATTTTCTGCTTTTATAAAATAAGAACCTAAGGTTCTGTCATTAAGCCCAATTCTATCTCTGGATGGTATCCAACACTTTCTAAAAATGTTAGTCAGTCAAATAGCCAATCTCATTCGAAAACCCTTGGCTAACTTTATATTCTACCTTATAAGAAAGTCAAGAGGGTTTACTTGACATGTGCATCCTGATGGTACCAGCAAGAAGAGAGCACTGCTAGGATAACTTAGGGCTTTGATGCTGTTATCTGCCTTCTTGAGGCAGCAATCCTGTAGATCCTTTTGACAATGGGGCAGTCAGTACCCATGATAAATGTGTCAATGTTGATCACTTTCTTCAACCTTCTTTAACTTGAACATCCACATTTCCGAACGAGGCTATGGTGCGAACAGTTAAGATGCTCTGCACCATCCACTTGTAGGAGTTCAATAGAATATTCTGCCAAATCTCCTCAAATTCCTCAGCATCAATGTGCTACGTACAGGATAGATCATCAGAAATGTGTACGCTTAGGAATTTAAGTGTTGTCTCTCTCCACCACCATCCTGCTAATGATGCTAGGTGCATAGTCACCGAGCTTTCTCTTTCTGATATCAACAATCAGCTCTCTGGCTTTGCTAATGCTGAGAGCAAGATTGTAGTTCTGGCACCACTCAGCCAGATTATCAATCCATTTCCTGTACTCTGATTTTTGTTACACATTATTCATCCAATTATAGTGATATTGTCAGCAAATTTAAAGCTGGCATTGGCGCTATGGTGGACAATGCAGCCATTGGCACAGTAAAGCAGATGAATGAGTCTGCAGCTCTGTACCCCTAACATTTGCATATAATCATTTACAGTAGATAGCCAGAAATAATTGAAAAATTAGGGCTAAAAACTTCTTCTTTCTAAAATATCCTGTCATGTTGGTGAGCTTCACAACACCAAATACAGTACATTCAGAAAGTATTCAGACCCCTTCACTTTTACAGACTTATTTTTAAATGGATTAAATTATTTTCTTTTATCATCAATCTACACACAATACCCCAGGATGTAGAAGCGAAAACAGGTGTTTAGAATTTTTTGCAAATTAAAAAGAAATAACTGAAATATCTCATTTACATAAGTATTCAGACCCTTTGCTATGACACTCAAAATTGAGCTTAGGTTCATCCTGTTTCTATTGATTATCCTTGAGATGTTTCTACAACTTGATTGGAGTCCACCAGTGATAAATTAAATTGATTGGACATGATTTGGAAAGGTCCCACAGTTGACAGTGCATCTCGGATCAAAAACCAAGCCATGAAGTCAAAGGAATTGTCCGTAGACCTCCGAGACAGGATTGTGTCGAGACAGATCTGGGGAAGGGTATAAAACAATTTCTGCAGCATTGCAGGTCCCGAAGAGAACACTGTGGCCTCCGTCATTCTTCAATGGAAGAACTTTGGAACCACCAGGACTCTTTGAAGAGCTGGTCACCCGGCCAAACTGAGCAATCGGGGGAGAAGGGCCTTGGTCAGGGAGGTGACAAAGAACTCGATGGACACTCTGACACAGCTCCAGAGTTGTTCTGTGGAGATGGGAGAACCTTCCCGAAGGACAACTATATCTGCAGCCTTTATGTATCACCAATCAAGCCTTTATGGTAGAGAGGACAGACGGAAGCCTCAGTAAAGGGCACATGACAGCCCGTTTGGAGTCTGCCAAAAGGCACCTAAAGGACTCTCAGACGAGACCATGAGAAACAAGATTCTCTGGTCTGATGAAGCCTAGATTAAACTCTTTGGCCTAAATGCCAAGGATAACGCCTTGAGGAAACGAGGCACCGCTCATCACCTGGCCAATACCATACCTACGGTGAAGCATGGTTGTGGCAGCATCATACTGTGGGGATGTTTTTCAGCGGCAGAACTGGAGGACTAGTCAGGATCGAGGGAAAGATGAACGGAGCAAAGTACAGAGAGATCCTTGATGAGAACCTGCTCAAGAGAGTTCTTGATCTCAGACTGGGGCGGAGGTTCACCTTCCAACAGGACAACGAACCTAAGCACACAGCCAAGACAACGCAGGAGTGGCTTTGTGACAAGTCTGTGAATGTCCATGAGTAGCCCAACCAGAGTCCGGACTTGAACCCTTCAGAACATTTCTGGAGGGACCTGAAAATAGTTGTGCATCGAAGTAATCATTAATTTGTCAGGTGGAAGGAGTCTACCCCTATAACAAAAACAAAACAGGATGGGAAACTGAAAACATATCTGGGAATTTCTCCAAGGAACTGATTCCTTTTCAGACTATACAATACAAACCATACAAGAACAGCCAGGACAATTACACAATTGGAGTCTATGTCTAAAAAGACCAAACTCAGATATCTGAGGGTTTTCAGAAATAATTGCTGGGAACTTGGTAATTTTCACAAGTTACTGGACACACATTAATCACAAACAATAAATCACTGACACTGAAGTTACTAGATTCTTGATAACCCTGGAATATGGAATGGATTGACTGGAGAGTTGACATACTGGCTTTGCATGTTCATTGAATGCAAGGTGTCATTCTTGTCCAAAAATAATAACAGAAACATTTGGACATTGCGACACTAGTCAAGATAGTGGAAGCATTTGAGGTTTTAAAAAATAATTTTATTATCAATTGAACCACAATCAACTAAACTGCATATGGTCTCTCCAAATAGGAAAGGCACATTGAGTTCCTTGAGCAGTAGGGCTGTCGGGATGAGTAAAGTTTTGTCCGTCCCCATTTTATTTCATTTCCAGCTGCCAATGGATCAGTCTAATTGCGGAAAAAGACAGTCATTTTCAATCTGTATATTGCAAGCATTCAGTGTTCCACAAATTGGTCTCAGTCATAGAGAACTGAAGGACCTGACCGAATATCATGTTCAGGCAGGGCAAAGAAACCATTTAAAATAAAACTAGTGTTTGTAAAATCTTTTATGACAACAGCCAGAGCTTAAAATATGGAAAATTATTCCAAGAGCCCTAAAGGCTGAAACAAGTCTGAGCCAAGGAATAAGGTTAGGAGGACTGATAAAATTGGACAATGGTATGGGTTTAACTGAGAACAAAGGGATGGAGGAGAGTTGGCTTTCTGATCTGTAACCTAGGGAGTTAAAGGTGCTGTTGTTAAATGGCAGATAAAATGAATTTGAGGAGCATGGAACATTGGGCATGGAGAAATTAGGGGCATTTCTAAAAGTGTAGTCACAGAGAAGCAACGAGTTCAGAGGGCATTGAATAGGAGGAAGTATTTAAACATCAAGGTAACAGTCTTAGATTTGCAGTTCCGAGAAGCTTGTATTGCTGGTAGAAAAGGTTATAACCATATAACAATTACAGCACGGAAACAGGCCCTCTCGGCCCTTCCAGTCCATGCCGACCATTTGTTTTCCCCTAGTCCCATCTACCCGCACTCAGACCATACCCCTCCATTCCCATTCCGTCCATATACCTATCCACTTTACTCTTAAATGTTAAAATCGATCCTGCCTCCACGTCAACTCTGTCTATCCCTTTCATCATTTTAAAGACCTCAATCAAGTCCCCCCTTAACCTTCTGCGCTCCAAAGAATAAAGACCTAACTTGTTCAACCTTTCTCTGTAACATAGTTGCTGGAACCCTGGCAACATTCTAGTAAATCTCCTCTGTACTCTCTCTATTTTGTTGACATCCTTCCTATAACTAGGCGACCAAAATTGTACACCATACTCCAGAATTGGTCTTACCAATGCCTTGTACAATTTTAACATTACTTCCCTACTCCTATATTCAATGCTCTGATTTATAAAGGCCAGCACACCAAAGGCTTTCTTTACCACCCTATCTACATGCGATTCCACCTTCAGGGAACTATGCACAGTTATTCCTAGATCCCTCTGTTATGAAACAGTTGAGACAAGGTGGCAAGGAGAGGATTGAGTGGTTGTAAATTCTGTTACTGGAACAGAGTCTGAGGAGGATGTTTTCTGTCTTTGTCAAGTTAACTGGAGGAAGTTGTAATTCACCAATACCGGCTGTCAGATTTTCTGATAGCAGTGAGGCTGGGGTCAAAAGAGGCGCCACAGAGGTGGCTGATTGCAGGATGACCTTCTGACCACCTTTACAATAATCAAGCTAGCAACGGCAGAGGAATGTCACACATTGCCTAGTCAGTGTTTTGTCTCACTGATGCAGAGGCTATATCCATAACACTGAACACAGTGGACAAGGTTGGAGGAGGATGCAGAAAGATGGGCAAACCAGGGGATAATGGATAGTGGTCCCTGCAGAAGGCAGAACAAGAAGGGGAAGGGAAGATATGCTTGTTGCAACTGGTGAAAATGACAAAGGTTGATGTGATGGATACAAAGTTCACTCGGGCGAAAGGTGATGATTAGGGAAACTCCATCTCTGTTCGATTTGGAGGGAGATAGGTGAGAGCACATCCAAGAAAAGGAGGAAATGCGAGAGAGGGCTCCATCAATCAAAATAGAAAGGAAGCGATATTTCCCAAAAAGAGGACTGAAGACTTTAAAATAAGAGCAGATGCAGCAGAGATGGAGAAACTTGGAGAAAGGGATTTACAAAAGACAGGATGGGGAGATGAAATCTAGGTTGCTGTTAGTGGATGGTTTGTCTCCTGAGATAGTGACAGAGATCTAGAAAAGGGAGGCAAGTACCAGAAATAGACCCAGCAAATTTTAGAACTGGGTGGAAGTTAGTAACAAACGTGCTAAGAGTGATGTTCCACATTTGTGAAGGAAGTAGTACCAGTATCAACGTAATGTAGAAAGAGTTGGAAAGTGACACCAGAGAATGTTTGGAAAAGGGATTGCTCCACGTAGTTGAAGAAAAGACCTAGAGCTCATGTGAGTGCCCATGACTCACCTTTGATCTGCAGGTAGTGAGAAGAGTCAAAAGAGAAGTTGTTCACAGCAAGAACACACTTTATTGTCTATCTGACAACTTTATAGCCTTATGGACTCAAATTCTAACTTCAGGTAACATACTCGTTCTTTCTCTGCATCGGAACTGGCTATTTCTGCCTATCGTCATTTTTGCTCAGGGAGATTTTTGGTAAGGGATAGAAGTAGTGAGTACAGGATTGGAGCACTATCAGGCTGGAGACGGTGAATGGAGAGATCGCCTGATATGATGAGGTCTGTGATAGTGCGAGAGTAGCCTGGTGTTCGCCAGTGGGGCATGGTCCAGGGGTAGTTATGAGGAGGTATGGAAAGCTGACGCAGGCCTTTGCAAGATAAAAGTCAGTCTGCCAGACTACAATAGCACCACCTTTGTGGGATTGATGATCCGGTTAGGATTGGGGCAAAGTAAATGGAGTGATGTACATTCAGAGAAGGTGAGGGTGTGGGGAGTGGAGAATCTGAGGAAATTGATATTGTGATGGCAATTGGAAAGGAAACAATCAAGAGTGGGTAAAGGCTCAAAAGAGTTGTCTAAGAAGAAGGGGAGTGCTGGAGACACGAGAAGGAGTAATCAATAGATGTGTGGACTCCTTGCAAAATAAATAAGACATAGAGATGGAGGCATTGGAAAAAAATGCTCAACGTTGCCTTGCCAACAGTCTGTCTGTCCTTTCCTTCGTGTCTGTTTTGTATGTGTTACAATTTTGTTTTTTTAAGTGTTCTTTAACTTGTTTTATTTGGGGGGTGGGGGGGGGGGTGGGGAGTTGGGGGAAACTTTTTCTAATCTCTAACCTCGACGGAGATGCAATTTTTTCAGTATCGTATCTCCATTTGCACTGCGGCCTAACATTAAGGGGTTAGCGGCCTTTGCTGGAGATCGGCCCGGAGCTCCATCATGGAGCCTGCAGGATGTTGATCATGGAGCTCATGATCCCTATCGGGAATAGTCTTTGGGGCGCCAACCGTGGGTGCCAGCGGACTTTAACAGGCGGAGCCTGCTGTATCTGGTTAGAGACAGATATCGGGGACTCCAAGCCGCAGGAGTTTCGACCGCCCTGATGCGGGAGTTTCAATCGCCCCAACGCAGGAGTTTCAATCGCTCCGACTGTGGATGGTTCAACTGCCCCGACCGCAGGAGAATAAAGAGGAAGGAGATTGGACTTTATTGCCTTCCATCACAGTGAGGAACGTGGGAAATCTGCTGTGGTGGATGTTTATGTTAACTTTTACATAGTTGTGTGTCGTGTTGATATTTATTTTAGTATGGCTATATGGTAATTCGAATTTCACTGTACCTTAATTAGTACATGTGACAATAAACTGCCCTTGAAACCTTGATACCTAGAACTAAGGATGGCTGTTTAAAAAAATAAGTGGTCACCTTTATAATTACAGACGCATCCAGTTTCTTTCTCACAAATTCCAAATCAATTGAACTTTCCTCCTTAAAGTACTGTAGAAGCAGAGCTTTCTGATATTAATAAGGTAGAGGTGGATGAATTATTGATAAGCAAGGTGCACAAGGTTATTAAGGGAAGTGAGAACAGAAAGTTGGTGTTCTGATCTGATCATAAAACCTTAAGTTTGACTTTTCCACCAGGATAAATATCCTCTCCACATCCACCCTGTCAGGGGTTATGGCGAGAAGGCAGGAGAATGGGATTAGGAGGGAGAGATAGATCAGCCATGAATGAATGGCGAAGCAGACGATGGGCCGAATGGCCTAAATCTGCTCCTGTCACTTATGACCCTATCAAGCCCTGTAAGAATTTTGCAAGTTTTACTGAGATCACATGTTTTTCTGAATGGTTCAGAATATTGTCTTAGTTTATTCAAACCCATCATCCCAGAAATAGTCTGGTGAATCCTTTTTGTATTTCCACTCTGCCAAATATGGTCTTTTTTGAAAAGACTATATATCAAAACTACCAGTATGCTCTCACCTAGGCCGATATAATTGCCAAAAAAAATCTTGCTCCTGTACTAAATCTACTCATAATAAAGTAATGTAAGGGGAAAGAATACAGTGAATTACAAGACAGCTAATAGCATTGATGTACAGAGAGGTTGGGATCAAAGTTCATACCTCCATGGACGTGTCAACACAGGGTATGGGGTATGCTTGTCTTCATCGGTTGGAGCATTGATAATAAGAGTCAGAAAGTCATGTTGCATCTGTACAAAACTTTGGTTAGGCCGTATTTGGAGAATTGTGTGCAGTTCTGGTCGCCCCATTACTGAAGGCTTAGGAGAGAATGCAAAATAGGTTTACCAGAATGTTGCCTGAATTTGAGGGTATTAGCTGAAAGGAGAGGTGGGTGAAACTTGGATTTCTCTGGACCATCAGAGGTGGAGGAGAGACGTGATAAAAGTATGTAAAACTATGAGCCGCATAGATTGGGCAGACAGTTGAAACCTTTTTTTCCCAGGATGGAAATATCAAAGACTAGAGGGCATAGCGTTAAGACAAGAGGGGAAAAGTTAAAGGAGATGTGCTGTACAGGACTTTTTCTTTTACACTGATGAGTGCCTGGAACAGGTTGCCATGGGTGGTGGTGGAAATAGTGGTATTTAAAAGGCTTTTAGATAGGCACACAGATGTGCAGGGATGAAGGGATATGAAGGACATGCTGGCAGAGAAGCAGAGGAGATTCGTTTAACTTGACATCTTGATTGGTACAGATATGTTGGGCCGAAAGGCCTGTAATTGTGCTGTGTTGTTCTATGTTCTACGAGTCAGGCAACATTTGTGGTCAGTGAAACAGAACTGACATTGAATGATCATGTCAAACGTGTTAAATGAAACACAAAATGAATAGATCTGATTCTCTTTAAAGCCATTTAAAAGGCTGTAGTCACATCATCCATGGGATGCACAATGAACAGTGTTAAGGTGCATCGATGATTCACACATTTTGTCTTTGATTTCTTACTTCAATACAGATTGGGACAGAACAGACATAATTCTCTCGTATTGGTTCATGTTTTTCCTTTGCACTTTTTTGCCTGTCATTGGGAGTTACGTAGTGTCTGTTTGTGTATATTTTGGAGGTGGGTGGGGGGGTGCTCAGAGAAGCATTGAGTCAAATTACTGTTATGCTGAGATTTTCCAAATAGAGAGGTGCCTTATCCCATTAGCAGCTGGTTGAAGGCCCAAGGAGGGGGGGGCATAGATTTAGACAAAAGGTACAAAGGGGATATGTGGAAAAACTTTGTTTAGAGGGTTGCTATGATGTGGTACTCAACTAGCAAGGCTGGTAAAAGCAATCAGAGCCATCAATGGGAAATTTGTATTTGTTAGACACTTCAGACTGGACTACAGGATAGGAATGGAGGAACAGCACTGACTGGACTGCTTTGTAGGTGTCAACATGATGTAAATTGACAAATGGCTAGCATTAAACGATTGTGCTCAAGCCATCATGAGTGCGAGACAGCATGTAAGATCAACTGGGCTTTTCCCTGCCATTCAAACCTATACACCATTTTATTTATTTCTAGGCTTCTTTAATGTCTCCCCTACCTGAAATGAGTCTGGGCTATGTGTGCACAGTACCCATGCTTGTGTTTAACCTGCAGTTGAGTCAACTAGGACTCACTGTTTTCGCACTTGCATGGACTAATGCAACCCACAGTACCCCATTGATGGCATCCAGGTTTACAACTGGCGCAGCAATGTTCGGAGCATCTACAGGTCAACTGCATCATTTTCAACCTTAACGATGATATTTCCAAATACATAAGTGGACGATTGCTTCTCACTGAAAGTCTGTGACGGCAACAGCATGGTGTCAGCCTCCTGGGAAAGCTGTGGGACTTTCAAGTATTGTTTGGGACAGGGGTCGTTCTGCGGGTCCCTGTGGTGCTCCAACATCTTGCCGCACGGCACGAAGACCAGGGAGCAGGCGGAGGCCGGGCCGGACAGCAGGTCGTCCAAGGGCTCATCTGGGCCGCTGCGGGGCAGGGAGCTGATGGAGAAGACGGAGCAGGAGCGGGCCTGGAGCCCTGGCTGGCGGGGGCTGAGCTGGCTGATGGTCGTCACGTTGGAGCTGGTCCTCCTCTGGCTGGCCGGCGGCTTGGTGTGCAGGAGGGCGGAGAGCCCAGCGGCGGCCGCCGCTTCCTCCCGCCGCGCCCGCCCGAGACCCACCTTGGCTTCCAGCCGGCGCTGCCAATGGCGCAGGGCCTTGCGGAACCTCTTGCTGAGCAGTGCGTACAACAGCGGGTTGATGTCCGAGTTGAGCAGGGCCAGCCAGTGGGCCGCTGTCACCAGGCCGGGCGGCACACTTGAAGCCCGCTGGCCGCCCACCACCGCCATCTCGATGGCCTGCACCAGCCCCACCACCTCGTACGGCACCCAGCAGCAGAAGAACGCGAAGATGACCAGGAAGAGTCGGAAGGCGCCGTGGTGTTCGCGGCCTGGGCTGCCGTACTTGCAGAAGATGTCCGGCCCCTTGGCCTGCAGCCCGCGGCAGCGGCCCTGGGCTCCCTCGCACCGGTGATCGGCGACGATGGGCAAGTTGACGCTGGAGATGAGCTGCGAGAAGGTGGGGCGGTCGGGGGCAGCGGCGCGACCGGGCGGGCGGCGCTGCAGCTGGTTCTCGATATCGTGGATCCGCTTGGCATGGCCCCGTGCTACCTTGACGATGCGCACATAGCAGAAGATCATGACAGAGGCGGGCAGCAGGAAGGACACGACGGCCACGAAGCCCGTGTAGCTCAGGCTGTGGGCCCAGGCCACCGAGCAGCTGCGGATGGCCGGTGAGTAGCCGAAGCGCCCCCAGCCCAGCAGCGGAGGGCAGCTGCTGAGGGCCGACTGCAGCCAGATCCAGACCACAGTGGCGGCCGTGCGACGCACGGTGCTCTGCGAGTTGTACTGAAGGCAGTCAATGATGGCGTGGTAACGGTCCAGGGCGATGGCAGCCAGCGTCAGCACTGAGGCCGTGCAGTAGACCGACGAGGTGTAGCCCACGTAGAGACACAAGTCCTGCAGCCGGACAGAAACAGAGAGGGAGAGTGACGGTCAACGAGACTGAGACACGAAAAGGACGATTCACCCCCCCCCCCCCCCCCCCTCGAGATAGACACTAACACCACCCCCGAGATAGAGGAACACCCACAGGATAATCCCCCAACACCATACAGGCACACCCACAGGATTGTCCCCCAACACCAGTGAAATACAAGCACACCCTCAGGACAATCTCCCAACACTATCAGTGGGATACAGGCACACACACAGGATAATTCCCCAACAGCTTCACCGGTGAGCTATAGAACCGGTGATGCATAGAACAATCTCCCACCAGAAACACTCCAACACAGATACCCACAGGACAATTCCCCAACACCGTCGGGGTATAGGCACAATATCCACAGGACAAACCCCACCCCACAACCACTAGTGAAATAGAGGCACACTCTGTGAAAAATCCCCCAGTACTAGAGAGATACAGTAACACGCATGAAACAATTACTCTCCCCACAACTGCCACTGAGACACAGGCACGCCGACAGGACACTGTTGAAATTTAGGCACATCCAAAGGACAACCCTCTATCTCCACTAGTGTGATTCTGGTACACGCAGGACAATCCCCCACCACACAACACCAGAGTCCTAGAACATGGAAGCAGGTGTTCAGTCGAACCTGTCCATGCCGACCAACGCAGATGCCCTCCTAAGTAAGTCCCATTAAACCTTTCCTATCCATGAATATGTTCCAATGTCTTCAAAATGTTGTAATTTTACCCATCTCTTCTACTTCTGCCAGCAGCTCATTCAACATACCCACCACCCGTTGTAAAAACCTGCTCCCGAGTTCCCTTTAAGCTTTAGCCTCTCAATTAAACTGGTATCATCTGATTTTTGGCTAATTTATCCCAGTGAATCTTTTCTGCACCCTCTATCGCTTAATTACATTCTTCTGTAAGCAGAATTGCACACAATGTTCCAGCTTCAGTTGCAGCAATGTCTTGTACAGCTGTAATATCATGTCCCAATTCCTGTACTCAATGCACAGAAGTTAGGCAAGCATGTCATACGCTTTCTTCAACATCCCATCTACTGCCACTATTGCCACTGTCATGGAACTATCTACTTATACCCTTCAGTCTCCCACATCTACAAATCTAAGGTCCTGTCATTCACTGTTCGTGGTTTAACTTCCTGCCCTGGTTTTAACTTCCTGAAATACATCACTTGGCATTTGTCAGAGTTAAGTTGCATCTGCCATTCCTTTGCCCACTTTCCCAGTTGATCCAAAACCTGTTATGACCTTAGACAATTATTCACTGCCAAAACTCTGCCAATTGCAGTGTCATCTGCAAACTTACTAATCATGCCACCTACATTCTCAGTCAAGTTGTTAATATAAATGACAAACAGCAGGGACCAAGCCCTTATCTATTAATTAAAGTTTCCAATTTGTAAAATAACCGTCCATTACCACCCTCTGACTCCATCCACCAAGCCAATTTTGTATCCAGCTGGATAATTCACCTTGGACTCCAAGTAATTTCATCTTTAAGACCAATCTACCATGTAGGACCAGGTCAAAAGTGAGGTACAGGCACATCTACAGAGCAACCCTCTACCACCACCACTGAGATACAGTCACGTCTACCCCTCACAATTAAGTTTCAGTTTAGTTTGGTGTCACATAAACTGAGATGCAATGAAAAGCATTTGTTGCATGCTAACCAGTCAGTAGAAAGACAATACAGGAATACTATCGATCTATTTACAGTGTATTGATACATGATGAGGGAATAACGTTTAGTGCAGGGGTTGGTAACCTACGGCCCACGGGTCGGATCCGGCCCGTAACCCGAAATCATCTGGCCTGCAGGTGTATATTTTTTCAATTCGTTTTTGCGACCTGGGAACTGCAGCCAATCCCGGGGCATGCAGGCGACCTGGGCGCTACAGCCAGACCTGGGGCAGGCAACACTACCTGGGCATTACGGCCAGTCCCAGGGCAGGCAGGCCGACTTGGGCTCTATGCCAGTTCTGGGGCAGGTGAGCCGCCTGGGCGCTACAGCCAGTCCCGGGGCAGGCGAGCTGACCTGGGTGCTAGACCAGTTATAGAAACATAGAAAGTAGGTGCAGGAGGAGGCCATTCGGCCCTTTGAGCCAGCACTGGCATTCATTGTGATCATGGCTGATCGTCCCCAATCAATAATCCGTGCCTGCCTTCTCCCCATATCTCTTGATTCCACTAGCCCCTAGAGCTCCATCTAACTCTCTTAAAGTGATTTGGCCTTCACTGCCCTCTGTGGCAGGGAATTCCACAAATTCACAACTCTCTGGGTGAAAAAGTTTTTTCTCACCTCAGTCTTAAATGGCCTCCCCTTTATTCTAAAAATGTGGCCCCTGGTTCTGGACTCGCCCAACATTGGGAACATCTTTCCTGCATCTAGCTTGTCCAGTCCTTTTATAATTTTATATGTTTCTATAAGATCCCCCTCATCCTTCTAAACTCCAGTGAATACAAGCCTACTTTTCAATCTTTCCTCATATGACAGTCCCGCCATCCCAGGGATCAATCTCGTGAACCTACGCTGCACTGCCTCAATCACAAGGATGACCATCCTCAAATTAGAAGACCAAAACTGTACACAATACTCCAGAAGAAGTCTTACCAGAGTCCTATACAACTGCAGAAGAACCTCTTTACTCCTATACTGAAATCCTCTTGTTAAGAAGGCCAACATTCCATTAGCTTTCTTCACTGCCTGCTGTACGTGCACGCCAACTTTCAGCAACTGGTGTACAAGGACACCCAGGTCTCACTTTACCTTCCCCTTACCTAACCTAACCCCATTGAGATAATAATCTGCCCCATTGTTTTTGCCGCCAAAGTGGATAACCTCACATTTATCTATATTATACTGCATCTGCCACACATCTGCCCACTCACTCAACCTGTCCAGGTCACCCTGCAACCTCCTAACATCCTTTTCACAGTTCACACTGCCACCCAGCTTTGTGTGATCCGCAAACTTGCTAGTGTTGCTCCTAATTCCCTCTTCCAAATCATTAATATATATGGTAAACAGTTGCGGCCCTAACACCGAGCCTTGCGGCACTCCACTCGCCACTGCCTGTAATTCTGAAAAGGACCCGTTCATTCTTATTCTTTGCTTCTTGTCTGCCAACCAATTTTCTATCCACGTCAACACCCTATCCCCAATACCATGTGCTCTAATTTTAGTCACCAGTCTCCCGTGCGGGACCTTGTCAAAGGTTTTCTGAAAGTCTAGATACACTACATCCACTGGCTCCCCATCATCCATTTTACTTGTCACATCCTCAAAAAATTCCAGAAGATTAGTCAAGCATGATTTTCCTTTCATAAATCCATGCTGACTTGGACTAATCCTTTTACTGCTATCCATGGCTTTTACTGCAGTCCCGGGGCAGGCGAGCCTACCTGGGTGCTACAGCCACTCATGGGGCAGGCGACCCGACCTGGGAACTGCAGTAAAAGCCATGGATAGCATGGATGCGAGCCGGTCTGGAAACTGCAGCTAGTCGCCGGGGCACTCGAGAGACTTTGGAACTGCAGAAAACTAATTGAAAAACTAGAAAACTAATGCGAAAAGCAACACCAAGTGTTACACTATGACGATAGATGTGGCCCGTCATCCGCTCACAGACATGGGTCCTAGCCCCTATGCAGAACAAGGTTGCCGACCCCTGGTTTAGTGCAAGGTATAGCCAGCAAAGTGTGATCAAAGAAAGTCCGAGGGTCACCAAAGAGGTAGCACCAGTGAAAAACAGGCAAATCCACAGGACCATCCCCCACTACCCAAAACCATTTAGTGAGTCACATGCACACCCAAAGGGCACTTACCCACGATTAACACCATTCAGTAGACATAGGAATGGAAGCAGGACAAACACCAGCTGCAACATTCATTGAGACACAGGCACACTGACAGGATAGTTTCCCCAACACACACTACGACCAACACATTTTAGTGAGTAAGGACAGAACTGCCCAGAGGATAATACCACCACCAATACAACCACAACCACACAAGTAGACAAAAATATCAGAAGGAATATCCACACTAGGTTCAATGAGGCAAAGGAACACCCACAAGGTAATGTCTCACCACCCAATGCAATCACCACTGTTTAGTGAAATAAGCATTCTCCCATCCCCCCCAAATGGGGCAATCTTCCAATCTCCACCCTAATATGCAGTCAGTCAAAGACCAGCATGGTATTCCATTATTGAATAAAACACTGAAAAATGAGCAGGGCTCCATCATTTAATCAGAGGCCGGAAACTCAGCAGGAAAGTCGTGACCAATGCAAAACTGCCAGCGAACACCACTTAATACGACAGCAAGCGTTGGTGAGAAAGGGAAATCACTCTCTCCACATATTGCAGCCCATTCACTCGCCCTGGCTCCCCTCCACCCGGGCGGAAGCCACGATCGGCTGGTCCCCCCACTGCTTTTCACCGTCCTCAGATCGCTCCGTGTATCGCTCGGGCTGCCGCCCCGCCCTTCTGCTCTCTCTCTCTCTCTTGCGCTCTCTCTCTCTCTCTTGCTCTCCCTCTCTCTCTCTCCCCACCTCTCTTTCTCTACCCCTCTCTCTCTCCCCACCTCTCTCCCCCCACCTCTCTCTCTCCCCCTCCCCTCTCTCTCTCCCCCCTCTCTCTCCCCCCTCCTCCCACTCTCCCCCACCTCTCTCTTTATCTCTCTCCCCATCTCTCTCTTTCTACGCCCCCCTCTCTGTCCCCATCTCTCTCTCTCCGCCCCCCCCCCCCCTCTCTCTCTCTCCTCCCTCTCTCTCTCTCCCTCCTCAGGCTCCCCACCTCTCTCTCTCCCTCTCCCCATCTCTATCCCTCCCCCACCCCTCTCTCTATCGCCATTTCTCTCCCCTCTCTCACCCCCCTCTCTCTCTCTCTCCCCTACCGACCCCTCTGTCTCTTGCCCTTCTGTCTCTGCCTCTGTCTCTCCCCATTCTCTCTCTGCCCACATTCCCTTACCCCCCCCCCCCTCTCCAGACGCGTGGGAGCTATGCGTCAGTGGATAGGGCGGTTATGGGTAAAAGGAGCAAATAAATAATATTAATATAATATCAAGCGGGGTAGTTAGTGTGTTTGGGGATGGTTAGTGTGTGTGATGCCGCATGCCACCCCCCCCCCCCGCAAACACGTGTGGGGGAACTGTGTGTGTGGTCATTTATCTCCCCACATTTTCAATAAAATTGTTCACAAAACGGACTGATTTAAAAAATCAAATTGATGCCCAGCTGTGATCCCCCCCACCTGCTCTCGATTAAAGCTGATGCTCTCAACGCACAGGCGCACTTTCCACCACCACCCCCCACCCAGTCATTTTTTCGCCTCCCACTGTGCTGCAGACCAAGATCCTATAGCGGGCTTCCCAGAGGGAATAATGGCCGCCAGGGCCACCTTCTCATCGCATGCCCCGCGCGACGATAACGGCCACCATGTTGTACGATCGGGCGGGGGAGATGGAGAGGATTCTGAAGCAAGCCGGTGGCCTCCAGCTGTGAGCGAGCGACGCCTCGAGTGAGGGAAGTTTTCTCGCTGCCAGTGCAGCTCGTGTAGCCCCGCCCGCTCACTCAGCTGCCGGTTTCCAGAGAGTTAAGCCGGTTCTGACTCTCTCCGCTGTTCGCAGCCCACTCACTCGCCCGGCTCCCCCCCCCCCCTTCTCACCTCCTTCCCTCTCTACCCATCACAGGGGCGAGCTCTCTGCCCTCACTCTGTACTCCCCCTCCCCCGCCCCTCTCTAGACGCGCCTGCGAGTTGGGGGCTATGCGTCAGTGGATAGGGCGGTTATGGTGTAAATGGTGCAAATTAATATTATTTTAATATCAAGGGGGGTAGCTAGCATGTGTGTGAGAGCGGTTAGTGCATGTGATACCGCATGCCGCCTCCACCCCAGTTGCACTTGTTCTAGTATTATTATAAAACTCTGGTCTTGGATGTTTATGTCCTCTGTAAGTACTTGTGTGTTTCATTGTGTTTCGCATCTCTTCGAAAACCCGACGCGCTAATGGTGACATTTTAAAATATTCCAGTAGAGATTTACCTCATGATGTCAAATACATCTGAAAATGTATTTATTATTTCCCGAGTTATTTCGGGGCACCATAATGTTTGGGACACATGGCTTCACAGGTGTATCTATTGTAAATATTCTCCAGGTAAAAACATTTTTTGTAATTTCCTTACTGGATTCATCTGTAACTGTCATGTTTAATATCTAATTTTCACACTCATGTGGAAACATTTTCTCTATATTCAACAAAATGGTTTGGAATTTTAATGCTTTCATCAGATAATGCCTTGGCCTTTACTTCAAATCTGATCAACCTTTCCTGCTGATTAAAACCTGTCAGTTCTAATAATAATGTTGTAAATCTTCCAAATTCTCCTGAGACACCTTATTCCTTTAATAAAATGGTGTGCAGAACTATTTATAGTTCACTGTGGGTGGTCTAATCAAATTTCTATTCTTGTTTTGCATTATTTTTCAACTATTAAATTCTAATCAATCAGGAATTAAACCCACTTTAGAACATGGCTCCTCTTGATCTGAATGTTATTTACCGGACTTGGTTGCAAATCCCTTGCGATTTGGTTTGAACAAAATCTATCAATTCAGTTTTAGGTTTATTAATTAATACCCAGCCTCTACAGCCTTTTGGAGAGAGAACATTAGAACAAGAAATAGGAATAAGAGTAGGCCACTCAGCCCCTTGAGCCCGCTCTGTCATTCAACAGATTATGGTTTATTCTCTACCTCAGCATCACATTCCTGCCCAATCCTTACATCAATAGATAATAGACAATATGTGCACGAGTAGGCCATTCAGCCCTGTGAGCCAGCACCGCCATTCAGCCCTGTGAGCCAGCACCGCCATTCACTGTGATCATGGCTGATCATCCACAATCAGTACCCCGTTCCTGCCTTCTCCCCATATCCCGTGACTCCGTTATCTTTAAGAGCTCTATCTAACTCTCTCTTGAAAGCATCCAGTGAATTGGCCTCCACTACCTTCTGAGGCAGAGAATTCCAACCCTGTGTGTGAAAAGGTTTTTCCTCATCTCCGTCTAAATGGCTTACCCCTTATTCTTAACTGTGGCCCCTGGTTCTGGACCCCCCCCCCCCCCCCCAACATCGGGAACATGTTTCCTGCATCTAGCGTGTCCAAACCCTTAATAATCTTATATTTTTCAATATAAATGAGATCCCCTCTCATCCTTCTACATTCCACAGTATACAAGCCCAGCTGCTCCATTCTATCAACATATGACAGTCCCGCCATCCCGGGAATTCACCTGGTGAACTTATGTTGCACTCCCTCAATAGCAAGATTGTCCTTCCTCAAATTTGGTGATCAAAACTGCACACAATACTCCAGGTGTGGTCCCATTATGGCCCTGTAAAACTGCAGAAGACCTCTTTGCTCCTATACTCCTCTTGTTATGAAGACCAACATGCTTTCTTCACTGCCTGCTGTACATGAACAGTGAGTGATGAACAGAGACCCCAGATCTCTTTGTACTTCCACTTTTCCAAACTTGACACCATTTAGATAATAATCTGCCTCCCTGTTTAAGCCACCAAAGTGGATAACCTTGCATTTATCCACATTAAACTGCATCTGCCATGCATCCGCCCACTCACCCAACCTATCCAAGACAACCTGCATCCTCATATCATCCTCCTCACAGTTCACACTGCCACCCAGCTTTGTGTCATCTGTAAATTTGTTGATGTTACTTTGAATCCCTTCATATAGATCATGAATGTATATTGTAAATAGCTGCGGTCCCAGCACCGAGCCTTGTGGAACCCCACTAGTCACTGCCTGCCATTCTGAAAGGGACCCGTTAATCCCTACTATTTGTTTCCTGTCTGCTAACCAATTTTCTAACCATGTCAGTACCCTACCTCCAATACCATGTACTCTAATTTTGCCCACTAATCTCCTATGTGGGACCTTATCAAATGCTTTCTGAAAGTCCAGGTACACTGCATCCACTGGCTCTCCCATGTCCATTTTCCTAGTTACATCCTCTAAAAATTCCAGAAGATTAGTTAAGCATGATTTCCCCTTTGTAAATCCATGCTGACTCGGACCGATCCTGTTACTGCTTTCCAAATATGCTGCATTTTCATCTTTTATAATTGACTCCAACATCTTCCCCACCTCCGATGTCAGATTAACTGGTCCATAATTCCCTCTTTTCTCTCTTCCACCTTTCTTAAAAAGTTGGATAACATTAGCTAACCTCCAATCCACAGGAACTGATCTGAATCTATAGAACATTTGAAAATTATCACTAATGCCTCCGCCATTTCTAGAGCCACTTCCTTAAGCACCCTGGGATGCAGACAACAGGCCCTGGGGATTTATCAGCCTTCAGTCCCATTAGTCTACCTAACACCATTTCCTGCCTAATGTGAATTTCCTTCAGTTCCTCTGTCACCCTCGATCCTCTGGCCACCAGTACATCAGGGAGATTGGATCTGTCTTCACTAAGGAGGACACAAACAAAGTACCTGTTCAACTCGTCTGCCATTTCCTTGTTTCCCATAATAAATTCACCTTTTTCAATCTTCAAGGGTCCAACTTTGGTCTCAACTATATTTTTCCTCTTCTCATACCGAAAGAAGCTTTTACTATCCTCCTTTATATTCTTGGCTAGCTTACCTTTGTACCTCATCTTTTCTCTCCCTTTTGCCATTTTAGTTATCTTCTGTAGCTCTTTAAAAGTTACCCAATCCTCTGGCTTCCCACTCATCTTTGCTATGTAATACTTCTCTTTTATTTTTATACTGTCCTTGACTTCCTTTGTCAGCCATGGTCGCACCTTGGAACCTTTCTTCCTCTTTAGAATGAACTAATCCTGCACATTCTGTAATATTCCCAGAAATACCTGCCATTGTTGTTCCACTGTCATCCCTGCTAGGGTATCTTTCCAGTCACCTTTGGCCAGCTCCTCCCTCATGGCTCCATAGTCCCCTTTGCTCAACTATGATACTGACACTTCCAATTTTCCCTTCCCCCTCTCAAATTGTCACTACCTCCTAATGGCTCCTTTACCTCATGTTCCCTTATCAAATCCGGTTCATTGCACAACACTAAATCCAGAATTGCCTTCTCCCTGGTTGGCTCCAGTACAAGCTGCTCTAAGAATCCATCACAGAGCCACTCCACAAACTCCCTTTCTTGGGGTCCAACACCAACCTGATTTTCCCAGTCTACCTGCATGTTGAAATCTCCCATAACAACCGTAGCATTATCTTTGCGACATGCCAATTTAAACTCTTGATTCAACTTGCACCCCATATTCAGGATACTGTTTGGGGGCCTGTAGATACCTCCAATTAGGGTATTTTTACCCTTACAATTTCTCAGTTCTACCCATACTGACTCTACATCTCCTGATTCTATGTCACCCCTCGCAAGGGATTGAATTTCATTCCGCACCAACAGCTCTAACCCACCCCTTCTGCCTATCTGTCTGCCTTTTCGGTAGGATGTATACCCTTGAATATTCAGTTCCCAGCTCTGGTCCTCATGCAACTTCCTCCAGCTGATTGTTTGCTGTTCCGAATCCCTACATCCTTGATTACTCTTCCAGCCAGATTTCATTTCTGGTGAATCTACAGTGCACATTTTCCATGACCAACATGTCCTTCCTGTCTATCTCTGACCAGTCATCTAAATATGCTTTTGCCAGAGTTTTGAATTGCAAAATTCTTTTCTCAATGAAGGCGAGAAATAAAGCCTTGATATCATATGGTTTGGGATAAAAGAAACATTTGGAATTACTTAATGCCTTAGTGCACGGAAGCTCTTCAAATTCAACAAATCACTACAACGGGGATTGTATTTTCTAGTTGTCCTAAGTTCACAAAAACCTCTATAAAAATGCAGCTTCATGTCTTTATAATAACAACTTGCATTTGTACACCTGATGGAATTAAACTTTGGAAGGCACATCACAGATACATTTTTTGATAACATTTAACGTTGATACACATAAGGAAGCATTGGGACAGGCAACTACTATTTTAGCCAGAGAGGAATATCTTAAAAGGAACTAGACTCGCACTTGTCAGGGTGCTTACAGATTCTGTGACATAAACTAATTCTTAGCCAGGATAACTACCAAGCATTCCATTTAGCCTCTGCACTCCTTGTCCTTCTGGGGGGGGGGAAATTGAAATATTCAGCTTTCCCAATCACTGACCAGTTTCTTGGATAGCCTGTTATGTTCTAGAAATGTAACCTGCTCATGATCCACTGCAATAGCCTCCAGAGAAAGACTAAAACAAGTAAAAACTGCCTGGTTCAGCATCCTTCGAGGGCTGCAAATGGAACATTTTATCTGTACTTCCCTTCTTAAACAAAGGAACATTGGCTACTCTTTTGTCTCTCTCAATAAGGCGAGATAGATCCCCTCAGGCCCTGGGGACTTATCCAACTAATACTTATCAAGACCCAACACCACTCCTTCTTTATCCCAAACTTCAGGGTAACAGGGTATATGATTATACCCTGCAATTATCTCATGATCCGCCTTGTCTTTCTCTTTGGTAAATCCTAATGCAAAGTACTTCTTTAGTACCTCACCTACATCCTCTGGCTCCAATCATAATTTCCCTCTTTTATCCTTGAATGGTCCTACCTTCTCCCTGGGTACCCTCTTGGTTTTTATAGCACACATGAAAAGCCTTTGGATTTTCTTTAAACTGACTTTCCTGTGACAATCTATGCCTCTTTTTAGCTCGTCTAGTTGTCTGCTTGATGTTTTTTCTGCTTGCTTTATAATCCTCAAAGGCCCTGTCTGATTTCATTTTCCTAAATTCTACATATGCTTCCATTTTCTTTTTGACCAAATTTAGAATTTCTCTGGTTATCCAAAGCCTTGCCATCAACTTGCCACCCTTCTCCTATCAGAACAAGCTGGTCCATCCTTCTTATTGGTACAAGCTGGTTGTGAACTCTAATCAGCAGGCCTTCAAACAACTTCCACATATCTGATGTAGATTTATCCAATAATAGTTGCTCCCAATTTATTCTCCCTAGTTTCTGCGTAATAATGCAACTATCCTTTCCCAAATTTAGTACATTTCCCCCAAAACACCAGGTTTATGCTTTTTCATAACTATCTGAAAACCTCAGGAGTTGTGATCGCTGTTCCCAAAATGCTCTTGCAGTGGGACATCAATCACCTGGCCATACTCATTCCATAGAAACATAGAAAATAGGTGCAGGAGTAGGCCATTCGGCCCTTCGAGCCTGCACCGCCATTCAATATGATCATGGCTGATCATCCAACTCAGTATCCTGTACCTGCCTTCTATCCATACCCCCTGATCCCTTTAGCCACAAGGGCCACATCTAACTCCCTCTTAAATATAGCCAATGAACTGGCCTCAACTACATTCTGTGGCAGAGAATTCCACAGATTCACCACTCTCTGTGTGAAAAATGATTTTCTCATCTCGGTCCTAAAAGACTTCCCTCTTATCCTTAAACTGTGACCCCTTGTTCTGGACTTCCCCAACATCGGGAACAATCTTCTTGCATCTAGCCTGTCCAACCCCTTAAGCATTTTGTAATTTTCTATAAGATCCCCCCTCAATCTTCTAAATTCCAGCGAGTACAAGCCAAGTCTATCCAGTCTTTCATCATATGCAAGACCTGCCATCCCAGGAATCAGTCTGGTGAACCTTCTCTGTAGTCCCTCTATGGCAAGAATGTCTTTCCTCAGATTAGGAGACCAAAACTGTACGCAAAACTCCAGGTGTGACCTCACCAAGACCCTGTACAACTGCAGTAGAACCTCCCTGCTCTTGTACTCAAATCCTTTTGCTATGAATGCCAACATACCATTCGCTTTCTTCACTGCCTGCTGCACCTGCATGCCTACTTTCAATGACTGGTGTACCATGACACCCAGGTCTCGTTGCATCTCCCCTTTTCCTAATCGGCCACCATTCAATTAATAGTCTACCTTCCTGTTTTTGCCACCAAAGTGGATAACCTCACATTTATCCACATTATACTGCATCTGCCATGCATTTGCCCACTCACCCAATCTATCCAAGTCACCTTGCAGCCTCTTAGCATCCTCCTCACAGCTAACACTGCCCCCCAGCTTCGTGTCATCCGCAAACTTGGAGATGTTGCATTCAATTCCCTCATCCAATCGTTAATATATATTGTAAATAGCTGTGGTCCCAGCACTGAGCCTTGTTGTACCCCATTAGTCACTGCCTGCCATTCTGAAAAGGACCCGTTTACTCCTACTCTTTGCTTCCTGTCTGCCAGCCAGTTCTTGATCCACATCAATACTGAACCTCCAATACCGTGTGCTTTAAGTTTGTATACTAATATCTTATATGAGATCTTGTCGAAAGCTTTCTGAAGGTCCAGATATAACACATCCACTGGTTCTCCCTTATCCACACTACTAGTTACATCCTCAAAAAATTCTATAAGATTCGTCAGACATGATTTACCATTCGTAAATCCATGCTGACTTTGTCCAATGATTTCACCACTTTCCAAATGTGTTGCTATCCCATCTTTAATAACTGACTCTAGCATTTTCCCCACTACCGATGTTAGACTAACTGGTCTGTAATTCCCCGTTTTCTCTCTCCCTCCCTTTTTAAAAAGTGGGGTTACATTAGCTACCCTCCAATCCTCAGGAACAACTCCAGAATCTAAAGAGTTTTGAAAAATTATCACTAATGCATCCACTATTTCTGGGGCTACTTCCTTAAGTACTCTGGGATGCAGCCTATCTGGCCCTGGGGATTTATCGGCCTTTAATCCATTCAATTTACCTAACATCATTTCCTGGCTAACCTGGATTTCACTCAGTTCCTCCATCTCATTTGACCCCCGGTCCCCTGCTATTTCCGGCAGATTATTTATGTCTTCCTCAGTGAACACAGAACCAAAGTAGTTATTCAATTGGTCTGCCATGTCCTTGTTCCCCATGATCAATTCACCTGTTTCTGACTGCAATGGACCTACATTTGTTTTAACTAACCTTTTTCTCTTCACATATCTATAAAAACTTTTGCAGTCAGTTTTTATGTTCCCTGCCAGTTTTCTTTCGTAGCCTATTTTCCCTTTCCTAATTAAGCCTTTGTCCTCCTCTGCTGGACTCTGAATTTCTCCCAATCCTCCAGGCTGCTTTTTCTGGCTAATTTGTATGCTTCATCTTTTGTTTTGATACTATCCCTGATGTCCCTTGTTATTCACGGATGCACTACCTTCCCTGATTTATTTTTTTGCCAAACTGGGATGAACAATTGTTGTAGTTCATCCATGCAGTCTTTAAATGCCTTCCATTGCATATCCACCATCAACCCTTTAAGAACCACTTGCCAGTCTATCTTGGCCAATTCATGTCTCATACCCTCAAAGTTACCTTTCTTTATGTTCAGAACCCTTGTTTCTGAATTAACAATGTCACTCTCCATCCTAATGAAGAACTCAACCATATTATGGTCACTCTTGCCCAAGGGGCCACGCACTACACGACTGCTAACTAACCCTTCCTCATTACTCAATACCCAGTCTAGAATAGCCTGCTCTCTCGTTGGTTCCTCTACATGTTGGTTTAGAAAACTATCCCGCATACATTCCAAGAAATCCTCTTCCTCAGCACCCCTGCCAATTTGATTCACCCAATCTATATGTAGATTGAAGTCACCCATTATAACTGTTTTACCTTTATTGCACGAAATTCTAATTTCCTGTTTGTTGCCATCCCCAACTCCACTACTACTGTTAGGTGGCCCGTACACAACTCCTACTAGTGTTTTCTGCCCCTTAGTGTTTCACAGCTCTACCCATATCGATTCCACATCCTCCAAGCTAATGTCCTTCCTTTTTATTGCGTTAATCTCCTCTCTAACCAGCAACGCTACTCCACCTCCTTTTCCTTTCTGTCTATCCCTCCTGAATATTGAATATCCCTGGATGTTCAGCTCCCAGCCTTGGTCACCCTGGAGCCATGTCTCCGTGATCCCAACTATATCATATTCATTAATAACTATCTGCACATTCAACTCATCCACCTTATTACGAATGTTCCTTGCATTGAGACACAAAGCCTTCAGGCTTGTTTTTACAACACTCTTACCCCTTGTACAATTATGTTGAAAAGTGGCCCTTTTTGATTTTTGCCCTGGATTTGTCTGCCTGCCACTTTTACTTTTCACCTTGCTACCTTTTGCTTCTACTCTCATTTTACACCCCTCTGTCTCTCTGCTCATGCTCCCACCCCCCTGCCCCATTAGTTTAAATCCTCCTTGCCAATTCAAGGATCACTGTGGCCCCTCCTGGAATTGGAATATCCATATTATTTTAGGAAAATCTCTTGGATGCATGAAGCAAATCCCAGTCAACATTGGGAAAGTCACCCAATACGACAACCTAAGCAAAAAACTACACATTGAAGGAACTCAGTGGGCCAGAGAACATCTGTACACAGAATGAACCCTTCATTAGCATCTGGGCAAATTGATCTATTTCCATGCTGTATAACTACATAATTCTAAATGTTTTCGGGACTAATTTTCCTGATATAAAGTTGTGTTGCACAGACTATTGGCCAAAATATCATCTGACCCAAGACTACTTGCTGGTACAATAAATTAAACCACAACAGATAATAAATGTGCGGAGACATGCAATTTATCAATATTTGCTATTCTTACTTGCGGCAAACAATTCAAATGTTATTGAACAATTTTTCAATTCAGTAATTCAACACAGTATTTGGACATATTGGCAGACCTAATACTTGAAGCATATACCGATTTACCATTGGGTGTGGGGGTATTGGATGGAATTCAGACTTGCCAATGCAGTGTAGGTTGCTGTGATATACCAGCAGAAATAAAATCCAGTGCATCGTATCAAATAGAATCAGTTTTGTACATCATACGATATTATTGGAATCTGTGATAACAATTTGAGCCATTGGAGGGAGCTAAGGTTATGATTCTGCAACTCGCGCAGAAAGGAGGGGAAGAGGGCTGTCTTTCTGATGTAGTTCACATTATCATAAGATCCATTTGTATTTATCTTTCATCCTCTGGGTCACCTCTGAGGTTTGTGCTACCTTGGGTTGAAAGGCAGGATTTTTGATCCTAAGTTTTCATCATCCAGTTGGAAAGATGCAGCTCTGTGGGGAGTTCTCTCCGAGATTGTCTTTACAATTCCACCTGACCGAACCTGCCTCAGATTCCCTCATGATCCCCTGAACTTCTGTGCAGTGTTGTGGGACCCATGAGGTATGTGTTCTTGCCCATGCTGCACATGTCGAGGTATTTTAGTTTAAAGCAGCCATTCCCCTCTGTCCTTCAATCTAAACTGCACTTAGATGAAGCATTGAGAATCAAGGGTAAAAAAAAAATTGGGGTTCTTAAGTATCCCATGCCAAGAGAAGAACGCTATTACCACCAAACTAGCCGAGTTCTGACTATTAGATCGGCTGTGTGGCATGCTGTGAGCAAACCTATTACTTAACCTTAGCTCCACAAACCATCCATTGCCAGTACATATGTCCATGACATTACTGCCAGGAGTGACCATCGCATTATCCATATGGACCCAAAGTCTCTAAACTTAGCTGCCCTCCATTGTGTTATGTGCTAAATTGGATTCAAAATAGATCAGACAATTAATCAATAAGGCAATGTGGGCCAGAAGCACCAGGAGAATGATATTCCACTACAATCAGTAACCTCATCATGTGGAATATCCCTCATTTCATCTGTCAAGTCATGTGATTCAGTCATTAGCTAATTTACTGATAAGGTGACCTAATTAATACGTGCATGATAAAAAACAAAACCAGCATGTTCAGCAAAGCAATCCTTTAACTAATGGATCAGATCAAAGGTCTGAAGAAGGGTTTCGGCCCGAAACGTTGCCTATCTCCTTCGCTCCTTAGATGCTGCTGCATCCTGCTGAGTTTCTCCAGCTTTTTGTGTACCCTCAAAGGTCTGTTGTTCCCTCACAATGGCATAATTATAGGGTTAAGATTAAGAGACATTTTAGGAGGAGTATATACAAATTACTCCACCCTGAACACCACGAGTCCACACGGTAGTTAAACTAGACTGAAGTATCTGGAAAGGCACCTCGAATCTCCACTCTTGCTTTTCTCAATAACCTGGGATAGATCCCGTTAAGGGCCTGTCTCACTTGGTGATTTTTTTGGCGATTGCCGGCATCATTGACTGACATATCAGGTCACCGAAAAATTTGCGGCATGGTGCAGCGTGACGACGTATTGACGTTCGGCGTTTTTCAAGTGTCGCAAGATTTTTTTTTCTCACCGCTGGAAATGTTCAAAATCTTTTGCCGACCCTGATATGATACCAGCAGTTGTCGAAAAAAATCGCCAAATGGGACAGGCTCTTAAGGCCCTGGGGATTTATCCATCTAAATGCTCTTGCTGATAGTTCTGGTAATATCCTCTATTCCTTCTACTTTGCATTCATGCCTCTGACTACCTGGATTCAACCTGTAAATTTGTCCCCTAAACTCTCAGCCGCTCACCAATCCTTAAAATCTGCCTCGTTACCCGTTTTAAATCTGATTAAAAAGCAACATCTTAACTGGGTTTAGGATACTATGTAAATTCAGATTTCAATCGTGAAATCATACAAGAACCTATCCCTGTGGTTTTAGCTGGAAAAAGCCATCAACCCACTTCTAAAGAATGGGATTTACAGTTTTGTCCCAGTCTGCATGTGCAGGAAATTCCTGCCCTCCTCCGCAGGTATCTACTTATTGATCTTGAGAAATTTAAATTCTAACTCCTCCACATGTGATTGTGTGCAAGGTCCCTGAGAATCTGCTCTTTCCTTTTGACGATCAACATGTTCTCAACAACACAGGCAAGGCTCAGAATTTTACAGAGAGCTGCCTTTTCCTTTTGTCCTTGTTACATTTTACAAACAAGGCACACAAACTCCTGCCTCTGTTGTGAACCAGTTAAAACTGCAGAGATGATTTTCTTATGATTTTAAGAATTTATTTTTAAGGATAGAAATGTTTTAGAAAAAACATATGTTATAATTTATATGTTTAAGAAAGAACTGCAGATGCTGGGAAAATCGAAGGTAGACAAAAATGCTGGAGAAACTCAGCAGGTGAGGCAGCATCTATGGAGATACACCCCAGCGGTATGAACATTGATTTCTCCAATTTCAGGTAGTTCTTGCTTTCTCACTCCTTCCCCTCCCGCTTCCCAGCTTTCCCACAAGCCTTGTATATAATATAAATATATATTATATACTAGACTAAGTGGGACCCATTGGGTCCCAGCTTCACATGGGAGGGCTGGTCCCCCAATGCAATATTCCACCTCTCCACCAATTCCAATATTGCTGGCCACTGGGGGGGGGGGGGGGGGGGGGGGGGGGGGGGGGGGGGGCGGGGGGGGGGGGGGGGGGGGGGGGGGGGGGGGGGGGGGCTTTCTGGAGCGCTAGTATGTGTGTTGTGGGTCAAAGGATACTGGTTTTCAGAGGGCTAGTATGGACATTGTGGGCCAAATGGATTCTTGGGCTGGCAGCTCAGTCACTCAGGCCAGGCAGCTCAGTCACTCTGGCCAGGCAGCTCAGTCACTCAATAGAGACACTTTTTGCAAACATTTTCGAACCAAGAGACACTTTTTGCGTGCATTTTGGAACCAATAGAGACACTTTTTGCAAGCATTTTAGAACCAATAGACACAATTTTTGCAAGCATTTTAGAACCAATTGAGAAACTTTCTGCAAGCATTTCAGAACCAATAGACACTTTCTGCAAGCATTTTAGAACCAATAGACACCTTCTGCATTTTAGAACCAATAGACACCTTCTGCAAGCATTTTAGAACCAATAGAGACACTCATTCTGCAAGCATTTTAGAACCAATAGACAGTTTTCTGCAAGCATTTTAGAACCAATAGACACTCTTTCTGCAAGCATTTTAGAACCAATAGAGACACTCTTTCTGCAAGCATTTTAGAACCACATAGACGCTTTTTGCGAGCATTTTAGAACCAATAGAAACGCTTTTTGCAAGAATTTTAGAACCAATAGAGACACTTTTTGCAAGCATTTTAGAACCAATACACTTTTTGCAAGCATTTTAGAACCAATAGACACTTTCTGCAAGCAGTTTAGAACCAATAGACACCTTCTGCAAGCATTTTAGAACCAATAGACACCTTCTGCAAGCATTTTAGAACCAATAGAGACACTGTTTCTGCAAGCATTTTAGAACCAATAGTCACTCTTTCTGCAAGCATTTTAGAACCAAATAGACGCTTTTTGCAAGCATTTTAGAACCAATAGAGACACTTTTTGCAAGCATTTTAGAACCAATAGAGACACTTTTTGCAAGTATTTTAGAACCAATAGAGACACTTTTTGCAAGCATTTTAGAACCAATAGACACTCTTTGCAAGCATTTCAGGCGAGGGGGGGAGGGTTTGGTCCGCACACGCTCGGGGCGTGTTAGTAGACCACCAGACAGATATGGCGAGTATGTTTAACCCCATGGCATGAGTGCCCTTTCACACTTAACCTTTGGGGGTAAGGATGTAGATTGATGTTGCATGTTAACCAACCACACACCAGCCAGTATCTCTAACTCCACCCCACCGTAATACTTATACTAATACTATTTCCCAGCACCGACAGTTAGAGCAACCAGGATGTGTTGACAACTAATCATCCTTCATGCTGTTAAGTTTCAGTGTTGATTAAAGATGTGTTTGAATTATGTACTGAGTCTGGAAGTCATTTACAAAAGCCATACTGCTGGAAATCAGAATGACTAATTTGCAAAATAAAACAGATCAAAACAAGACAAAAGATCTGATCTCCTTTTTGGAGAATCAAGTCCTCAGATATTGCAAGCATCTCATGAATGCATGTGAAGGCATATTTAATGTTGTGCTTTGTGTGAAATTATTATTAAATTTATCGGTTATAATGGAACTATCATAATTTCTGCCTTACCCCAACCTCGTCCTAACCATCAGTCAGAATGGATCACAAAAACCTCAATATGTGAATGAGACAAAAATGATCTACTTTTGTTAAAAAAACACATTTTGGACTAGGAAACATTATCCTAGCATTAATGTGCCAACATAGTTTATCTCATGAATAGCATTTAAAACTTTTGGATCTACATCTTATCACAGACATTCCCTTTGTTCTCTCCACCTTATTCCACTTCCTTTACTTTAGAGATATAGCACGGAAACAGGCCGTTCAGCCCACCAAGTCCATGCTGACCAGTGATCACCCCATACACTAGCACTATCCTACACTCAAGGGACAATTTACTATTGACAGAAGCTAATTAGCCTACAAACCTGTAAGTCTTTGGAGTGTGGGAGAAAACCGGAGCACCCGGAGAAAACCAACGCGGTCACAGGGAGAATGTACAAACTCTGTATAGACAGCGCCCGTAGTCAGGATCGATCCAAGGTCTCTGGCGCTGTAAGGCAGCAACTCTACAGCTGCACCACCGTGTCATTGCAAAATAAAATGTGCCTGCTAACTCACTCTTTCGAGTGCTAATAAAAGATTATAACAAAAATATTAACTTTATCTCCACACATGCTGCCTCACCTGCTGAATACTTTTCTGCATGGAATTGATGGGAATGTGGGGAAAATAGGTAAAGGAAAAATTGTTGGGGAATAGAATTATTCTGCATGCCAGCATAAACTTGATGGGCAGAATGGCCTTGTCGTGTTTTGTATGGAACGTGGAGCTTGCACACTGTCTGTATGTGCCTAAGCATTGTTGGTTGGTTAACTGAGCCACCATGCCATCAAATTCCAGCCTCTTATGTCAACAATCGAGCTTGAACCTAAAAGCTGCATTTCCTTCACTGTGTAAGAATTTGTAGCAGTGCATTGAAAATCAATACAAATTTATTTCTCAACAAGAAGAGTTTATCCCAACTCATGTAAAAATAAAGGGCTGGCATTAGATCCATTTTACACAGTTTGATAACAATAGTGAGATGATTTATGTTTTGTATTTGGATGTTCTATAACATCATAAGACACAATAAAGTGGGTATTTTTTACAATGGGTATGAACATAAACATCCATAATGAACTACTGAAACCAATGGTAATAGGAAACGTGAAATATATTTTAATAGCAGGCTGAATCAATAGTATATATCCAACCTTATTAATCAAAGTCAAAAGGAACCAAATAAGTAGCATGAAGAATAAAAAATTAGCACAGTCTTGGTTGGTTTTGCATCTCAACCACTTGAATGATCTCTAGGGTAAGGAACTTATCCTGTGAAGTAGGAATAAGTAAATTTGGCCTTCACACACACTGTGTTATAAGCCTGAGCTGCTTCAAATGGAAGGATCTACAGCTGTTTCCACAGGCTGGAGCCATTGTCTCAGAATAACAGGTTAACTGCACCCCTAGAATTATTAAGACACAGAAATGAGCCATCTGGCACCTTGAGTCTATGCCAGCTCCTCAGAGAAAACCAGTCAGTAATGTTCCTTTGCTCTTTGCCCTCCAGCATTTATTTAGCTCCCTCTTGCAAGCCCAAACTAAGTCTGTATTGACCACCCCTCCAGGCACTGGGTTCTAAATCAATACCACCGTTTGCATAAAAGTCTTTTCCTCCCATCCTCTTTATCTAGTTTGCCCCGGTACCATTTGCAAATAGTCTCCCTCCTTTCACCCATTATCTAAAACCACCTTTTAGATATCAGTTGAGGGCTTTTTTATTCATGTACGTGTATAAATTCTCTGACCAGGACAGCTCAGCCACATTTATTAGTCACCGCTCAGCCACATATATTTAACACTGACATTGGCAGACTGCAAAGGAATCAGAGGAAATAGGGATCTGACAGTCAATCTTAAATAGATGTCTCCTTATATTTAAACAGTAATCTCCTAGTTCTGGATTCTCCTGCAAGAGGAAACATCTGTATCTTATGTATTTCAATCAAGTTATCTCTCACTTTTCTAAACTCCAGCGAATACAACCTAGACTGATCAACCTTTCCTATTTCCAGGCAGCAGGTTATGAAACCTCCTATAAACTGCCTCACCTCCTCCCTTAAATAAGGAGACTGCACAGTACTCTTGATGTGATTTGATCAATGTTCCAGCCTGCCACCAAAAGGCATAGATTTACGGCAAGGAATAAGGTTCAGAGGGGACCTAATGAGAAAGGTTTTTACCAAGAGGATGGTTGACCTCTGGAAACTACTGCCTGAGAAAATTTGTGACGGCAGAGACTCACCACATTTAAAAAGCATTTGAGCCACCAATGTATGTAATATTATCAAGTACTGGTAAATGGGATTAATATGGAAGGATATTTGATGGTCGGCATGAAAGCAATGGGCAGAAGGGCCAGTTTCTATGTTATACGACTCCACGACTCCCTAACTGAAGCATATTCGCACGACTGTCTCCATTTCCCTTCCTGCTCTACAAACAAATCTATCAATCTCAGTATTTATTACATCAAATGACAAGGGGCCACATAATAGTAAAAAGTAATATTGGGACTGATATTCTCTTTCCCCATAAAGAGATCAAAATGTGAAACGGACAAAGCAGCAAGGGCAAAGAAACAACTGGATGACGTTTGAAATTTTCAATTCTACAAAAGAGGCTTTCAACAAAATTAAAGGTCATGGCAATGAATTTAAGTCGTCGACTCGATTAGGGGACTGGTTACAAGAAGATGCAGAAAAGAGTTGGAAGGAAGGGGCTTGCATAACTAGAATCTTTGCTGGGGCTTCAAACTAGTAGCACCTTTCACACCCCATTTCCTGAGGTGCCGACACATTCTCTTACTCTTGATTCTATCCCATTGGGGTATTCCATCATTGTACTTTAATATTATTTTCTGTTAGCTGGATTTTTCTTTGCAATCTTGCACTGTTCTGCTGTTTTGCACTCATTATTGTATTTATTGTTGTATTTATTTACTGTGTGTATACTCTGTGAACATCGTGTGAACAAGGAATTTCATTGCACCATGGTGTGAATAACAATAAACCAATCTCATCTAATCAACTGCTCACTGTATTTATTAATAGTTTAGAAGTGGTACCCACTCAATAGAACCTCAGACAGGAGTGTGAAGTCATGTTGACTTAAGTCAAAGCCTCCACCACCACACCTGACAACACGTTCCAGGAACCAAACACCCTGGGTAAAAAACCTGCCCTGCACATTTCTTTTCGCCTTAAAGCTATATACCCCTCAGTCTGAAGAAGGGCCTCGACCCGAAACGTTGCCTATTCCTTCTCTCCATAGATGCTGCTTCACACGCTGAGTTTCTCCAGCATTTTGTCTACCTACCCTTTCGTCTGATATTTCCCCCCTGGGAAAAAGGTTCTGACTGTTAACTCTTTTCATGCTTCTGATAATTTTATACCTCTTTCAGGTCTCTCCTCAACCTTCGGGGTTCCAGAGGCAAAAATCCAAGTTTGCACAACTTCTCCTTGTAGCTAATACACCTAATCCAGGCATAATTCTGGTAAACTCCAAAGCCTCAACATCCTTCCTCTAATGGGGTAAATGAAAAAGAGCATACCATATGTCTTCTTTACCGCTCTATCTATTTCTATTGCCACTTTCAGACAGCTATGACCCGGACGGCAAGACCCTCTGTACATCAATGTTGTTCAGGGTCGTGCGATCAACTTTATACTTCAGACCTCACAAAGTCCAACACCTCATACTTGCTCGGATTATGTTCCATCTGTTATTTCTCCATCCATTTCTGTAGTTGATCTATATCACACTGTATACATTGACAGCCTTCCTCATTGTTGCATCTCCGGCAATCTTGGTGTCATCTGCAAACTTACTCACCAACCCATCTACATTTACGTCCAAGTCACTTATATTTATCATAAAAATCAGAAGTCTCAGCACACTTGCCCATGGAACTCCACTGGTCATAGACCTCCAGCTAGAATAATATCCTTCCACCACAACGCCCTGTCTTGTATGAATGAGAAAGTTCTGAATCCTTACAACCGGGTCACAGTGAATCCTGTGCATCTTAATCTTCTTGATAGGTCTACCATGGAAGACCTTATAAAAATCCATGTAGACAACATCCATTGCACTACCCCCATTGATCACCTTTGTCAAGTCTTCAAAGGTCCTGATCATTAATAAGACCAAGATGATACATGATCTTGTGGGCTTGTGTTTTTTGGGAGAGATTGGATAGGCTAGATTTCTTTCTTTGGAAGGGGTGACCTTATCAAAGTGTAGAAAATTATGAGTGGCATGGATAAAGTGAATGTAAAGTAAAAGTGAGTCTTTATCTCAAGGAAGAGGATTCTAAAATAGAGGACATAGAACATAGAATAGTACAGCACAGGAATGGGCTCTTTGGCTCATAATTATTAAGCAGAACACGATGCCTAACTAAACAGATCTCATCTGTTTGCACATGATCAATATCCCTCTATTCCTTGCATGTCCATGTGCCAATCTAAAAGCCTCTTAAATGCCATTCTCATATCTGCCTCCACCACTACCTCTGGCAGAGTTCCAGGCCTCCACCACTCTCTGTGCAAAAAACTAGCTCCACTCATCTCCATTAAACTTTTCCCCTCACTCCTTATGGTTATGCCCTCTAGTGTTGGGCATTTCCACCCTGGGATAAAGGTTCTGACTGTCTACCCTATCTATGCCTCTCACAATTTTATAAACTTCTATCAAGCTCTCCCCTCAACCTCTGACATTCCAGAGAAAACAATCCAAGTTTATGCAACCTCTCCCTGCAGCTGAAATCATCTAATCCAAGCAGTATTTGGGTAGACCTCCCCCGCACCTTCTGTAAAGGTTCCAGATCTTTCCTATAATAGGGAGGCTAGAACTGCACACAATACTCCAAATGCGGCCGGACCAAAGTCCTATTGTGCTGTTTTATGACTTCCTGACTCTTATATTCAATGCCCCTAGAAACTAAGGCAAGCATACCATATGTTTTGTTTACCACCCCATCTCGTTGTGCTGCTACCTTTATTGAGCGATGAACTTGGACTCCAAAATCCTTCTGCACATCAATGCTGTTAAGGGTCTTGTTATTAACTATACACTTTCTCCTTACATTCAACTTCCCAAATTGCAACACCTCCCTTAAACTCAGTTAAACTCCATCTGCAAATTTTACGCCCATTACTGCAGCTAGTCTATATCCTGCTGTAAGCATATGCTTAAGGCAAGAATGGAAAGATCTAAGGGGAACCTCAGGGTCAACCTTTGCACTCAGAAGATAGTCTGTATCTGGAATGAGCTGCCAGAGGAAGCTATAAAAACAGATACAGTTATAACTTTTGGTGATTTGGACAGAACATGGATAGGAAGTGTTTAGAAGGCAATGGGCCAGATGCAGGCAAATGGGACTAGCCCACTGTGGACAAGGTACCATGGACAAAGTAGGCTGAATGGCCTGTTTCCATGAACCAATTGTGCACAATCAAAGCTTCTACATCCCATTACAGTCTTGAATTCAAGATGCACAATAAATTCAAGGTAAGACACTATGTTGCAAATGCAATGAGCTTATGTGCAGCCTAATTTTATGAGTCCTGTACAAATAATTTGAGAGTAAGAAATTTCATTTTTTAAATGGAAAAAGGACACACTTAATTCTTCATTGCTGCATTGACCACATCTCCAGTGGATTCCATTAGCTGCAATGCACTTTGAGACATCCTGAAGATGGTGAAAGGTGCTACATAAATGCAAATCTTTGCCAAAAGCCTCAGTGAACAAGCGCAGTTATCAGCAAAAGTCCCTGTCTGTCAACGTCTCACTTCTACACTGCAATGTTTACTGTAGAAAGCTGGGGGTGGGGGAAGCTAATTAAATGATGCCAGGTTCTTTATTTAGCAAACATCGGAGGGTTTAAAATAAGTGCTTTTGGATTAGCGAATCAGGAACGATTTCTGTCAAAGATATCCTGATTAATTTAACTGCAAGGTTACAAAAAAGACCGCCATTTAAATGCCAATGATTTAACATTTTGAATCGCAGCGCTTTCATACAAGGGATAGATCAAAGAATTACGACTGGTTTATGGTGATTGAATGAGTTAATTTCCATTTTTATTACCTGGGTCTCCAGGACGTGGGAGGTCTTTTTTTGTTATCAACTAGCCTCATTTAAAATCTAGGGTAGTAGTTTATTGTGACCGAGTAAAATTATGTTTTTATCACGTGGAATCCTGAATCCTTCACCAGCAGCTTGCAGTTTAAAATCTCTTATACCGTCCATTTTTCCCCAACCACAGTTATCCATTATTACCCTGTAATATTGTGGGCACAGAAGCATAATGGTTCAGCTAATATATAGGCTTCAACTACAGGTCTGGAGATATGAGTTCTGGTTTCAATGTGGCATCTGGGGAATTTAAATTCAGGTAATTAAATAATCAGGAATTAAATCAGCATCAATAACAGTAATCGTGAAACTACCATTGTTGTAAAATAAACCATCTGGCTCACAAATGGCCTATAGGGAAAGACATCTGCTGTGCTTACCTGATCTGGTCTGCATGCGACTCTTAAGGGCCCTCTTGAATGGTCTAATAAGCCATTTAGTTCAAGGGCAACCAAGGTTGCGGAACAAATATTATCCAATGATGCCCACATCTTGTAAATAAGTTACTAAAAATGCCCAATTCTTGCATTACACTTTAGGAATCTAATAGAACAGCTGATAAGGGATGAGAAGATTAAAACAAAACAATTAAATGTTAATTTCTGGATGTAGATAGACACAGGTGCCTCCCTGACATTCCAGCATTGTCCATGTTTATTTCTGTTCAAATGCTCGGGATAATCGGCACTTTGAATGCTGATTTTCAATGAGCATGCCAGGAATTTTAGCAACTGTTCTGAAATAATCTCAAAATAAACTGAAATAATTCACAATTCAAATTTGCCTTCAAAATGATTATGTATGTTAAATGTTTTGAGATGTAATTCTCACTTCCAATAGTTCTGCACAGGTCTATTGTTTAGAAACCAGGCCCAAATCCAGATCCATCAATTCAACCTCCTTCTAATCTCTCCTTGGCCCACAGCATCCAGGTCCCTCAATCCTACAATTCTGGCTTGCTAGAGTTCCGATTAGAATTTTTTGCACTCTTTCCACCTCCTAAGACCCTATACACTAAAATTCTCTCCCCAATCACCTTCTTCCTCCATCTCCACCTTTAACGCTGCTTAAAGTGTAAAATTTAGAAATGCATCCTTGATATGTAAAAAAAATTGGTGGCGGAGAATAATGCTTTGCTGCTACCATATGTCACTAATGACCATTGAAAACATTTTGCGCACAGCTCTTTTTTATTAAGCTTTTGGCCAAATGTTTCATATGACAGGATATTAAATTTTGTCTTAAAATACTATTAAGAATCGTCTAGCGTGTATGTTTAATATTGACGGTGCCATGCAAAAACGTGTTGTTCTTCTTGTTTTTCTCATACTTTGTTTTTATTTATTGAAAGATTTGCTGTTTTAAAATTTGCATCAACAGTCAAGAGAGGGGTTTCCATGTATTACAATCAACAATTGTATTCTGGAGTTATGGTCAGAGGTCAAAGATTATTCCTGAGCTCCCACTGCTTTACACAACCTCAGGGAACTGATGGCCTTTTCATATCTACAAGCCCTTTCCATTAGTTAAGGACACGTTTTGTTGAATGTAGAATTAATACATATGCTCAAGTATAGATTATTTCCATTCTAGATTTTGGTTGGGTAGCTATGCAATCTAGTTTTAATCATCAGAAACAAAATGTTAATTAGAAAGTCAGAGTAACACTCACGTTGTATCTGTTCCAATCCTGGTAAAACACGGACATGGCAACAAATGGCATGACTCCAAGCCCCACCAAACAGTCACTGACAGCCAGATTGACCAGAAACACTGAGGTCACCGAGTGGAAGTGTTTGGTCACAGCAATAATGGCAATCACCAGAATGTTACCTAAAACAAAACAAATCCATTCAATAATTTCTAGCAGTGTAGGTAATCATCCAGGACTAAAGATGAATTATTAAACACAAACTAAGCCAGCTTTTTTCCCCCCACAGATAACAGCACTGGGATTCTCAACTGAAGTGATGTTCGGGAGGGTTAGAACTAAACTTACATAACGATGGTTGACTGGTAGAAAATGAATAGGAGATGCCTTGACTAGAGCTGTATGAAAGGGCCTAGACAAGCCTTCTAAAGAAAGGTTCTGGACTGCACTGGAGGGAACGGCCTTCAGAACCTAGATATATTGAAATTGGGTGACTGGGCTGTGTGAGTATATGAATGCTGTGGTGGAATTAGTGGGACATGCACAAAGCATGTGAGGCTGGATTAGACCTGCACAAATTGTGTATATGTCTGGAGGAAGGAGCTCTAGAAGGAGCTTCCCACATCTGGACTCCAAATAACTCGTTTGAATATTTTGTGGTAGTAACAAGATGCACAATGCTGGCATTGCCTTTGCTATGCACCGCGTGGATTTTAGCAAGGTTTTTGATGAAGTCACACCTGGGAATCTGATCCCAAAAAAAAATTAAACCCATGACTAAGAAAGAGACAATCAAATTAGATCTAAAGCCAGCTTAGTGACAGGAAGCAGAGGGTAATGTTTGATGGGTATTCTTATGATAGGAAGTCTGGTACTGGTGGTTCCACAGGGTTCTGTTCTCAATCCACTGGACTTTTAATACATAGTAAAAAAATTAGAGCACACAAAAAAGAAGATTGCAATTATACAACAAATTGGACTTATGGTCAATAGTGTGCTTTCAACCATACTAGACAGAGATGGACACAAAATGCCGAGTAATTCAGCTGGTCAGGCAGCATCACTCGAGAATAGGAATAGGCGACGTTTTGGGTCATGCCCTTCTAGAACCTAGATCCTTCTCGGCCCTTCTAGAATCTAGATGGGATTCTAGAACCTAGAAGGTTCTGAGATGCAACCCATTTCTTTTCTCCAAAGATGGTGCCTGACCCACTGAGTTACTACAGCATTTTGTATCTTCGGTGTAAGCCAGCATCTGCTGTTGCTTCCTACACTAAATAGAGATGGTGTCAAACTGAATTTCATCTAAAGAAGTACAAAGTAATGCATGTGGAGAGGTGCAGAAAAGCAAGGGAATACAAAATAAATTGAGCGAAAGGGAGGAACAGTGGAACGGAATTTATTTCCAGAGGACATCAAAGGTAGATCAGGCAAAAAAAAGTTAGAAAGGCGTTCGAGTTGCGTTCCTTTTATTAGCCAAGGCACATAAAGTAATACAAAGAGAGAACCATAGACAACATTAATGAGGCCACAGATTGAATACTGCATATAGTACTGGTCACACATTACTGGAAAAAGGTGATTGCACAGGAGAGAGTGCAGAGACTTATGATGATGTTGCTGGGAATGCAACATTTTAGTTGGCAAGAAAGACTAGGTATGCAAAGGTTGTTTGCTTTTACAAAGATAATACTGAGGGGCTCTCAGTTGAGATATATTAAATTATGAAAGGGCTAGGCGGGAAATGAGGGAAGCATTCACCACCCAGTGGAAGGTGAGGATTTGGAACTCACAGAAAGTGGGAGGTAGAAACACTCATTACCTCCAATCTCCTGATGAAAGGCCATGAATCTCAGGCTACAGACTTGGTGATTGGTAAGGGGGGAGGAGAACAAGTTGTTTTGGTTGGGTAGCTCTTTCAACCAGCACAGATGCAATGGGTTGAATGGCTTTCTCCTAAGTTATGCATTTGCTATGATCTCTATACCTGTGTAAGTACATAGTCTTGGTGTTTGGCCTGGAGGTGAGTTGAGAGGGGCAAGTAGGAAGGTGGGAATGGGGGATCCTAGTGACAAAGGCATAGGATGGGAGCATTTCAGTCTCTGCGTAAAATGAAAAAAATACTAGGGGTAAAACAAGTTATTTTGTCTCTCAAAATGTTGCAGCCAGGACATTTTTCATTATTCACATGAAATGAAACAAGAAATCAGTTTGAGACTCTGCCATACTGGCTCAAGAGCCAGTATGGGAGGAATCAGACTGAAAACAGCAGGTTTGAGGCTTTTAAACCTCGAGGGCTGAAATGCCACCAAACTGATAACAAACCCACAACCGCATTAACAATAACCATGAAGTAAAAACAATCCCAAGGCATTTGTCTTTGAATCATTGTTGAAAGGCTTTAAAAACAAGAATATGTGAAGTAACCAATTTCCTTTCCAATGACCTAATATATTAATCCAGCCCATTAATATTTCAGGTTTATTTTTTGCTGAATCAATTGCTTTGGATATATTGATTTGGTTAGTTTTATGTACATATATAAAATACACACGTGTGTATGTGTACACATAAGCAGACATTTTATACACGAATACATCAGTGTATATTATATATATACGGATATAGATTAATCTCCACAGAGATACCAATTAAAGGTTCTGAATAATTGTTTATGATGTTGCAGTTGTAGTTTATGATATTTTATTGATTCTTGTCCCTGCTACAAACTAAAGCACAATGTTAACCTGCTTGAGTCTAACGCCAATTTCCAGCCTCTATGAAGAGGCGGAAGACTCCGTTTAAAGGGTTTACATTGATGCTGATACGTTTTACAAGCTAACTCCACGCACGGCAGCGAGTTACTCAGGCCAGACCTGTGATAGCAGCCACACACATCAGGACCATGATGGTTTCCAGCAGTATGTTGACCGGGACGGAGGCAGAGCTGATGCCCGTGGTGTGCCCTGTCCCGCCGGCGGACAGGTTCGTGAACAGCGAGGAGGTGGCACTAGTATCCATCGTGTGGGGATCAGCGGCTGCGGGCGCCGGGGTTCGAGCCCCGCACCGTCTCCATGGCCGGACCGCGGCACCGGGTCCCGAGCAGCGAGCGCAGGCAGCAGCAGCCGCTCCAACCAAGTGGCACCGGATTAAAGCAAAATTCGCACGCCCAGACTCAAACCTCTCCCGAATCCGACAATTGCCTGAATCTTATTTACACGAGCCTTGTTTTAAAACAATTACAATAGTCCCAAGCAGAAGGTCTCCAGGTGTTCTAAACCTGCCGTTTGTAGCTCCATCCTCCACTGGTTCATCGTTTGTCTATAAGTCAATATTGCAGCGACTGAGATGAACCGAGATTCGCCCCGCCGTACCTTCCTCCTTTCTATCTCTCTCTCACGCACACTTCAACTCAAAGGTGTTGAAGGCAGGCTGATAGATTGCACCCAGCCCGCCCCTCGCACGGCATCTGCCAGTGCCAGGAGAGGCTGGAAGGTTGTGTGAAGAGGAAACAGCGCTCGGCAACGATAAACCCAGACCTTCAGTAAGAGTTTATGTGTGAGAGGAGGGAAAGGCAGGTTGAAGTCTCTCATTCATTGGGAAGACGGGTGGGGGCAGAAGCAGGGGCACGGAGAAGTAGATCCCAACATGGTTTAGGGATAGACACAAAAATGCTGGAGTAAATCAGCGGGACAGGCACCTTCTCTGGAGAGAAGGATTGGGAGACGTTTTAGGTCGAGCCCGTTTAGGGAAACTTCACGCAAAGCACAATTTACCCACATTTCCTCCAAACTAGTTGATATGGTCTCCTCTATACTGGGTGATTGCTTTACCGATCACTTATGTTCAGTCACAAAGATAACCCTGGATTTTCTGGATGATTTTCGCAACATCTGTGGAGACAGATGATGTTTCCGGTGGGGACTGATCAAATCTGAAAATGGTCCAATCTGAATTATCTGTCCATTTCCCTTCACAAATGCTGCCTGATCCATTGAGTTTAGTTTAAAAATACAGTATGGAAACACGCCCGTCGGCCCACCAAGGCCACGTTGACCATCAATCACCCATTCGTAATAGTTCTATGATATCCCATTTTCACATCCACTCCCTACACATTTGGGGCAATTTTACAGAAGACAACCTGCATATCGTCAAGTCTTTGGGATGTGAGAGGAAATTGGAGAACTACACAACCACACGGAGAACATGCAAACACCACACAGGCAGCACCCGAGGTCAGGATCGAACCTGTGTCTCTGGAACTGTGAGGCAGCGGCTCTACCGGTATTTAAAAAACCCAACAGGATTCCAACATCTGCAGTTTCTTGTGTCTTCTTGTGTTCTGCATTGTTTGCCTCATTGATGTTCCATACAAGTCACACCCTGCCTTATTGGTCTGTGGCCTCCTGCTCCGTTAAAATGGACGCAACACAGGGGTATCACCACATCTTCATCCGATCATGATTCAGCCTGCAGGACTATATTATTGAAATTGAATACTGAAATTTCCTCCTTTCTCTGTCCAGGAAATTTAAGGAACTGGACATTTTGCAGTGTGTGATATTGACTCAGTTTCCAATCCCCCACCCCCCATCACTCTTCTTATATTTCCTTTGGATTTTCCTTCCAATTTTCCACACTTTAACTGAGACTTAAAGCTGCCCATTTTCTCTCATCGGCAATCTTTTGTCTCCTTATTCTGACGAAGACTCTTCAAACTGAAACATTAGCTCAATTTCATTTTCCACAATTGTCGCTGTCCTGCTGAGTCATGGCATTGTGGCATACATAGAAACAGGCCCATCAGACCATCCCATCCATGTTGACCAAGATGCCCATCTATGCTAGTCCCATTTTCCTGCATTTGACATATAGTCCTCTAAACCTTTCCTTTCCATGTATCTGTCCAAATATATTTTAAATGTTTTTATACCTGCCTCTAGCTCATTCCATACAGGTCTTTCCATACAAGTGAAAATGTTGCGCATTAGGTTCCAATAAATCTTTCCCCTTTCACCTTAATACTTTGCCCTCTGCTTTCCCCTAGCCCTGGGAAAATACACCATATCTTTGCCCTGAATATTTACAGTGCTTTCTGGTTTTGTCACAGTAAATGAGAATGCTATGAGAATGCAGGGTGACTTGGACAGGTTGGGGGAGTGGGCAGATGCATAGCAGATGAAGTTTAATGCGGATAAATGTGAGGTTATCCACTTTGGTAGCAAAAACAGGAAGGCAGATTACTATTTAAATGGCGTCAAGTTGGGAAAAGGGGAAGTACAACAGGGATCTGGGGGTCCTTGTTCATCATTCTATGAAAAACATGCAGGTACAGCAGGCAGTGAAGAAAGCGAATGGCATGTTGGCCTTTATAACAAGAGGAGTTGAATTTAGGAGCAAAGAGGTCCTTCTGCAGTTGTGCAGAGCCCTAGTGAGACCACACCTGGAGTATTGTGTGCAGTTTTGATCCCCTAATTTGAGGAAGGACATTCTTGCTATTGAGAGAGTGCAGCGTAGATTTACAAGGTTAATTCCTGGGATGGCGGGACTGTCATATGCTGAGAGAATGGAGCGGCTGGGCTTGTACACTCTGGAGCTTAGAAGGATGAGAGGAGATCTCATTGAAACATATAAGATTGTTAAGGGTTTGGACACGCTAGAGGCAGGAAACATGTACCCGATGTTGGGTGACTCCAGAACCAGGGACCACAGTTTAAGAATAAGGAGTAAGCCATTTAGAACGGAGACGAGGAAACACTTTTTCTCACAGAGTGTTGTGTGTCTGGAATTCTCTGCCTCAGAGGGCGTTGGAGGCAGGTTCTCTGGATGCTTTCAAGAGAAAGCTAGATAGGGCTCTTAAAAATAGCGGAGTCAGGGGATATGGGGAGAAGGCAGGAACGGGGTACTGATGGGGATAATCAGCCACGATCACATTAAATGGCTCAAAGGGCCAAATGGCCTACTCCTACACCTATTGTCTATTGAATATAACTAAACAGAAATTTAACACCGAACCTCTTAAGGAGATTCATTTAATAAGTAATCATTAACTGGAGGTCGGCTTTGGTAAATATTTTAAAAGGAGGAAATAAATGTATTTGAGGAGGGAATTCCAGGGTTTTGTACCTCAATAGGCAGGGATGCAATCATGGGAATTATATAGATATTCCAAGAGGTGAAATTAGTTCACGAAACAAAACTCAATGGCAACTGCTGTGGATATAAATCCAAAATCAAACCGACTGGACTGACAAAGAGGGTTAATGTTTCCGTTTACAATGGTTCATCAAGATGATATCAGTTTACTGACAGCTTCAAAATGCACAACTTATCTCAGACAAATGTGAATTTAAAAAGTGAAACAAAATTGCATTGTTTTAGGAGTTATCTTCTGGAAGGACAATTAGACCTTGTCACTGGAGCAGGCATGTGAGCATGTACAGTAACAGCACAGGATAGTGCCCAAGTGTAGCCAACGGCAATAAAGGCAGCTTTCAGTAAATGTATTTGAGAAGCACTCAAAAGCAAGACTTGCCTTACAATTTCACAGCGTCAGGACACCCAAACCCTTTAAGCCAGGGAAGTAAATTTGAAGCATTTTCAGTGCTATAATGCTGAAACGGTTGCCAATTTGAACCCAGTAAGTAACCACAAATGTCAGTCTCCCAATGTTTTATGTATTGTCTGAGGAATAAGTATTGGCCAGCATGCAAAGGATAATTTTATACTGTATAATAATGTTGCAGAAACATAGAAACATAGAAATTAGGTGCAGGAGTAGGCCATTCAGCCCTTCGAGCCTGCACCGCCATTCAATATGATCATGGCTGATCATCCAACTCAGTATCCCGTACCTGCCTTCTCTCCATACCCTCTGATCCCCTTAGCCACAAGGGCCACATCCAACTCACTCTTAAATATAGCCAATGAACTGGCCTCAACTACCCTCGGTGGCAGAGAGTTCCAGAGACTCACCACTCTCTGTGTGAAAAAAGTCTTTCTCATCTCGGTCTTAAAGGATTTCCCCCTTATCCTTAAGCTGTGACCCCTTGTCCTGGACTTCCCCAACATCGGGAACAATCTTCCTGCATCTAGCCTGTCCAACCCCTTAAGAATTTTGTAAGTTTCTATAAGATCCCCTCTCAATCTCCTAAATTCCAGAGAGTATAAACCGAGTCTATCCAGTCTTTCTTCATAAGACAGTCCTGACATCCCAGGAATCAGTCTGGTGAACCTTCTCTGCATCAGAAAAACTGAGTCTTAAATTTAGGGAGCACAGTGCAGGAGATAACAGCTGCAGTCTCACAGTGTCAGATACCTTGGTTCAATCCTGATGCCTGGTGTAGTATTTGTAGATGCTCTCTGTGACAGCATAGTTTTCCTTCACGTGCTCTGGTTTCCGTCCACATCCTAAAGAGGCGCGGGTTGTTCGGCTCATTGGTCATTGTAAATTTTCTCTAGTGTGATGGGTGAGAATGTTGTTGGTTATATGGGGAGAGTAGATCATAGGGAAAATTAGTGAGTGGGGAAAAAGGTATTACTTTGTGAGCCAGCCTGGGGCAAATGGCATCCTTCTTGGTCCAAGTAAAATGAAGCTTACATGAAAAAGTCAAAGTCAAAGTCAAAAGAGTTTATTGTCATGTGTCCCTGACAGGACAATGAAATTATTTATTTGCATAGCACAACAGAACATAGTAGTCATTGACCACAGTTATATACTTAAATACACACATTAATTAATAAATTAATAAAGTGCAAATAACAGATGGAGGGGTATTAATGTTCAGAGTTTTGTCCGAGCCAGGTTTAATAGCCTGATGGCGGTGGGGAAGTAGCTATTCCTGAACCGGGTTGTTGCAGTTCTCAGGCTCCTGCACCTTCTACCCGAAGGTAGCAGGGAGATGAGTGTGTGGCCAGGGTGGTGTGGGTCCTTGATGATGCTGCCAGCCTTTTTGAGGCAACGGCTGTGGTAGATCCCCTCGATGGAAGGAAGGTCGGAGCCGATGATGGACTGGGCAGTGTTTACTACTTTTTGTAGTCTTTTCCTCTCCAGGGCACTCAAGTTGCCGAACCAAGCCACGATTCAACCAGTCAGCAAGCTCTCTACTGTGCACCTGTAGAAGTTAGAGAGAGTCCTCCTTGACAGACTGACTCGCCATAATCTTCTCAGGAAGTAGAGGCGCTGATGAGCTTTCTTAATAATTGCATCTGTGTTCTCGGACCAGGAAAGATCTTCACAGATGTGCACGCCCAGGAATTTGAAGCTCTTGACCCTTTCACCTTTCACCATGTTGATATAAACAGGACTGTGGGTCCCCATCCTACTCCTTCCAAAGTCCACAATCAGTTCGTTGGTTTTGCTGGTGTTGAGGGCCAGGTTATTGTGCTGGCACCATATGGACAGTCGCTCGATCTCTCTTCTGTACTCCGACTCATCCCCATCAGTGATACGTCCCACTACAGTGGTGTCGTCAGCGAACGTGATGATGGAGTTTGCACTGTGACCGGCTACGCAGTCATGAGTATAGAGTGAGTACAGCAGGGGGCTGAGCACGCAGCCTTGAGGTGCTCCTGTGCTGATTGTTATCGAGTCTGACACATTTCCACCAATACGAACAGTCTGTGGTCTGTGAATGAGGAAGTCGAGGATCCAATTGCAGAGGGATGCGCAGAGACCCAGTTCTGCGAGCTTGGAGGGGATGATTGTGTTAAATGCCGAGCTGTAGTCAATGAATAACAGCCTGACATATGAGTTTTTGTTGTCCAAGTGGTCCGGAGTGGAGGGCCAGCGAGATCACGTCCACTGTTGATCTGTTGTGATGGTAAGCGAACTGCAGTGGGTCCGGGTTTTTGTCAAGGTAGGAGTTGATTTGCGCCATGATCAACCTCTCGAAGCATTTCATCACCACAGGCATTAGTGCCACAGGTCGATAGTCATTGAGGCATGTCACCTTGCTCTTCTTGGGCACCGGTATTATTGAGGCAGGTGGGAACCTCAGACCTCAGAAGTGACAGGTTGAAAATGTCCGTAAAAACTCCAGCCAGTTGGTCCGCACAGGTTTTTAAAACACGACCAGGAAAAGACACAAAAGGAAGGTTCAAGAGGATTCTGGCATTGGGCATACCTTCCCTTCCCCTTTCATCACTGCAAGGGACTCTTCTCTTCAATATTGCTTTGTCTATTTTTGCATGCCTGCCTAACACTTCCCTTTTTATTGCACTTTACCATGCCACCAAAATCTGTAGTGTTTTAGAGTTCCATTGGTTCTGACATCGGGCTGTCTAGATTTCGGCCTTTTTTAGTCAATGGGTTCCTTGTGAGATAATCTTTCTAGTTTAGTAATTATCTTTAGTTACAGTCATCTCCATCTTGCAGTTGTGCAACTGTCACAGCGACTCATTCATGTTGCCTGTTATTTTTTCCACTTGTATTACTTGATTGTTGGAACTCAATTATCTGAGGAGATCACAGCAGTAGATCCTTATAGTGTTCAGGCCTAACCATCTTCAGCTGATTCATGAATGATCTTCCTTCCATCATGTCAAAACTCAGGATACTCGCTGGTGGTTACACGGCATAATTCATTCACAAATCATGAGTGATGGAGATAAGGCCACAGTACTTTTTCCAGGGTAGGGAAATTTAAAAGTGGAAGGCCTTTTTCTAGGTGAGAGGGAAAAGATTTAAATGGGATCAGAGAGCCAAATTTTACCACACAGAAGATGGTGGGTATTTGGAACAAACTGTTAGGTGAAGTGGCAGAGGCAGGTACAAATGAACATTTTTAAAGACATTTGGATAGGTTCATAAATATGAAAGGTTTGGCAGGATATAGGCCAAATGCAGGCAAATGGGACTATTTTATGTAGGTCGCTGTGGACAAGTTGGGCCAAAGGGCTTGTTTCTGTGCTGTGTAACTATGAATCCATTACATCAGCAAGTCAGCAATCCGCGCTGCAGTAAAAGCTGGACAATATTCATGCATGGGCTGATAAGTTACAAGAAACAATCATACCTATCAATGCCAGGCAACATCCATGACTGCCACAAAAGAGAGGTCAATCAAAATTTAATGACATTAGTAGCATTTATGTAGTGTATATTAATTATAATGATACATTGTTGCATCAGCCACTGCTCTTTAGTTGCCTACAATGAGGCTCAGCTACAAAAGCACTTTGATGGTCGTTTCCAACATTCTCTTTCGCTTCGGGTAGGTGGAATGGTGAAATAGCCTGGTGTCAAATTACACATGTCACTATAGCACAGTTCATTTCATGCCAGGGTGTTTATAAACACATCGGAAAATGTATAAGATAGAAATTAATGGTTAGGAACAGCGTAAATAAAGAGAGTTCATCTAATAATGAATGGAAAATAAGGCTTCATAATTGTCGAGGTGAAAATTATATGGATCTACTTTTGAGAGGTGGGGAAAGAAGTAAATTCTTTATCAGAAGATTAATGAAATGAACAAGAAAATCTATAATCATTTTGGGATTAACTGGATGGAATAAATGGTATTTTATCTTTTTATGTTCCCAATTGTTCCAATTACAAGAACATTTGGGTTTACCAATAAAATAATTTAGTTTAGAAAGGAACTGCAGATTTTGGTTTACACTGAAGATAGACACAAAATGCTGGAGTAACTCAACAGGACAGGCAGCATCTCTGGAGAGAAGGAATGGGTGACATTTGGGGTCGAGACCCTTCTTCAGACTGTTCATTTTCCAGATTTGATTTAAAGGCTTTTCTCTTTACTAATCTCAGTCGAACCAGCAATTAGACTCCTACAGTCACCTACAGCAATATTAGGCCAAGAATGAGAAATTGTAAAACATCAAATCCACTTCTTCATTGACAGTAGGAAGAGCATTTCTTTGGGCATGAAGTGGGAACAGGATTGAATCAACATGCAATGTGTTTCAGGTGGATCAGCCATCTGAAACACCCTGAGGAGCAATGTATTTCCGGTAGCCAGTGCAAAAGGTGTATGAAATAGAAGTTGCAGGCTGACAACGAAATAAAGAAAAACATTATCCTGGTGCATGCCTATAGAAGACAGCCGATGGAGTCTATGGAGATCATTGGGTACCTCAGCAAGGGGAAAAGACACAATTAAAATTTAAGGAAAAAAATAATAAAAGCAATTCTAAACCCATCCCAAATGCCTTCCACGGCAGAATGACAGAGCAGTTAATTAATACACATTCCCAACAGGGATGAAAAGTAGCATAACATTGCAAAGGAAAAAGGTCAACAAGTGTGCACATAGTGACACTACCGAATTCCTCATCCCAGATGTTTTTATCGTCAGCTTGGATACAACACAATGGATACTCAGTGATCAACTTGCCAGCGGCTTTGGATACGAAGAACACAAACATTTAGTAATAAAAAATGTTATGTCAGACTTGATCTCTGTTCTCAATCAGTACTCTCTAGCCCCAGTTGTTCCTGAAATGTGCCGCGTTTGTTGCAATGTAGACCTTGGCGATCCTTTGTTTAAAGTATCAGTCTTGGAGACGAGGCTGGATGTCTTTTGACAACAGCATGATAGTGAGACAAAGATTTGTATTCATTTGTGAACAGGAGCCCAAGTACTGACTCAGATGGAAGTGGTATTGGCAGATTTAAAAACATTGTGCCTGCTGGTATGCATTCTATCCAGTCCGTTCATTGCAGAGTTATCAGGGCAGAATACATTGCACATAGAATAAATATACTTGGAATTACAACTCAGAATCAAGCTAAGCTGCTCAGTCTGCATTTATCCTCAGCAGGTTCCATACTCCTAATCCCATGTGAAACCAACAATCTAAACTATTCTAAAATTTTGATTTGATTTTTTCCTCAGACCTGAGCACGCATTTCGCATCCTCCCAGCTCTCTTAGAAATATATGTCCCGTCCTCTCTTCCAAATCTCTGCAACAAACCAATACATTGTAGAACTCTTCATCTATGCCTAACTCTACCCCCATTTTGTGGCAGTTCAGATAACGGAAATTTACCCTCATGGAATTCACAGAGCTTATGAGATACCAACTAATGATTTGCTCCGACTGAATTTAGCTGAGAAATAGTAACTAAATCAATACAGTAAAATGTAAATTGCCATGTAAATGGTTCTCTAGCTGTGCAACCCATTCGTAGTGCGGTGCTGTACTTTGCCTTTTAAGTATAATTTATGTATAATTTATATTCTGTGCATGTGAATATGACAATAAACTGCACCTGACGACTTCTGGATCCTCTAGAATAGAGAAAAAAACATTTCCAATTCGATCTACCAGGAACCTTCATAATCCTATCAAATAAAATAACCAAACAGCATTCCGTTCCATCTGAACTCCAAGCTTTCAGTGGACTTCCTTTTGCTTAGAGCCTAAATCTGTGATTTTTATCTTCCATTTATTCACTGGCTGTACTTAATTTGTAATTGTCCCCTCTGAATTACAGAGGGCATTTCATAGTAATGGCCATGGATTTACATAGAGGCCAGATAAGAATAGCAGATTTCCTGCCCTGAGTTACAAGTACTCCTTGTGACCCTAAGGGTTTCCTCCATGGCTCCGGTTTTCTCTCACATCTCAGACATGCAGGATGGTAGGTTACCTGGCCGCTGTAAATTGGCCCTAGTGTGTAGATGAGTGTGAGAATCTAGGAACAGTTGAAGGAAATTAGAAACATAGAAAATAGGTGCAGGAGTAGGCCATTCGGCCCTTCGAGTCTGCACCGCCATTCTATATGATCATGGCTGATCATCCAACTCAGTATCCCGTACCTGCCTTCTCTCCATACCCCCTGATCCCCTTAGCCACAAGGGCGACATCTAACTCCCTCTTAAATATAGCAAATGAACTGGCCTCAACTACATTCTGTGGCAGAGAATTCCAGAGATTCACTATGCTCTGTGTGAAAAGATATGTGAAGAGAAAGAGAGATATGTGAAGAGAAAGAGGTTAGTTAAAACAAATGTAGGTCCCTTGCAGTCAGAAACAGGTGAGTTGATCATGGGGAACAAGGATATGGCGGACCAATTGAATAACTACTTTGGTTCCGTCTTCACTAAGGAAGACATAAATAATCTGCCGGAAATAGCAGGGGACTGTGGGTCAAAGGAGGAATTGAGTGAAATCCAGGTCAGTCGGGAAGTGGTGTTGGGTAAATTGAATAGATTAAAGGCCGATAAATCCCCAGGGCCAGATAGGCTGCATCCCAGAGTACTTAAGGAAGTAGCTCAGGAAATAGTGGATGCATTAGTGATAATCTTTCAAAACTCTTTAGATTCTGGAGTAGTTCCTGAGGATTGGCGGGTAGCAAATGTAACCCCTCTTTTTAAGAAGGGAGGGAGAGAGAAAACGGGGAATTACAGACCAGTTAGTCTAACATCGGTAGTGGGGAAACTGCTAGAGTCAGTTATTAAAGATGGGATAGCAGCACATTTGGAAAGTGGTGAAATCATTGGACAAAGTCAGCATGGATTTACAAAAGGTAAATCATGTCTGACGAATCTTGTGGAATTTTTCGAGGATGTAACTAGTAGCGTGGATAAGGGAGAACCAGTGGATGTGGTATATCTGGACTTCCAGAAGGCTTTCGACAAGGTCCCACATAAGAGATTAGTATACAAAACTTAAAGCATACGGTATTAGGGGTTCAGTATTGATGTGGATAGAGAACTGGCTGGCAAACAGGAATCAAAGAGTAGGAGTAAACGGGTCCTTTTCACAATGGCAGGCAGTAACTAGTGGGGTACCGCAGGGCTCAGTGCTGGGACCCCAGCTGTTTACAATATATATTAATGATCTGGATGAGGGAATTGAAGGCAATATCTCCAAGTTTGCGGATGACACTAAGCTGGGGGGCAGTGTTCGCTGTGAGGAGGATGCTAGGAGACTGCAAGGTGACTTGGATAGGCTGGGTGAGTGGGCAAATGTTTGGCAGATGCAGTATAATGTGGATAAATGTGAGGTTATCCACTTTGGTGGCAAAAACAGGAAAGCAGACTATTATTTAAATGGTGGCCGATTAGGAAAAGGGGAGATGCAGCGAGACCTGGGTGTCATGGTACACCAGTCATTGAAAGTAGGCATGCAGGTGCAGCAGGCAGTGAAAAAAAGCGAATGGTATGTTAGCTTTCATAGCAAAAGGATTTGAGTACAGGAGCAGGGAGGTTCTACTTCAGTTGTACAGGGTCTTGGTGAGACCACACCTGGAGTATTGCGTACAGTTTTGGTCTCCAAATCTGAGGAAGGACATTATTGCCATAGAGGGAGTGCAGAGAAGGTTCACCAGACTGATTCCTGGGATGTCAGGACTGTCTTATGAAGAAAGAATGGATAGACTCGGTTTATACTCTCTGGAATTTAGGAGATTGAGAGGGGATCTTATAGAAACTTACAAAATTCTTAAGGGTTGGACAGGCTAGATGCAGGAAGATTGTTCCCGATGTTGGGGAAGTCCAGGACAAGGGGTCACAGCTTAAGGATAAGGGGGAAATCCTTTAAGACCGAGATGAGAAAGACTTTTTTCACACAGAGAGTGGTGAGTCTCTGGAACTCTCTGCCACAGAGGGTAGTTGAGGCCAGTTCATTAGCTATATTTAAGAGTGAGTTGGATGTGGCCCTTGTGGCTAAGGGGATCAGAGGGTATGGAGAGAAAGCAGGTACGGGATACTGAGTTGGATGATCAGCCATGATCATATTGAATGGCGGTGCAGGCTCGAAGGGCTGAATGGCCTACTCCTGCACCTAATTTCTATGTTTCTATGTTTCTATGTTTCTATGTTTCTATGAAAAGTGTTTTTCTCATCTCGGTCCTACAAGACGTCCCCCTTATCCTTAAACAGTGACCCCTTGTTCTGGACTTCCCCAACATCGGGAACAATCTAACCCAGGGCTGGATTTACGTATAAGTTTGACAAGCTTAAGCTTAGGGCCTTGATCTCGGGGGGCCTCGCAGAGCTGGATTAACCACTAGGCGTCATAGGCTGAAGCCTAGGGCCTCGAAATCTAGGCGGCCTCCGGCCAAGGTAGGACACCTGCCGTTCAACTCTGGGCGGGCCCCCCTCTCTATCTCTCTCTATGTCAATCCCTGTCTCTGCCCGCCATCCATATCCGTGTCCGGTCTACCAGGTCTCCGCTCTCCGCTCGCTTGTCATCCACCGGCACAGCAGGCCGCCTTGCACATGCGCACTGCTACGGCTTGCACATCCTCCCCCTGCACATGCGCACAACCACGGCCAGCACATCATCGGCCGCCCTGCGCATGTGCACTGCCACGGTAACTGGTCAGCGCTGGGCACTTTCTCCCTCGCTTTGAATTGTGGGAGATCTGGCCGCCATTGCTGTCCGGTCGCCACCTCGCTGAGACCGCTGAAAACCAACGCAGAATCACTCCCTGACCCTGGATCTGGAGTAACTCCCTGGAGTAACTCTTGCTTCTCGCTTCCTGGTCCTCCATAAATATACTAAATGGAATTTAAACTGGAGGTGGTGGAGGGCTAAACAATAACAGCCTATTGCATTTTATCTGTTTATTTATTGTGTATATATATATGGTATATATATATATAAACACACTGAACATTTATCTCCTGTTCTGTATTATGTTTACATATTCCGTTGTGCTGCAGCAAGCAAGAAATCATTGTCCTATCTGGGACACATGACAATAAAACTCTCTTGACTTGGACTTAAGCAAAAAAGAGTTCTTGGGGAAAAAAGAGGTACCTCAAATTTAGTTGCGTCTGGTTGGGTAACTATGGTAGGGTGAAGACTATTCCATGCTATAATTGTGCGGGGGAACTCCATGGAGCAGCCAGAAACTCTGGATAGAAGAAATTGGGTGACGTTTTGGGTAGAGACCCTTCTTTAGATTCCCTCTGGTTTTAGTGTTTTTTGTTTAATTTAACGATACAGTGTGGAAACGGGCCCTTCGGCCCACCAAGTCCACGCTGACCACTGATCACCCGTACACTAGTTCTATCCCACACATTAGCGGAGTAAGTCAAGAGTCAAGAGTGTTTTATTCTTTCACGTCCCAGTTAGAACAATTAAATCCTTACTTGCAGCAGCACAACAGAATATGTAAACCTAGTACTCTGTAAACAATGTTATAAATGAGAAAACAAAATGGTATATATTTATATATGAATATACAGCTATATAAATATATATATGTGTGTGTGTGTGTGTGTGTGCGCATGTATATAATATATATACCCACACACACACACACACACACACACACAAATTCCCTCCTGAGATTAATTAAACTGTAGTCTCTAAATAACACTTCAGTAATTTTCCTTGCCATTTCAGAATAATAGTGTTTTAAGCCAATAACTCGACACTAGCACTGGCAATAAATAAATAAATAAAGTGCAGCTTTCCAGCCCCTTATCTCATTGGCCATGCTCGGCTGCAAATCGGAGTCAATCTGGTGGACCATCTTCCTCTAGTCGTGGGGGTGGGGGATTTGGGAGAGGCCTCACAAGTGGAACAGCTTAGGGCCTCTCTTCATCTAAATCCGCCCTGATCTAGCCTGTCCAACATCTTAAGAATTTTGTAAGTTTCTATAAGATCCCCCTCAATCTTCTAAATTCTAGAGAGTACATGCTGAGTCATGCCAAATTCACAGACAACACTAAAATTTTATAATGGGCAATGATGGAGGTTGCCTAAGGTTACATCAGAATCTAGATAAAATGGGAACATTGGCAAGGGAATGGCTGATGAAATTTATCTCAGACAAGTGCAAAGTGATGCAATTTGGGAAGTTAAACTAGGCCAGGATATAAAAGTGGATGGGGAGTATTACTGAACAGTGAGGTCCAGGAAAGCCAAGGGTACAAATACCTAGTTCCCTGAAAGTGGTGACATAGAGGTGAAGAAGATATGTAGTATTGTTTACTTAATTGACCAAGCCATCTATATATAGCTAAAAGTCTCATCTTGACCACTTCCTGTCTGCACTGTATATTGATTTTAGAAAAAATGCTACCATATACCGCTATGATTTTTGGCCACCTTACTCACAGTCCTCCTCCGCTGAGGCAGCCCAGAGGATTTTTCCGACCGATTAAAAATAAAAAAGCTATGCATGTTTAAAAAATCTTGAGATCAGCTGATTGGCCCTCTCACCTGTCAATCACCACGATTAAGGTAACTCCCCTTCCGGGGGGGAGGGGGGAGAACTATAAAACCCCGGATGCCTGGACGCGAGTCAGTCACTCTGGAAGATCGTGAGGGAGAGTCCACAACTGTGAATCTAAGCTGTGAATCAACTGAACTATGAGTCTGCAATGTACTTGCAATAAATGATTTGTTAGCCCTTAATGACAATGCAATGAAATTGAATTTGGTGGCCTGCACTCTGCTTGAAATGCTATGACATTGAATTTGGTGGGCTACACTCTGCTTGAAATGCTATGAAATTGAATTTGGTCGCCAGCAATCTGAAATGGAATTTCATGGAATAGCTGTGAATGTACTGCCATCCCACCAGCCCGGAGTGACTGATCTGCCAGCCCACCAGCTCTGAGTGACTGAGCTGCCAGCCCACCAGCCCTGAGTGACTGAGCTGCCAGCCCACCAGGCCTGAGTGACTGAGCTGCCAGCCCACCAGGCCTGAGTGACTGAGCTGCCAGCCCACCAGGCCTGAATGACTGAGCCACCAGTCCCTTCGGCCCACAACACCCATACTAGTGCTGCAGAAAGTCCCCCCCCACTGGCCACCAGTATTGGAATTGGTGGGGAGGAGGAATATTGCGTTGGGGGACCAGCCCTCCCGTGTGAACATGGGACCCAACGGGTCCCACTTAGTCTAGTTGAATATAGAAGCTGGGGTGTTATGTTACAGTCGTACAAATCATTGGTTAGACGGTACTAAATGGGATTAAGATAGAGAAGGATGAGATTAAACTAGAGAAGATGCAGAATAACGCATAAAGGACTTTGCTGGAACTGGAAAGCTTGTAATAAAGAGAGATTATATAGGGCGAGGTTGTTTTCCTTGGAGTGAAGGCAGTTGTGGGGTGATCTTACAGAGGTTTGGAAATTTTTGAGGGACATAGATAGGGCAGATAGTCACAGTCTTTTTTCCACAGTAGACGGTATTGGCATTGGTTAGTTATGGTCACATGTATCGAGATGCAGTGAAAAACTTTGTTTTGTGTGCTATCCAGGCAAATCAAACTATACAAAGTATATAGATGCTTCAAAAGAGAAAGTAAACAGTGTGTACAACATAGTACAGATAAAATACATGTTAAGATGAGGTGAAAGCTTTAAAGGGGATCCAGGGGTGCAATTTGTTTCACATGGATGGTGGTGAGTATATGCAGAGGAAGTGGAAGAGGCAGATACCATTATCTTTAAAAGATATTTGGACAAGCACATGGGCAGGAAACGTTTAATCGGATATGGGCCAAATGCAAGCAAATGGGATTAATGTAGATCAACAGTTTAGTTGGCATGGACAAGTTGGGCTGAACGATCTTTTTCCATGGCAGTATATCTCCCTGAGTCTATGAAATGTAGGGAGAATAGGTTAGTGAAAATTAGTGGAGATATGGGATTCCCCAGGGAACTGGCATGAACTCAAGAGACTAAATTATTTCCTACTATGTTGTAAGATAATATAGAAATATAACTGGTGAAGGAGGCAAGACCCGCTTTTTAATAATGTGATTCAAATTCATGGCTTCACTTGGTCCAATTGCAGGGCTTTGACCCAAATCTCTTTGCCTCCACAAATACTGCTTGACCCTCTACAGTGAAAAATAGCCACAAACTGCAAAATGTTAAACAGGTGAGGAAAAATAAAAAGTTAACATAAAAATAAAACCCAAGCAGGAAGCCACTCATTAGGTGCAATCAGATCACACCGTCAGACAGACCACCCCCCCTTCCCACACCCCCCATTCCCCCCTCCACACTCCCCCCACCCACCCCTTACCCACAGAAGCTATGGGTGAGTTGTGGAATATTGCTTTGGGAGAAGGGGTTGTGTTGGGAACAGGTGAGTGGTGGAATATTGCATTGGGGAATGGGTTGCGTTGAGGAACCAGGCCTCCCGTGTGACTATTAAAAGTTTTGTCTTGTTTGTCTGTGAGACCAAGGAACTATGCCAAAAATATCAATAGACCCAGATAAACTCTTGCAACTATGGAAGAGAAAGAAATAATCCTTCCAAACCCAAGAAAACCTATAGTTGAATCGTTATCGGGGACCATTTCACCGTTTGCACCAACAATAAATCCAAATGTTGCAATCCAAATTCCTCCACAGTTTATTTTTGCTCCACTTGCATAGCAAATGCACTGGTTACTAAATCAGCAACTTAACCGTTTCCTATAACACCTGATGAACTATCCCAAAGCTCAAATGTTAACTGTTTATCTTCCCATGGATGCTGCCTGATCTGTTGAGTTTTCTGTACTACAGTGTCACTTATTACATTTTCAAATAGATCCACAACTGACATTAGTTTGTGTTCTGTACATCCATTATGAAATTGAAAATTGCATGAGATGTTTAATGTCTTTGTCTACTGATTAATGTTTTTAATCACATATGAAGTTAACATCCCCCACCCCCTGTTTCTCTGCTCTTCCACATCATCCAACCTTTTCAAACAATATTTATTTTCTTACCAAAGTAAACCACCTCCCACTTACTGGTTTAATTAAAGCTACAGCTTTTTGTTGCTCATTTCACCATCTTGATACCTCACTGCAGTTCAATTTGGCTCAGAATTACGCATAATGACCTTCTGTTGACCCCATGCTGTCCTGTACAACCTCCAAATCATTAATGCTCCACCCACTTTGAACTACCCTGACAAACCTCTTTTAAATCCTGTTCTTCTTCCAAACAAGTTTTATTCCATTTTTATATCTTCCTTCAATTTATTCATCTTAATCTCCTTTACTAATAGCCTATTTATAAAATGTCAGCATGATTGATTCTTCCAGGTGGGAATTGTGTTCTCACTTTTGGCTCTCACAGTCAGAGTGCCATAAAACCAAAGGCACAAAATTCTCTGTAGATCTTCAGTACTCACACCGAATAAATTCATTACCTTGTTTATTTAGCTGATAATGGAGTAAATTAATGAAATAAGTGACCAATGCAAAGCATCATGAATTATAGTGTCTGCAAGTTTAAATGTGGCATCTAGGAGGGGGAAAGTAGAGGGATTTACAATCAGTATCATGTCTAATTAAATCTTATATGACTCCCAGGATCAAATATATATATATTGGTTCAATAATCTTGTTATCAATTAGTGTCATTAAATCATTATTAAACTGTGTTCATTGGACAAACAGAATATGATGGCTAATTCTATACAAAAACATGCTGTTCTTTATAATATACTTTATATTACAATAAAAGTGTCAGTAAGATTTAGGTTTGTCAAATAATTTAAAATATATATTTTTATTGAATTAATTATAGAATTGCACAGCATGGGACGAAGCTCATGGTGCCTGTGTCAACTCTTTGGAAAAGCTCTCCCAATTGGTCCCAGTCCCCCTTATATTTATAAAGATTTAGCCACACTCGTATTTGTGTCTCTATTTATAGCATGCTTTTTACCAGACTTGTCAACTCGTCCTGCTGTTGTCAAAGATTTATGTATGTGAACTCCCCAAGTCTCTCTATTCTTGTAATTCCTTTTAAATTTTACCACTTAAAGATCGCCCTGAAGAAATTGATACAGCAGCATGGTAGATTATGTACAAATGAGTTTGTACATTATGTTTGAGTTGAAAAGAAGCCTGCAGTTATAAAATTGCAATCAAATATTCATAAGAATTCAGCCAATCCCAACAAAACATTTTTATTCTGCCAAACAAAGACTTGGGTTTCAAATTTCAAAACCACTGGTCTCCTGCAGGGTTACTGGTCTGGAGTGAGTTGTTAGAATTGGTAATCAGACAATGTAATGAATGGGATGTCAGATTACATTCTGTGAACTGTCATGTTGCAGCCAGAGCAAACTTCTAAATGGCAAGAGCTTCTGATGTGATTAGTATTTAATATAAGACATAAATGTGATGGTGAGTGATTACAAGGTAGTAATCATTGTGTCATCTCCTGGACCTTGTGAATAATTGCCTGCATGTTATACAATCCCAGTCATGTATTATTCTATATAAAGAACAACTTGAAGCTCTAATGACAGGAAGCTCAATCATAAAACAAAGTTTGCTATTGTTTTTGCTATTAACTCTGCATTTCTATTAAATTCAATGGGACAATCTTAGGTCTAATTTTATTGAAAAGAGATGCTGAATAATTATACTTTCAATTTCTGTCATCTTTGGCTTGGATTTTTGAGAAGACTCCTGAATTCTAATATTTGTAACGGTCCATTTTAGTTTTTGTTATTTTGAGAAAACCAGTTTCAATTTTTTTGTGTGGAGGAATCACTGCAAATATCGAGACATTCCCAGGGGTACTGAGATGATATTGGCATTTTCATTGGGATGCCCTGAAAATATTGACTTATAGACTTGGACTATTACACGTGCAGAAGACTCCCTGAAAATTTTAATACAGCCCTGAGGATTCCCTCAAAATATTGACACACTACCAAGGACATATGTCTCAGGACCTATATTCACCTCGGTGAGCATTTGACATACCTTAAACTACAAGGCTCCTGATTGGTAGCGGGTGATGGAGATGAAGTTTGAAGAGTGTTTTTGAACTGGTATGATCGTGATGAATCAAACAGTCACCTTCAATGTACAAATTTCATAAAATCATAAAAAAAATGACAATGCAGAAGAATCTCACTCTACGACAATCTATCAACAACCAGACCTAATCTCAGCACCAGGTCCATATCCCTACAGGTCATGTCTCTTCAACGCACAAATCCTGGTACAAATCTGTGTCTACAACCGATTAAGGCAGTGTTTTCCAGACTCCTGTTACCTTTTGATGAAAATAACATTTCATAAACTTCCATCCACCAATTACTTTAAATCTCTGCTTCTTGGTCTTTTACCACTCTACTAAGGGAATTAGATCCATCTTTCGTATTCCATACTAGTTGGTCATTATTTTCTACACCTCAATTAAGTCTCCCCTCAATCTTATGGTTCCAAAGAAAATATGCCCAGCTTTCTTCATAGGGACAATTCTTGAGTCCCACATTATCTATAATTTACAGGGCTCGAAATTAGCAGTTGCCCGGGTGCCATTGACCACCAAAGTGCTGCCGGGCAACCTAAACGCTGAGTCATTTTGCCCGGCTTGGCACTGCAGATACTGGTTTATACCGAAGATAGACACAAAAAGCTGGAGTAACTCAGCGGGTCAGGCAGCATCTCCGGAGAAAAGGAACGTTTCATGTCGGCGGCAGCTGTGTTGCGGGGCAAAGATACTAGGTGCATGGTGTGGAATGGTCGGAGCGAATGACGGGCCCCGAATAGCGGCAGCAGCGGAAATGACAGCGGCTCCATCTCCTCCACCCACACCCCGCCCGCCCTGATAGCGGGCGCTGCTTGCAAATCTGCTAACGGCGCTTTCAAAACAAACCCGCTGCACCGCTCGGCCCTGCACCTTGCTGTTGGCTGGCGGAGGAGGGAAGGTCATGGTGAGGAGATTCCAACTGCCTCCCCCTTTGGCAGCGGCACCTGGCAGTGGACAGGGATGGCCAAGGCAGCGGGGCGATGTTGTCTGAGTAGTGCTGACATCTCTCTCTCTCTCTCTCTCTCCCCTCATTCATCCTATGCTGATCTCCCATTCATCCTATACTGATCCCCTCATGCATCCTGTACTGATCCTCCATTCATCTTTTACTGATTCTCCATTCATCCTGTACTGTACCTCCCATTCATACTGTACTGATCCCCCATTCATCCTGCACACACCCTCCAATCCACACTGTACTGAACCCCCCCATTCATCCTGTACTGATCCCTCCCATTCATCCTGCACTGACAACCCTCCCCCCCATCCATCCTGTACTGATTCCCCCATTCAAGAAGAATGGGGGAACAGTCTGAAGAAGGGTCTCGATCTGAAACGCTGCCTATTTCCTTCGCTCCATAGATGCTGCCTCACCCGCTGAGTTTCTCCAGCATTTTTGTCTACCCCCATTCATCCTGCACTGACCCTCCATTCATCCAGTACTGAGTAACCCCCCCCCCCTATCCATCCCATACTGAACCCCCATTCAACACCACTGACATCCCCCATGCTCTCCCCTCACAATTTTACATACTCCAACCAACACGTACTAATTCACCTGCCTCAATCCATCCATTCCGCACCGATTGCTTTCTCAACCCCCCCCCCCCCCCCCCCCCCCCCCATCTGTCCACCCGCACTGATTCACACACACACCCCTCCCTGACTCTATTGTGCTGGAAATGTCTTCAGCGAACATTGACTATGTTTCATGCAATCAAATGTGTTTTAATTCCCAATGTAATTATTTGTTTTAGTCCATAAAGATGGATTAATTAAATTGTGAGCACGTGAAACATTAAAACCGCAGTGTTCGATTGTCACTGCTACCACTATATGTTGGATTTAACCAGGTTTTACTTCTACAGTCAGTCATATACATCACAAATTTGGTCAGGAGATATTTCAGTTGAAATTTTAACGTTAATTCTTAAGTGCGAATGATGGAAACAGCGTTTATCAATTTTTTTAAAAATCTGGTGCGTTCAAACTGGGTATCTTCATTGCTGTTCACAACACGTACATTTAATCTAAATGTCCAGTAATGTGGTGTTTTGACATCTTTAAACATATTACCAAAAGAACATTTGCTGCAGTTATGTTCTTTGGCCATCTCTTGTCAGTTAGTGTAGTGTTTAACCAGTCAGATGGGTATAGTCGGTTTTAACAGGTATTATCATAAAATGTCTTTAGAAATTTCCTTGTAACCTGTATATTTTGTTATGGATAAATTATGTGGGAAGCGAGAGTGTTTCTGTACCAATAGCAATTATGATCCATGCTATGGCTATGTCATGGTAATTTTCGGTCCTTCACAGAAAACATGCTTGCATCAATCTGTAGTGTGCACGGTTAAGCATATATGTTACCATGGTCCAGGATTTATTGACACAGGTTGATCATACGCTGAAAATCCAACCAAATTTTTGTTTGGAAGTGGAAAGAACTAATAGAAATTGCAATGTGTAAAAATAGTTCAGATACTGTATTATAATTTTGCTGCATGTCATTGTGGTATATATCATGTCTTGATTGGTGAATATGTTTAGTTTGTGACTTTACTTGAAGCAGAAATAATATGTGAATGCTTCATTGAGCATAATTCTGACTGGTAACTACGCACTTCGGCCGAGCACATTATCACATGCGTCATGCAAACCGTCTTAAATGACCACCTAAACTGTCATTTGGCACCCTAAAAAGCTGCCAAGGTTGCCTAGCTGGCAACAGGGAAAAAAGGTTAAGTGAGAGCCCTGATAATGAATCCCTCTGGACACTCTCTAATTCAGTCATATCTTTCCTGTAACGTGGTGATCAGTCTGAAGAAGGATCCTGAACCCGAAATGTCATCTGTCCATTCCCTCCACAGATGTTGCCTAACCTGCTGAGTTCTTCCAGCACTGTTGTGGCCTAAATTGTGTTGTGTTAATTTCCAGCATGGCCTCCCTCCACTTACAATTTATGCATAATTTAATTAAAGGAATAATCCCATATGCCTTTTTAACCCCTTATTGACCTGATCTGCTTCCATTAAGGATCCATAGACATATACTCCTAGCTTCTTATGTTCCTTTACATCACTCAATATCCTCCCAATTATTGTAAATTCCCTTATCTTGTTGTACCTCACCAAATGCATTACTTCGCTGGATTAGATTCTGTTTTCCATTTTTCTGCCCAATCTCTACGTTTCGCTTAAAACTTTCTCATCATTGTCAATCACAAGGCCAATGTTTGTATCATGTCCCTTAGATTTAGGTTTAAATCAATAATATTATATAAAGCAAATTGGGTACTGTCCTATGGCTACTCACTGGTAAAGGCTGTAGTATCATAAAGCCACTCATCAATAATTACTCTTGTTCAAATACTTGTCCCTACATCATCTCCCTCACCAATATCCAGGCACCTAAACAAGATGTGGCAGAGATTCAGGTCAAGTTGTTGAGTTGAATGTCATATGCACAAGGATGGTAAAGGTAAATGTACTATGAAAATATTGTTTGCAGCTGCATCACAGGCGCATAGACTCAGACAAACACACAAATATAAAATATACATAAATTGCACATGAATTCTGCAAGATAGTAAAAAGAGACTATGCAAAAGAACAAGACATGAGTGCAAAACACAATTCGAAAGAATACCACGTCCATGGTGGTGCAAGATGCAGTCCATGATGTTCCATTGTTGAGCTAGGATTAGCGTTGTGCAGGTTGGTTCAAGGACTTGATAGTTATAGGATAATAGTTGTTACAGATAACTGGTGTTGTGTAACTCTAGGCTTCTGTACATCTTACTCATAGATAATAGCAAGAAGAGGCCATGGACCAAATGGTGGGGATCCTTGATGATAAATGCTGCATTCTTGTGGCAGTATACTTATACTTCCTCCAATTTCATCTATTGCATTTGGTGCTCTTGAGGTGTCCTCTACATCGGTGAGAACAAGCCAAACGTTTTGAGTAGCACTGACTTGCTTTGAGTGTAATGGCCATCTTGAGCTTCCAATTGCATGTCAATTCAACTTCCTTCCACATTTCCTCATCGACTCATCTGTCCTTGGCCTTCGGCACTCCCACTCCGAAGACAAAAGTAAAGAAAAACAACACTTCAACCTACAACCCAAAGGCATGAACATTGAATTTACCAGTTTCAAGTAATTCATATTCTGTGCTTCTTACCCACTCCTACTGAGCCACATAGATTCTCTCTCTCTTTCGTCACTTCCCATTCCTATCTGTCAGTCACCAACACACCAGTCCATCCAAGTTATTTCTCCCTTAATCTACCCTTCCTGTCCCCTCTGTTATCTGGTTCCTTCTGCCCATCATCCCTCACTTATCTGGTTCCACATAATTTTCCAGCCTTTGTCTCCACATTTCCCATGCTCTCCACACACCTTGCTCCATCTGCTCAGTTTTTCCTTATCTGTTTCCACCCATCATCCATCAGTCACCTTCTCTCACAACTCCTCCCTCTCTTCCCCAACCTAGCCCCATCTGCCCATTATCCCCAACCTCTCCTGGTTACACCCATCATCAACCAGCCACGGACTTACCTCTATGCTGGCTCTCTTCCCTCTACATTCTCAGTCCCGATGAAGGTCTTGATGCCACACACTCAACTTGGCTTTGCCTCCTCAGATGTTGCTTGACCCACGAGTTCCTCCAGCAGTTTGTTTTTTACTCCAAATTACAGTTATCAGCAGTGTCTTGTGTTATCATTCCCACTTGCTTCCTGTCATCAAGCTAACTTTGGAGCTAGCTTGCTTCTCTTCCAACCATCCCATGAATCTTTAGCCTTTGACCAGTCTCAAAAGCCTTGCTAAACTCCATGTCAATTACATCAAATGCACTGCCCTCATTAACACTCCTTGTTACCTCCTCAAAACATTCATTCTAGTTATTAAAGAAGGAACTGCAGATGCTGGAGAATCGAGGGTACACAAAAAGCTGGAGAAACTCAGCGGGTGCAGCAGCATCTAAGGAGCGAAGGAGATAGGCGACGTTTCGGGTCGAGACCCTTCTTCAGACTTTTTAAAAGCCTGGGATATATTGCACCCAGGCCCAATGATTTATTCACTTTCAAAGATGATGAACACCTTAACACTTCCACTGTGTTTATTCTGTCTGATATTTCACGCTTGTTCATGTTATGTAAATTAACATCTCTTTTGTGAAGACAATCACAAAATATTCATTTAGATCCTTATCACATTAGCTGCCTCCACACACAGGATACTTTTTTTGGTCTCTAATAGGTCTTCTCTTTCCTTAGTTACCTCTTGCTCCTTATAACTTTCTTTGGATTGTCATTGATTTTACTTGGTGGCATGTTGCCATGCCGTATCTTTGCATTCCTAATTTCCCATTTAAGTTCATGCTGACACTTTCTATATACATCCAGGATTTTAAGATTCCATACAAGAATACATTCTAGTTACTCAGGCATGACAATCCCTTAACACGTAATTTTTGACTGCCCCTGATTACAGTGCATTTTTAAATGAAGATTTACACTGCACCTCAGAATGCACAATAATATGCCCAACACCAAAATCAAACCAAACTGGTCAGGCCTGTAATTACTTGCTTTACTCAATGTTAGCAGTCCTCCAGTCGTTTGGAACTATCCCAATAGCCAGAGAGCGGAGAAGAATTATCAGAGCCTTCAAACATTCTTCCTTTTTAAAAGCCTGGGATATATTGCACCCAGGCCCAATGATTTATTCACTTTCAAAGATGATGAACACCTTAACACTTCCACTGTGTTTATTCTGTCTGATATTTCACGCTTGTTCATGTTATGTAAATTAACATCTCTTTTGTGAAGACAATCACAAAATATTCATTTAGATCCTTATCACATTAGCTGCCTCCACACACAGGATACTTTTTTTGGTCTCTAATAGGTCTTCTCTTTCCTTAGTTACCTCTTGCTCCTTATAACTTTCTTTGGATTGTCATTGATTTTACTTGGTGGCATGTTGCCATGCCGTATCTTTGCATTCCTAATTTCCCATTTAAGTTCATGCTGACACTTTCTATATACATCCAGGATTTTAAGATTCCATACAAGAATACAATTACTTGCGAAACTATATATGCCAGTTTCAAAGAGCTGGATCCTAGACAGAGAGAACTGTGCTAATCTAATGGTCCCACATATGTTCTATCACAGCCTCTGTTTGTGTACACATGCACAAGTAACTGTTATAGCTATGACTTTTAACAAGTCGCCGTTTAGCAATTTCTTCACCCATATAGCTGCTCTCAGCTCAAATGCAAAATTTGTTTTCAGCCACAACGTAAGAGGTTTCTAAGCTTCTACATCAGCAGGGATATCAGTCACCATTTTTTTTTAAAGTAATGATTACTAGACAAATGCTCTAATGTCTTAATGGAGTCATATTGGTAACAACAAGCATGTTGAGTGAAATGACACAGAAGCAGCTGGCTCAGCGCATTATTGAAGCTGAAAACTCTGACAAGAGGTGAGTTACAGGAAATCAAGCATATTGATGACTTCCATTGCCTGTGTATAGATAATGCTAACAGGGACACACCTACACAGCATACATATAAAGTTAGGCAACAGTGAACAAACCTTGTTCCAAAGGTTAAGGAAAAGATATACACATTGTAGAAATGAACAATGTTAAAAAGTGGACTATATTCACATTGGTAAACCTAGTTCAACACACAGTTTGGGCATTACCACACTGAGCCAGGGCTCACTGGCCTACCTGCCTGCCTTACCAAAACTGCCTGCATCTTTACTTACCTGGGCCAGATGCCAAAAGCCAATCTCCACATCCCCTCCCTTCAACCTAGACAACAACAAGACCCCATAGCAACAGGGCCTCAGGTGGCATAATGAGAAGGCCCCACCATGAAACATTACCAACAGACATTGGCTGCTGGCAAAGATGGAGGTGGGGCTTTGCCAAGTGTAACTGCTGCCATTGATTTTGCATTGATCTGACTTTCAATAACGTTTAAAATTGAAATTAAAATAATTAAAATAAAAAATTATTGCAATTTATTGAAAAATATTAAAAATAAGATTAACTGAAAATTCAAATTTTTTTTTTTAAAGTAATGATAATTTTTTTTTAACAAAGTAACTAAACTGACAGTTTGTCTCCTAAATCTTTGCCCTATAATTAAATCAACAAGATTTCAGGATTATCTCTTTTATATTTATGTAACTTTCAGCATAAGGTGGACAACATGTTCTTTTCATTCAGTACATGGGAATCTCAAAATTCTTGAAGTTCCTAATTCAGTAACTTAAATACAGTTTGTTGATTGGGAACAATTCCTTATGCCCCTGTCCCACTTAGGAAACCTGAATCGAAACCTCTGGTGACCTTGCGCCCCACCCAAGGTTTCCATGAGTCGCCAGAGGTTTTGGTCACTCGCCTGGAAAGCCTCGACCGAAGCATGATCTGCATCTACTGACCAAAGATCCTACAGGATCTTTGCTACCGACCGCGCACACACGCACACACTAACACATCGCGAAGGTGGGGGCCAGGGACAGCAGAGGAGCGCTGTCTGCATGATGAAGAGGAAGGTAAACGGCTGCCACAGAGCATGGTAAGTCCTTTAGAGAGCGCGGAAGGGAGGGAGAGAAGGGGAGAGAAGGGCAGAGAAGGGAAGAGAGAATGGGGGAGAGAAGACGAGAGAAGGGGGAGAGAATGGGGGAGGGGGGGGGAGAAGGAGTGGAGACAGAATGATCCTATATGATCTTTGCTGAAAACTGCAATGAGCCAATCAAAATGGCCGGTCAGCAAAGGAGATTGCCTTCGACTGCCTGTAAGTAAATAGCGACCCCATTCCACTGGCTGCGACCAAACGGCAGCTATTTTTAGTCTAGGCCGGTTTTGATTTTGTTGAAATAATCACAGGAACATAGAAGAAGCCTCGAATATTCGGAAACCACTTTCGACCATTAGGGAGAGTGACCAAAACCTCCGTGAACCTCACGGAAACCTTGGGTGGGGTGCAAGGTATTCAGAGGTTTCCGTTCAGGTTTCCTAAGTGGGACAGGGGCAAAATTCCTTAGTCTATATGGAGCTCCTCAGATCCCTGATGTCCACAGTGTTCAGCTACGATGCAATTTTACATCTTTCATTTTCGTTGGTAAAGTATTATATTAAAAAAAGCAGTGTTAGAAGAGACCAGTAATGTAGGATAGGAAAGATCAGTAGAAGAGATATCCCTGTCCACTGACCCACATTGGTTCCAGATTTAGCAATGCCTCAGCTTCACAATTTTCATGTTGAATTTCAAACCCTCCTCTGCCACACCCCTCGCTGTTTCTCTTACTCCTCCCTCCCTGCTATCCTTTGGGTTCTCCACAAAATCCAATGCCTGGTTTTCTCCTCCGTTCAGCTACTGCACCACTAATGACAGTGGCTTTAACTGCCTGAATCCAAAGATCTTGGAGTTTCTTCCTGAGACCTTTCCACTTCCTTCTCCTCCTGCAAACACTCCCTGGTGCCACTCCTTGGACTCATTGAAATCTGTTTGATGAAGTGTTTGCTCACCGGTCCTTGTAGAATGTCCTTGTTAATCCTTCTATGAAGAATTTTCAGATGGTTTACAGTAAAGAGGCTATATGAATGTAAGTGTTTATTGTTGAAAGTGACTTTTTCTTCTTGCATATGGTGTACACAGCCTAAAGTTGTGGAACAACTTGTTCTATTTGATCTTATTTGATTGTGCACGCCAGGTTGACTGCATTAGTTGAAACAGGATGCACCATGTGAAGGTTGCAATCTCCCACCTCGTTGAAAGTGACAATAGCTTTCTTTTCCTGGAGAACATTTGTTAGCAACAATCCAAAGGTTTTCTTGACCAATGATATACTTACCATGTAATTTGAACTTATGATGCCCTAGTTAATGCTCTATTACAGATACTGTTATATTTAAACAATGAGATATATTGTAATGGGAAGTAGATAGATCCATAACATATGTTTGTGGCAAGATAAAAGTGATGTTTATATCAATGTGGCGAATCATTTCACAAACTCCATAGGCCCGACCATGGGTGAACAAGAGAAAGAGGACTGGACTTTGTTGCCATCCGTCACAGTGGGAACCATTGTGTGGGGATGTTTTTATGTTCAATGTGATGTTTATTCTTTAATGTTGTGTTTTATTTTTATTGGTGTGCTGCAAATGGCAACTCAAATTTCACTACACCAATCGGTGTATGTAACAATAAATGTCCCCTCCCTCTCGCCCCCCTCCCTCTCGCCCCCCTCCCTCTTGCCCCCCTCCCTCTCGCCCCTCCCTCTTGCCCCCCTCATTCTCGCCCCCTCCCTCGCCCCCCTCCCTCGCCCCCCCTCCCTCTCGCCCCCCTCCCTCTCGCCCCCCTCCCTCTCGCCCCCCTCCCTCTCGCCCACTCCCCCCTCCCTCCCTTTCGCCCACTCCCCCCTCCCTCCCTCTCCCCCCCCATCCCCCTCCCTCTCCCTCTCCCCCCCATCCCCCTCCCTCTCCCTCTCCCCCCCTTCTCTCTCTGCCCTCACTCTCTACACCCCCTCCGTCTAGATGCGCCTGTGAGTTGGGGGCTATGCGTCAGTAGATAGGGCGGCTATGGGGTAAAAGGTGCAAATTAATAATATTAATATATTAACAAGGGGGTGGTTAGCGTGTGTGCGGGGGGGGTAGTCAGTGTGTGTGTGGGGGTGGTTAATGCGTATGACGCTTCATGCCGCAACCCTCCCCTCTCTCAACCGCACATTGGGGGAATAGACACAACGGGACTGCACTTGGTCTAGTAACTTGTTTAAAAAGGAACTGCAGATGCTGGAAAATCGAAGGTAGACAAAAATGCTGGAGAAACTCAGCGGGTGAGGCAGCATGTATGGAGCGAAGGAAATAGGCAATGTTTCGGGTCGAGGCCCTTCTTTAGGCTTAAATATAACTTGGTTCCCCGCATTGTTCATTGTAGAATATACTTTTGCTAAAACTTCAATGTATGGATTCGAGGATGATCATCCGAACCAAGGATAGATGCTGCCTCACCCGCTAAGTTTCTCCAGCATTTTTGTCTATCCTAACCAAGGAAATCATTATGTATCATTGTCTTTTGGTATTGTTTAGGTAATGATGTGGATGAGGCCATGTGTCATTGATGCAATCACAATGAAAAACTCCAGGCCGCATCTGGAGTATTGAGTTCAGTTTTGGTCACCGTACTATAGGAAAGATGCTACATAACTGCAAAGAGTGCAGGAAAGATTCACAAGGAACTTGCCAGGATTCAAGGAACAGAGTTATAGGGAGAAGTTGGGCAGGCTAGGACTTTATTTCATGGAGTGTAGGAGACATAGGGTGATCTTATGGATGTGAATAAAATCATGAGGAGCATGGGTAGGATAACTGATGTTTTAATTATATTATTGTTTATTCTAGTTATTGAATCGTTGTTTATTGTATATGTGTTGTGTTGTTGAGTTAATGTACTTGTAAATGCTGCAGTAAGTAAGAAATTCATTGTTCTATTCCCAGTGCATTTGACAATTATGCACTCTTGACTCTTGACTCTCAAATGGTGAGAGGAGAAAGATTTAATACTGTATTCTGTTTGGTTTGACTGGCTTCATCTATGGATGTTTTATCTGGGCAGCTGGCAAATATTTTCACAGTATCTCAGTACAAGTGGCAATATTAAACCAATATGAAAATCAATCCTCCTCATCACTACTTTGGGTGCTGTAGCTCTGGCTGCTCTACTACCAAGGTTTCTTTTTTCTTTTTTTTTACTCAATTTCAAAATGTCCTAACTTGAACATCCATTAGACGATTAATGTTCCTGACTTTAATGTGTATTATAGGCCAGCCAGCATTTTCCTGTGGCCTCACCTGCACTGGGCATCATTCAAGCTGCGGCTTTTTGTTTACATGTTTTCTAGGTTCCTCTCAGCTGCCCTCACATGCTTTTCACGTGTTCCTCTGCCTCCCTCATGTGCTTTCACGTGTTCCTTGGCTGAGGGAGGGTTGTGGTTAGGGTTGTACAGTGTGATTCAAGAGTGATGGTTGATGGAAAGTTGTTATTGAACCTGGAGGTCATGGTTCACAGGCTGCTGTACATTCTTCCTGATGGTAGGAAAATGATGAAAATGTAGCCAGAATGATAGTGTGGATTTTTGATTATATTAAATGCCTTTTAAAGGCAATGCTTTGTGCAGATCCCCCAAAGTGGGAGGTCACTAGCCCTGATTGACTGGGCAATGTCCATCACTTTCCAAAGTCCTTTTTGCTCTTGGGCATTTATGTTACTGAACCCATGCGTGATGCAATCAGTCAGTGAGTTCTCTACTGCACAGGTGCAGAACTTCAAAAGAGTATTTGGCTGCATGCCACATCTCATCAAACTCCTGAAGAAGTAGAAATGTTGATGAGTTTTCATTGTGATTGCATCACTATTCTGGCCCTAGGAATTCTATTAATATGATCTAAATGCAAAACTGCAGCTACCTGAAACAAAGGCAGTAAATGTTGAGAACACCCAGCAGCTTGGACAGCTCTGATGAAAAGTTTCAAGATTCAAGAGAGTTTATTGTCATGCATCCCAGATAGGACAATGAAATTCTTACTTTGCTTCAGCACAAAGAATATAGTAGGCATGAATACAGAACAGATCAGTGTGTTCATATCGATATGACTAAAAGTAAGATCTTGACCGCTTTTAACGTAATGCGATTTGATTTCCGCGAGAACGCCGCCACTTACGGCCGTCATTTATGGCCACCTCGCTCAGAGCCCCCCTCCGCCGGACTGGACCAGAGGATTTTTCCCATCGATGAAAATCAGAGAGATATTAATGTTTTTTTTTTTTTAATTGCCATTCTCTCTGCTGTCCCTGCTGGTGGGAGGGGTAGGAACTATAAAACCCAGAAGTGGTGTGCCTCACTCACTCTCTGAAAGATGGAGGAAGCCAGAGGTCATGTCTCTCTGAGCTCTGAATAACACTGAACACATGTCTATTCAACTGTGAGTACCCTTAATGTGGTTTGAAAATGAAAATATGGTTGGTTTGAAGTAAAAAGGCACTGCAAATGGTTGTTTGGGGGGTTTGGGTTGAAGTAAAAAGGCACTGAATGCAAATGGTTATTTGGGGGTTTTGGGTTGAAGTAAAAATGCAATGCATGCAAATGGATGTTTGGAGGGTTTGGGTTGAAGTGAAAAGGCACTGCAAAGGGTTGCTTGGGGGTTTTAGGTTGAAGTGAAAAGGCACTGCGGATGGTTGTTTGTCTAAACTTGACAACTTCCTGTTTGTACTAAATTGATTTTGGATAAAACACTACCACTTACGGCTGTGATTTTTGCCCATCTTACTCAGTCCCCCTCTGCTCATCAGGTGCAGAGGATTCTTCCCATCAATGAACAAACAAAAGTGTTATTAGTGTTTACAAAATGTTGAGAATCTCTCTCCTGCCAATCACGCCATGAAGGCCACACCTTTTCTGGTGGGAGGGGGAGGGATTATAAAACCTGGAAGTGTGGGTGTGGCTCAGTCTCTGCATGATGGGGGAGGGAGAGGTCGCGACTCACTCTGAGCTGTGAATCAACTGAACACACTGAATATCTACTGAACTGTGAGTGTGGTGTTTTGTGTGGTTTAAGGTGGTTTTAATGGTAGTTTCACCCTGCTTGAAATAGTATGAAATTGCATTTGAATGTGGTGGCCTTGCATCCTGCATGAAATGGTATGAAACTGCATTTGAATGTGGTGTCGTTGCACCCTGCATGAAATGGTATGAAACTGCATTTGAATTTGGTGGTCTTGCACCCTCCTTGAAATGGTATGAAACTGCACTTGAATTTGGTGGCCTTGGACCTGCTTGAAGTGGTATGAAACTGCACTTGAATTTGGTGGGCTTGCACCCTGCTTGAAGTGGTTGGAAACTGCACTTGAATTCGGTGGCCTTGCACCCTGCTTGAAGTGGTAGGAAACTAAACCTGAATTTGGTGGCCTTGCACCCTGCTTGAAGTGGTATGAAACTGCACTTGAATTTTGTGGCCTTGCACCCTGTTTGAAGAGGTAAGAAACTGCATTTGAATTTGGTGGCCTTGCACTCTGCTTGAAATGGAAATTCCAAGGAATAGCCGTGAGTCAACTGCCAGCCCACCAGCCGTGAGTGAGCTGCCAGCACATCAGGTTTGAGGGACTGAGCTGCCACCCCAAGAATCCATTTGGCCCACAATGTCCATACTAGCCCTCTGGAGACCAGTAGTCACTGCAGCCAACAACACCCATACCAGCGCTCCAGAAAGCCCCTCCCCCCCCATTGGCCACCAATATTGGAATTGTTGGAGAGGTAGAATATTGCGTCGGGGGACCAGCCCTCCCGTGTGAACATGGGACCCAACGGGTCCCACTTTAGTCTAGTACCATTATATAAATACATACACACATGCATAAATAAATAGATAAGGTGCAAATAAACAGATAATGGTCTATTAATGTTCAGAGTTTTGTTTCATTTGAGTTTAATAGCCTGATGGCTGTGGGGAAGTAGCTATTTCTGAAGGGGGGGGTTACACAAAAAGCTGGAGAAACTCAGCGGGTGCAGCAGCATCTAAGGAGCGAAGGAGATAGGCGACGTTTCGGGTCGAGACCCTTCTTCAGCTATTTCTGAACCTGGACGTTGCAGTCTTCAGGCTCCTGTACCTTCTACCTGAAGGTAGTGGGGAGATGAGTGTGTGGCCAGGATGATGTAGGTCCTTGATGATGCTGCCAGCCTTTTTGATGCAGCGACTGCGATAGATCTCCTCGATGGTAGGGAGGTCAGAACAGATGATGGAATGGGCAGTGTTTACTACTTTTTGTAGTATTTTCCGTTCCTGGGCACTCAAGTTGCCGAACAAAGCCACGATGCAACCAGTCAGCATGTTCTCTACCGTGCACCTGTAGAAGTTAGAGAGAGTCTTCCTTGACATACCGACTCTCCGTAATCACCTCAGGAAGTAGAGGTGCTGATGTGCTTTCTTTATAATTGCATCTGTGTTCTCGGACCAGGAGAGATCTTCAGAAATATGTATGCCCAGGAATTTGAAGCTCCCCATCCTACCCCTTCCAAAGTACACAATCAGTTCCTTGCTTTGCTGGTGTTGAGGCCCAGGTCATTGTGCTGGCACCATATGGTCAGTCGGTCGATCTCTCTTCTATACTCTGACTCTCCCCCATCAGTGATACGTCCCACAACAGTGGTGTCATCAGCGAACTTGATGATGGAGTTTGTATTGTGACCAGCTAGGCAGTCATGAGTATAGAGTGAGTACAGTAGGGGGCTGAGCACGCAGCCTTGAGGTGCTCCCGTGCTGATTGGTATAGAGGCTGACACATTTCCACCAATACGAACAGTTTGTGGTCTGTGAATGAGGAAGTCGAGGATCCAATTTCAGAGGGATGCGCAGAGACCCAGATCTGAGAGCTTGGTAACCAGCTTGGAGAGGATGATTGTATTAAATCCTGAGTTGTAATCAATGAGGAACAGCCTGACCTATAAGTTTTTGTTGTCCAAGTGGTCCAGAGCGGAGTGGAGAGCCAGCAAGATCGCATCCACCGTTGATCTGTTGTGGCGGCAGGCAAACTGCAATGGGTCCAGGTTTTTGTCGAGGTAGTTGATTTGCACCATGATCAACCTCTCAAAGCACTTCATCACCACTGACGTTAGTGCCACTGGTCGATAGTCATTGAGGCATGTCACCTTGCTCTTCTTGGGCACCGGTATAATTGATGCCCTTTTAAAGCAGGTGGGAACCTCAGACCTCAGAAGTGAGAGGTTGAAAATGTCCGTAAAAACACCAGCCAGTTGGTCCGCACAGGTTTTTAGAACACGACCGGGTATACCATCAGGTCCAGGTGCTTTTTGAGGGTTCACCCCTCTGAAGGATTTTCTGACGTCGGCCTCTGTGACTGAGACTGAAATACCATCCCAGCGAATGGGGGCTCAAGAAGGCACATCAGTGTTCTCCCTATCAAAGTGTGCGTAAAACGCATTGAGCTCATCAGGGAGCGATGTTTCGCCGACATTCGAGCTACCTACTGATTTCGCCTTGTAGGAGGTGATTGCATTCAGGTCAAAAGGTCATAGATGTGAAAAGTTCACATTTCTCTCCATAGCCACTGCCTGATCGGCTGAGCTTTTTCAGTATTTTCTGTTTTTTATGATGTATGTATACAAGAGTTTCCTTGATGCTCAGGCACTTGTCCACATATGTGTGATTGGAGTGCATCTGTGTCTTTGCATTTTTGTCTGCATTTGTCTCTTTGCGTATGTGTTTAAAAGAGTGTGTCTGTGTGTTCATGTGCGTGTATTTGTCCATGTTTGTGGTGTATTGTGTTTTGTATATTGGTGTACGTGGGATATGTTTTGTATATTGGTGTACGTAGCATTTACATCAGTGCTACATGTGCCCAGCAGATTCACCATTTTGTATTAATATCCTTGCCATTGAACCAGGAGCTTGAACTTTATCAAGTACATGTGGTAGCCAGACTGCAGACACCAGCCTACAATAAAATAATTCATACTATATGGATAAATATTCACATAATGTGGGAGCAAGCCACATTTGATCCCAAGGGACAGCCTAAGAGGGAGAGGAATTAAGTATACTTCACTGTTTCTGCTAAGTACTATAAGTACCATTATTATTGAAACTAGAACACTACTTACATGAGACAAGCAGGAGTTTATGATGAAAATTGAGGCCAGAAACATGTTGACTCCACTTATTATCAATTTATTCATACAATGTGCCTGTTCTTCTCCCAAATTGAAGATCAATTTGCAGAGTAACCTGGGAACAACTCGGAGTTTGATCTGGCATGCGGCTCTTTCTCCGTTAACCAGTTCCCCTTTTCAACATTTCGCCTTTAATTGCCTCAGAGAGCTAAGAAGTCCTCAGGCAGAGGAAGACATGAATACCTTCCCTTGCACTCTGCGTGCACCTTTGCCAGATCAATTCTACTCTACTTTTCGCAATATTTTATATGATTTTTGTTTCTTATCCTGAGTCCCTGTTACTGATCTGTTTCATTGTTAAGTTACAAATGCTGCCTGACCCGCTGAGTTATTCCAGCCTTTTGTGTCTGTCTTCAGTGTAAACCAGCATCTGCAGTTCTTTCTGACAAATTGAATACCTCATGTACAAATGGACAAGCTGACAATAACACTATTAGATGGACACAATAACACTTTTACCTGGAAGTAGAAATCCTATTGCATGGTACATGTTTTGAGGTCTCAAATGATTTAAGGGAAGAGCAAAATCAATTGGGAAATGTTGTTTAGACTTTACGCAAGCAATGTGAAATTCATTCAGTGGTTTCCGTGAATGTGAACATTAGAAATGTCAATTGCCATTGCCGTCACTACTCCCATTAGATTCTATCCTAGTTGCCTTTTCTCTAGAGATGTTGCCTGACCTGCTGAGTTACTCCAACTTTTTTGTGTCTATCTTCTATGTAAACCAGCATCTGCAGTTTCTTCCTACACCCATTGTTGGTCTGGCATTATCAGCCACTTTGGATGCTACAAAGAAGGAGTGGGGGCAAGTTATCCATGCTCATGAAGTTTGGGTAAGAAGATGAAGAACAAAAGAGAATGCATGTGCATTCTCTTTTGAAGAAACCGTATAAACCTCAACTAGAACACCAGGCTTCAGCAACTGGAGGAAGGACTGATTTAGTAGGAATTCAGGAACTTATCACTGCAAGTCTGTCTGTCTGTCTGTCTGTCTGTCTGTCTGTCTGTCTGTCTGTCTGTCTGTCTGTCTGTCTGTCTGTCTGTCTGTCTGTCTGTCTGTCTGTCTGTCTGTCTGTCTGTCTGTCTGTCTGTCTGTCTGTCTGTCTGTCTGTCTGTCTGTCTGTCTGTCTGTCTGTCTGTCTTTGTGCTCTTCCAGTTTGCACGTTTTTTCTATTTGCGCAAAAACGGTACGCAAAAGTGCTACTATTTTTCATCAGCTCACTCACCGTTCTCCTGTGCTGCTAGTGCAAAACGTTTTGTTCCGATCGGTGGTATATTGTAAAAGTTAGCGAGGTTTAGAAGTCTTAAAGAAGGCTCGTGCGCAGATCGATCTCCTCTTCTGCCAGTCAGCGCTGTGCTGATTGGTCTCTTGTCCTGTCACTCCCTCGGATGGTCGGCCCCTTCCTGCGCCATCGCATCTTTACTGGAGCTGAGGATGGTCGGCGGAGATCTCCAACTGGACACAATTTTCGGAGGGACCAGAAGCGGCCCCATGTGGAGTCGTAGGTGTCGCCGATGTTGCCAAACGGAAAGTGGAGACTCTGATCCCAATGGAGGGGAAAGGCCAGCGACCAGCCACGCACACACCCCTCTCGCCCCACAACCCCCCAACCCCCTACATCACACCGCCAGCTCCTGCCCCCCTCCCCCCCCACCCCACACACCCCCCCACCCACACACAACCCCCTCCACCCTCACACACCCCTCCCCACCACCCACACACCCCTCCACCTGCCCACACACCCCTCCCCCAACAACCCCCCTGCCAACACACCCTCCTCCCCTACACACACCCCTCCCCCTCCCACATTCCTCCTCCCCCCTCCCACACCTCCACCTCCCAGACCACACCCCCCTTTCCCCACAACCCCTCTCCCCCACACTACCCACTCCGCCGTCCTACACCCCCCGTGCACACCCCCCTCCCCTCCCACTCCACACCCTCCCGCAACACACCCCCCTTCCCTCCCCCCCCTCTCCTCCCACACATGAAGAGGAGGGGGAGGGAGTGCACGGGGATGAGGGGAAATGAGCCGCACCTGCACAGTTAGGGGCTATGGGCGAGTGGTGGAATATTGCATTGGGGAATGTGTTGCATTGGGGGACCAGGCCTCCCGTGTGACTGGGTCCCAATGGGTCCCACTTTAGCTAGTCTCTTCTAAAGGGTCAGAAAAGAGTTTCTTTCTTGGGAACAACTGTCCTGATATTTTCTCCGTGTCCACCTCTGTAACAATGTCAAATAAATGGTTGGAGACATAGATGATAAGATTTAAACATTTTTCAAAGATTACAGATTGCCTGAAATGTGAGACAATAGGACCTTTTTATTGGTACACAAAGAACTGCCAGTTACAGTAAGTATCACAAATATAAGAAAAAATAGACAGATGTGATGATTTGCTCAGGGTGGATGGTCGATCAGTAACCAGCATTGGCTGTTCTTGCTTTTGTACTCAACCCTGCAGGTCAATCAGGGTTTATGCAGAGAGATAGAGACCTAACAATTCAGGCCTTTTATGAACATCTGTTAGTTTTGTGATTACAGTTACATCTTTTCCAGATTCTCATTTATTAGTGGAATCTAAATTCCTCTGGTGCGGTGGTAGGATTTGACTTTGTGCATCTGGGTTAAAGATTGAGATGTTTGTCCAATAACTTCTGAAGTTTACATTGAATCTACACTTTAAGGCCGCGAATTACAAATTAGACTATTGCTTGAAAAAACATTCTCCTCGGCCTGGTTCTATCCTGTTGCCTATTATTTATATGTCCTCAAGTGATCATGGTCATACATCATAGAAAGCAAATCTACATCAAGCACCCATTTACACTTTGTTTGGTCTAGTTTAGTTTAGAGATACAGCACGAAAACAGGTCTTTCGGACCACCGAGTACGCACCGACCAGCGATCCCCACACATTAACACTACCCTACACACACTAGGGACAATTTTACATTTTTACCAAGCCAATAAACCTACAAACCTGTGTGAGAGGAAATCGAAGATCTTGGCGAAAACCCATGCAGTTCACAATACAATACAATACATTACAATACGGTTTATTGTTATTTTAACCTAATTTCATTTCTGCAGTCATACGAACAAGAATAAAACCAAGACATACAATTAACAGAATTTATACAAACATCCATCACAGTGAATCTCCAAACACCTCCTCACTGTGATGGAAGGCAAAGTCTTGTCTCTCCCCTGTACTTTATTCTTCTCCCAATATTAAAGCCCCAGGCGGGCGATGGTAAGTCCCGCGTCCGATAAGGCCACGCCGGGCGATGTAAGGCTCTGCTCCGGGTCTTGATGTTGGAGCCGCCGGCGGGTGATGGTAAGTCCCGTGGCCATTAAAGCTGTGCCAGGCGATGTAAGTGTCATTTTTAAACCTGCGATTCAGGCGGGAGAAGTTGCCGTTGCGGGATCTCCGAAAAGCGGTCTCCCACCAGAGCTCCCGATGTTACCATCCACCGGGCTTGTGGCTGGAGCCGCCGAAGCTCCAAAGTCGGGTCACAGCCGCGCGCCACCACAGCTCTCCATGCTCCGAAGCCGGCCAGCTCCGCGATGGTGAGTCCGCAGGCTCTGCGACTGGAGCCCCAGGTCGATTCCAGTTGGAGGACGCTCCACGGTGCTAGGCCCCAATGACAACGGAGACCCAATAGGTCGGGTCCCGGTACAGGGAAGAGATTTAAAAGCTAAAAACTAAAACCAAAAACATATACCTAATGGGACAAAAAGAAAGAAAGGACAGACAGACTGCAGTCGAGCCGCTGCCACAAGGCAGGGGAGAACATAGAAACTCCGTAAAGACAAGCACCCATTGTCAGGATGAAACCTGGGTCTTTGGCACTGTAAGGCAGTAGCACTACCGCTGCCCCACCGTGCCACACTACATTTTCATCAGTCCCCTCAGATTCCATCAATTACCAAAGCAATGGTTCAATTTGCAGCCTCCAATTAACCCATCAGCTCACACTCATCCATGGGATGTGAGAGAAATGCAGTGCACCGAGGAAACTCAGTGTGGAGGTCAGGATTGAACCCGGGCCACTGGGACCATGTAGCTGCACACGTCACACTCCTTCGTTACTGGTTAATCTCCCGTTGGGAGAAAGATTTCCCCCAATTTTATTCAGGTATCTCACTATTCTGTTAATTTTCCCTCTATGTTCCTTGAATAACTCCAACATCCTCAGGTAGCTGTAATTACCCAGCCCACTATACACACACCATTATTTTAATGGGAACATTTTAAGAAATTGGAACAAACAATGAATAAAAATACTACATTTTACCACACATTTTCATATGAATACATTGTGTTTTCTAACATTAGCAACAGTAATTAATGGTGCATGATAACTGTTGTATCACCATTAACTGATAATTAATGACAATTTAAATTTGTGCAGCAGAGCTTGATTATTGTGCGCTCAACACAATATTTGGATTAATTCTGCTACAAACTGAATTCTATGTTGAACCCACTGATTTTTCATGAGAGGCCGTTTTCTCCACCCTTACCTGCTCCACCAACTCCTCTCGGCTTTTCCTTCCCTCCTTGTTTGCTTCCCAAATGCTTCTGGTGCTGACCTAGAATTGCTTGGTGATTCCCTTTTGCTTTTTCCTGTCTTCTTCCAGATCCTCTACCGTGACACATTATTCCCTGAACTTTCCAGCTCTACATTACACCTTGTCCTCATTATCCATAAGGAACAGCATCACAGACTTGCCGTGGGTAACAAAATCACAGATACCTCAAAGGCACCGGTGATGACACAGAGACAGCAATGACTATTCACAAACGGGACCAGCGTGGATGGAGCATCTTGGTTGGCATGGACGAGTTAGGCTGAAAGGCCCGTTGCTATGATGTATGGCTCTGTGAAACTATGATGTACAATGGTCAAACCTTGCGTGGATAGAATGATGGCTAAATAACGCTGGAGTGTGGTGATCCTTTACCTGCTGGTCCTAGAAGAGCATCTAATATCATCCACTACAATTGTTCCACTCTTTTAAATCTCTATTCCAATTATAATTCTATCAGGAACACTATATTCTGCACCGGTATTTTTCTCTTTGCACTATCTGTTGTACTTGTGCATGGCTTGATGGCATGATTTCGCTGGATAGCATGCAAGCAAAGTTTTTCACTATCTCAGTGTAAGTGACAAGAATGAACCAATTCCAATACCAATACCAATACCAATTGCTAAACCTCATGAATTCCAGCTTGCTAAAACTCATGCATTCTGCTTTCGACTAAAGCAGCAAACAGCAGATTTGTCAGCATAACTACTCATGTTCTCAGCCACACTTCTCCTGCCCCTGTCCCAAGGACCCTGTAAAGCTGGTCCTAAAGCCCTTCACAAATCTAGTTTTCTGTCCCTTCTTATATGCTGCCCTTTGGCTTCCGGTCACATTTGCCATCACGTTGAGCATGGGTTTTTCAATAGATTTGCAGTGTTAAGTTGATCGCTAAATGCAATTGTGCCTTCTATGGGTGCTGAAGCAGTAGTGCAATCATGCATGCATGTACCGTGCTCACCCACAGAGACCCCTAGCAACACTGGATCCAGGCCTGTCCAGTTTTCAATGACTTTGGAAATAATGGTGTCACTGCATGTGACTGCATAGAGGGTGAGGATTTGCAATCCATATGCACAGGACACCTGGAATATCATGCATATAAAGAATGGTTCCAAACAAAATTGGAATGGGTCTCCTTTACAGCACCATCTTAGCACAGGAATATCAAAACCCTTGTCTCCATCTCACTACTCTGTCCCCTCTCTGTTGGAGAGATGATCACAAAATATATCCTCCCCTCTCTGTTGGAGAGATGATCACAAAACATGTTTCAGAAACAGAGGAACATGAAAAGAATGCCACTGACTTAAAATACTAATCTCTCTATCTGTGGCTCCTTCTGATTAACTACTCAGCTATCTGTATAAATATTCATGATTATTCCCTGCCCGGGGTCCTCACACTTCACATGCCAGTAATTGCTTTCCTCAATTTAACTGATTTAATATGCCTTTTAATCCAGTTAGAACCAGAGACCTTGGGGAGGTCCATTTTGTCTAAGTATTGTGAGGTTGCTGGAAAATTTGAGCCTTCTCTTGGAAAGATGCAAATACAAAAGGGGGGTCTGTTCACGGGTAATGAATACTCTAACAAACCTCGACAGATGTACTGTAGGAAGTATCCTCACTGGTTGCATGGCAACACCAATGCACATAAACACAAGAGGCTGCAGAGAGTGGTGGGCTCAGTTCGGGCCATCACGTGCCAACCCACTCCACCCTGCCCTCTTCCCACTGCTACCATCGGACAGGAGGTGCAGAAGCCCGAAACTCCACACCATCAGGTTTGGGAACAGCTACATTCCTACAAACATCAGGCTCTTAAACCAACCCGCACAACCCTAATCCTACCTCATCAATACGGGTCACTTGCACCACCATGGACTTGTTTTTCTAATTGTGTTTTGCACTGTCTTGTTTTTATGGAGTCTTTTCTTCATTTTTTAAATCACTTTAGAATCTATGTGAAATTTAAGGAGAACTTATGTGCAGGCTATGATTTTTTGTGTCTGAGTGTATGTGCCTGTGATGCTGCCGGCAACATATTCGTTGTGCCTGCATATGACAGTAAACTCGTCATGACATGAGAACCAAAACCATCTGATTTTGAGAGAAGTTTCAAGGGCCTGAACTTAACCCTCACCTTGATGGGCAGATGGCAAGTTATTTCAAGCACGGTGTTGCAGCGGTAGAGTTGCTGCCTTACAGCAGCAGAGACCCAGGTTCTATTCTGACTACCGGTGCTATCTGTTCGGAATTTGTACATTTTCCCTGTGATCTGCGTGGGTTTTCTCCGAGATCTTTGGTTTCCTCCAACACTCCAAAGACCTACATGCTTGTAGGTTAATTGGCTTGGTGTAAATGTAAAATTGTCCCTAGTGTGTGTAGGGTAGTGTTAATGTGCGTGCATCGCTGGTCAGTCGCGCCTCGGTGGGTCGAAGGGCCTGTTTCTGCACTGTAACTCTAAACTAAACTCAAACTAAATTAAACCTATACACGGGATGGAGTTTCAAATGGAGGACAGAACTGATTTGAGGGTTATCTAGAGAGTATGAGCAAGTGAATCATAAACTATTCCTGGATAAATGTCCAAGGGTAGGTTAGGTGACTTGCTCTAGGACAACACCATCTGAGGTCATTCATGTTCTCCAGGTAATTGATAGCCTTCCCTCTCCTCCTGTCTGGAAAGCAGGCCATTTGTTGTCTTTTTCCCTTCTGTTCAGGTTGTGATGACATGCAGCATGGCAGTATCAGCTGCCCAAAGCTGTTGATGTGAGGACCACGATCATCAATCATTCGCCTTTGCTTGAGTAGATTCAAGCAGATTGCACATCCCGAAAGACAATATGCTTTCGAATTTTCTTATGACATAGAAGGAGTTTGTTCATCCCATCAAGCCTTTGCTCCCTCTTAGAACAGTCCAATCAATCCCATTCCTTGACCTAATTCCCAGAAAACCATTCTCTCTCATGTACTCATCAGTTTCATTGTGTTTCTCCTACCGCCCACACCAGGATGGCGTGGTTAATGGCCATTAACCTACTAACCGGCACGTCAGGAGGGAACTGGGCAAGCATGTAAATTCTGCTTATTGAGCGCCGGAGGTCAGGATTGAAGCTGGGTGGCTGGAGTTGGCAGGGGTTGGGATAAAAGTTTAGACATTTTCATGGTCAGTTATATTTGCATTTCTGAGCACAAGAAAAGGAACAAGCCATGCTGAGTTTCTCATTTGTTTGACATTGATCCTCATGGTAGGGATTCTGATGAATTTAGTCAGATCATCTTCTTTCATTTCTGTGAAAGGTCCTTAAAATTGTTACATTTAGTGTGAATTACAAGTATGTATGTGATGCCAAGTGTCAATAACACAGATGGTGATAATTTTGGATACGTTTCTATCTTGAAGGACTACATAACAAAAATAAAACTGCATAGAACCAATTGAATGTTGTAATGACACAGCACAGTTAGCGATTGCAATCGATTCTGCCCCCACACTTCAGGAAGGAGGTCAAGACCTTGTAGAGGTTGCAAAAGGATATTGACCAGGACAGAGCCAACACTATATGCAGCCACTGGAAAACCTGGTTCTGTGTTTCAAAGTTGAAGGTGAAACTTAAACACAAGACGGTCAGATCCAAACACCAACTCAACCAAGTTCACATGAGTCTATAACTCGTTTTCGTCTAACCCACAGCTAACAATGGCCTGTTTTATTTATCATCATTACTTTTTTGCATATCTTTCATTAATTTGTTCTATATCTCTCCAAATCTCTTGTTTCCCTTTCCCCTGACTCTCAGTCTGAAGAAGGATCTCGACCCAAAACGTCACCTAATCCTTTTCTCCAGATGTTTGACCCACTGAGGTACTCAAGCTTTTTGTGTTTATCTTCGCTTTAAACCAGCATCTGCAGTTCCTTCCTTCACAAGAGGGGAAGTTGATAAATCTTTATTGACTCCCCTGAAAATCTTTGAAGTGCTTTTGCAAAGGCTTCTCCTTCAACTGAACCATTGAAAACTGATGGTAGCAGAAGCGCAGCAAGACTCAAGTCAACAGTATTTAATTGTCACATGCACTGGAAATGGAACAATGAAATTCTTATTTGCTATAGCTTTACAGGCAAATTAACGCAACAAATAAATATACAGTAAGCAATAATACAATAAATTATTAATTAAACTAAGTAAGCAGATCCTATAAATCGACACATTTATATCTATTTCTATATCTATTACATCTATGGATCCTTTGCCCAACCAGGTAAATGATTTGTCCAACCATCTATCAACCACCCTCTCACCTCTATCCACCTATCACTCGCCAAGCCTTCTCCTGTCCCTCCTTTCTTTCAATGTTCCTCCTCATCACAATTAGTCTGAAGAAGGGTTCCAACCTGAAATGTCACCTATCCATGTTCTCCAGAGATGCTGCCTGACCTGCTGAGTTACTCCAGCACTTTGTCTTTTTATTTTTCTAAACCAGCATCTGCAGTTCCTTGTATCTCCAATCCAGGCGGGATTCAATCTCGGTCAAATTCTTTGACCAGCCTTCTGCTTCTACAAATGCTGCCCAACCCACTGAGTTCCTCCAGCAGTTTGTCTTAGCTCATGCTTTGCTATTGCCAGAGAGAGCCTGTTTCATGTCCAGCATGTATATGTGACTGGCACAATGGCATCACTGCAGTTCCCTCCAGACAATATATCAAGATATATGCCTGGATGACTGGTTGCAAGGGTTACAAAATGCTCATCTGCACTTGGAACAGGAGCCACGACAAACTGACTTTGAGAATTTAAATTTCCTTGCAATCCCTTTGCGGCACAGTTGCACAGCGGTGTAGAGCCGCTGCCGTACAGCTCCAGCGACCCGGTTTCATTCCTGACCTCGGGTGCTGTCAGTATGGTGGTTGCACGTTCTCCCTGTGATTGTGTTGGTTTCCTTCAGGTGCTCCTATTTCCTCCCACATCCCAAAAAAATGCGGGTTGACAGGTTAATTCTCTACTGTAAATTGCCCCTTGTGTGGATGAGTGATAGCATTTTAAAATGGGACTAATTTAGGATAAGTATTTATTTTATAGATATGAAAGATGGAATTCCACGGTGCAAAGTGCTTGGGCACTGTTTCCAAACGTGCAAATGTGCATATTGATGATATGACCAGAATGATGCCTGATTGGGGCATATTGGCTAGAGGGAGAGGTTGGACAGATTTGGATTATCCTCTCTGGAGGCTGAGGGAGACCTATCAGAAGTATATAAAATTATGAGCGGCATTGCTAGGCTAGACAGCCAGAACCAATTTCCCAGGATGAGAATATCAAATACTACAGAGCATAGCTTTAAGGTGAGAGATGTGGATGTTTAAAGGAGATATGCGTGGCAAGTATTATACACAGAGCGTGGTGAGTGTCTGGAACACGTTGCCGGGGGTGGTGGAGCAGGCAGATTTGATAGTGGCATTTAAGAGACAAGGCAATTGAATATACAGGGAATGGAGGGATGTAAATTATGTGCAGACAGGTATGGGTTAGTCTTAGCATCATGTTCGGCACAGACATTGTGGACCAAAGGGCCTGTTCCTGTGCTGTACTGTTATATATTCTGTGTTCTATGTTCTATGCTAATTCAAATACATAGTGAACTGTGAGGAGGATAGTGATAGACTTTAAGGATAAATAAATAGGTTCGGGGGATGGGGATGGGGGGACGGGGATGGGGGATGGGTAAATTGGTGGTAAGTGAATTGTAATGCTGATGACTGTAATGTGATCTGTTTTTATAGGAGATGAGAGAAGAATTATAAGCTGAAGGGCATAACGTGCTTCAAGAACAGAGAGATCTGGGGGAAAGTGTGCATTTATTTGAAAGTGGAAGAACATGATCACTATACACATTACAATGACAATGATACTCAAAAATACATCACTGGCCTATAACTGTATGAATAGGTAGCAGCAGTAGGCCACTCAGCTTAAAGTCCAGTCTAACATTTGCTTACATAGTAGCTGATCTGATTGTAATCTCAATTCACCATTCCTTATCAGGATCTATCTGCCTTTGCCTTCAAACCTCTGCTTCCACTGGCCTTTGAGGAAGACTGACAACCCACTGAGAGAAGAAATGTATCTCATATTTGCTTCTGGTTCTGGATTCTCTTACGAGAGAATTAGGTTTCAATTACGTCTATTCTCTGTGCTCTTAGGGACTACAAGCCCAGGCTGAGTAACCTTACCCCACCAGTCAACCCACCCACCCCAGCTACTAATCTGGTTAATATTCTCTGATCTGTTACTAATCCATGAATATCGTTTCTTAAATTAGGATATCGATAATGTACACAATAGTCTGGATGTGTTCTTACTGTCATTCCATATATAACTGAAACTTAACCACCCTACTTTAGTATTTAATTCCCTGTGCAGTAAATGAGAACCTGCAGTTAACTTCCCTAATAACCTGCTGAACTGCCTTTTGCGAGCTGTGCACTAGGACACCAAGATCCCTCTGCATCTCCGAGCTCTGCAGTCTCTCACCATTTAGACAACATGTTGTAAACTTTCCTACCAAAATGGACATATTCCCAGTTTTTACAACTTTGCCCATTTCGTGGCGGCGCTGCGTGGCAGCTGCGGCTCACCTGCAGTCCGTCTGTTTTTTCTTTTTTTTTTTGTCCTTTTGTGTCTGTTTTTAGTTAGAATTTTTGGTTTATTAGGCTGTGTTTGTGTGGGGGGGGGGGGGAGGGTGGAGAAACAAGGTTTTAGTCTCTCCCTTCGGGGGATGCGACCTTTTCTTGTCGTGTCCCCCGTCACCGTCTCCGTCTGTGCTGAGGCCTAATGGCGGAGCTGGTGGCCTCGGAGCTGTGGCGAGCGTTCAGAGCTCCGGTGTTCCAGCGGCGGCGACGGCGGCGGCCCGGCTTCAGCGCTCCAGCCTCCAGCGGGTGTTCCAGCAGCGGCCCGGCATTGGCGCTCTAGCGGCTCCAGCGGGTGTTCCAGCAGCGGCCCGGCATTGGCGCTCCGGCGGCTCTCCAGCGGGTGTCCCGGCGGCGGCCCGTCTTCGGCGCTCCGGCGACTCCTCTCCAGCGGCTCTCCGGCGGGTGTTCCAGCAGCTGCCCGGCATTGGCGCTCTAGTGGCTCCAGCGGGTAGCGGTGCTCCAGCAGCGGCCCGGCATTGGCGCAGCGGCTCTCCGGCGGGTGTGCCGGCGGCGGCCCGTCTTCGGCGCTCCGGCGACTCCGGCGGCTCTCCAGCGGCTCTCCAGCAGTGCTCCGGCGGCGGCCCGGCTTCAGGGCTCCGGCGGCTCCAGCGTTCCCGTGGTCGATCCTGACTGGGAGCTGTGGTGGTGTTCCGGCGTTCTGGCGGCGGCGGTGGCGGCCTGGCTTCGGAGGCTCGGCCGCGGGCCTGGTGGACGATGACATCGAAGGCCTGGATTGCCTCAGTACAGAGGGGGATCAAGTAGGGGAAAATGACAAAGACCTTAAGACTTTTGCCTTCCACCACAGTGAGGAGGTGCTTGGTGAACTCACTGTGGTGGATGTTAAATTATGTGTTTATTGTGTGTTTTGTTTTAATTTATTACATGTTATGACTGCAAGGTAACGAAATTTCGTTCAGACCGAAAGGTCTGAATGACAATAAAGGAATCTGAATCTGAATCTGAATCTGATTTCATTAACTCATCCATATCTTTTTGTACCCTCTTTATGTCATCTTCACAGATTACTTTCCTACCTATCCTTAAGAGACTGGTGGTGGCACACATTAACTCCAGCCTTCCAAACAGTCTTGATCCACTACAGTTTGATTATTGTTGCAATTGTTTCACAGCAGACGCAGCACCCTAGTCCTACAGTCAACGCTGGAACATCTGCATTACAAGGGCACCTATGTCAGACTCCTATTTATTGACTATTGTTACGCCTTCAGCACCATAATTCCAACCAGCCACTCATCTCCAGACTCCAGGACCTAGGACTCAACGACACCCTACCCCCTCCCCCCTACACTGGACCCTCGACTTACTGACCCATAGACATCAATCAGTGAGGATAGGTGACAGAACATCCTCCATGATAATTCTCAACACCAGTGCCCCGCAAAGATGCCTTCTCAGCCCCTTAGTATATTCTTTGCATACTCATGCTGTGTGTCCTAAATCTGCTCTAACTCCATTTACAAATTTGCAGATGACACCGCCGGAATGGGCCAGATCTCAAACAATGACAAGATGGAGTACAGAAAGATGTCGAGGTGCAGCGATGTGTAACATGGTGTCAAAACAACAACCTCTCCCTCAGTGTCAACAAGAGGAACAACAACAGCAACAAGACCGCAAGAAGTTACAGAGGTTGTGGATTTATCCCTGTCCATCACACAAACCAGCCTTGGGAAAGCAGCCAACACAATCAAGGATCATTTACACACAGGTCATTTCCTCTTCTCCCCTCTGGCTACAAGATTCCCGAGCCCCCATTCGCTGTGATGGTATTTCAGTCTCAGTCACAGAGGCCGACGTCAGGAAATCCTTCAGAGGGGTGAACCCTCGAAAAGCGTCTGGACCTGATGGTATACCTGGTCGTGTTCTAAAATCCTGTGTGGACCAACTGGAGTTTTTACGGACATTTTCAACCTCTCACTTCTGAGGTCTGAGGTTCCCACCTGCTTCAAAAGGGCATCCATAATACCGGTGCCGAAGAAGAGCAAGGTGACGTGCCTCAATGACTATCGACCAGTGGCACTAATGCCGGTGATGATGAAGTGCTTTGAGAGGTTTATCATGGCGCAAATCAACTCCTACCTCGATTAAAACCTGGACCCACTGCAGTTCGCTTACCACCACAACAGATCAACGGTGGATGCGATCTCGCTGGCCCTCCACTCTGCTCTGGACCACTTGGACAACAAAAACTCATATGTCAGGCTGTTATTCATCGATTACAGCTCGGCATTTAACTCCATCATCCCCTCCAAGCTGATTACCAACCTCGCAGAACTGGGTCTCTGTGCATCTCTGCAATTGGATCCTCGACTTCCTCATTCACAGACTACAGTCTGTTCGTATTAGTGGAAATGTGGCAGACTCGATAACAATCAGAACGGGAGCACCTCAAGGCTGCGTGCTCAGCCCCCTGCTGTACTCACTCTATACTCATGACTGCATAGCCGGTCATAGTGCGAACTCCATCATCAAGTTCGCCGACGACACCACCGTTGTGGGACGTATCACTGATAGGGATGAGTCAGAATATACAAGAGAGATTGAGCGACTGTCCATATGGTGTTAGCACAATAACCTGGCCCTCAACACCAAGGAACTGATTGTGAACCAAGGAAGGAGTAGGATGGGGACCCACAGTTCTGTTTATATCGATGGTTGAAAGGGTCAAGAGCTTCAAATTCCTGGGCGTGCACATCTCTGAAGTTCTTTCCTGGTCCGAGAACACAGATGCAATTATTAAGAAAGCTCATCAGCGCCTCTACTTCCTGAGAAGATTACGGAGAGTCGGTCTGTCAAGGAGGATTCTCTCTAACTTCTACAGGTGCACAGTAGAGAGCTTGCTGACCGGTTGCATCATGGCTTGGTTCGGCAACTTGAGCGCCCTGGAGAGGAAAAGACTACAAAAAGTAGTAAACACTGCCCAGTCCATCATCGGCTCTGACCTTCCTTCCATCGAGGGGATCTATCACAGTCGCCACCTCAAAAAGATGGGCAGCATCATCAAGGACCCACACCATCCTGGCCACACCTCATCTCATTGCTACCTTCGGGTAGAAGGTACAGGAGCCTGAGGACTGCAACGACCAGGTTCAGGAATAGCTACTTCGCCACAGCCATCAGGCTATTAAACTTGGCTCGGACAAAACTCTGAACATTAATACCCCTTTATCTGTTATTTGCACTTTATCAATTTATTCATTCATATGTGTATTTACGTATATAATAGTATATGGCCACACTGATCTGTTTTGTAGTCCATGCCTACTATGTTCTGTTGTGCTAAGCAAAGAAAGAATTTCATTGTCCTGTCAGGGACACGACAATAAACTCTTTTGACTTTGAGTTTGAAAGCACATACCACCAGATTCAGGAACAGCATCCTCCCCAATGGTAACAGCCTACTGAATGGTTATCTCATAAGTTAAGGCATCAGTTCATCTTCCAATCTACATAATTGTGGTCCTTAAACATTTTTCATCTGCATTTTTATTATATGCTTTGTTCTGTGCTCTGGTATTTTTCTCTTTGCATTACCTTTGGTACTGGGGTTGATTGTACTCATAGGTAGTATGATTTGACCGGTTAACACACAAAATGCACTGTATCTCGGTACACATGATAATAATGTACTAGTACCAATATCAATCAGAAAATTTAGCAACCATACATTTGGTGCCTTCATCCAGATCACATTTAACATGTCAGAGGTTGTGTCCCCAGCACTGAATCCCATGGCACACCCCTCTGGACATCTAGCTGACCAGAAAGAGATGCACATGTCTACTCCCCATTTCACAAGCAAACTTCTCCCCATGCCAATGTTTCCTCCAACACCATGAGTTTTTATTTTCTGCAATAACCTTAACAAATGCCTTCTAGCAATCCGTGTAATATTTTAATTGGTGCACAGCACAAATTATTTCTTCAAACTGATTTCTCGTTCTCAAAGCCATGTTGACTTTGCCTGATTCCCTTGAACTTTTTAATGTGTCAGGACATTATTTTTAATAATAACTGAGGGGTGACATTGCAGAGGTATATAAAAACATGATGGCCATAAATAAGTTGAAGAGCCACAGTTTTTGCCCATAGTAGGAAAGTCTAAAATTACGTAAAGGGCATAGGTTTACAGTGAGAGGGGAAAGATCTTAAAGGGACCTGAGGGGCACATTTTCACACAAAGGATGGGTATGATGGAAGCTATGATGGTGCGTAGATGGAATGAACTATCAAATGAAGTCATAGAGGTGGATGCAAGAAATTTCAGAGAATTGTAGATGTGGCACAGACCGTCACATAAACCAACTTCCCTTCCATTGACTCCATCTACATTTCATGCTGCCTCACTCAGCAAGGCCACCAGCATAATCAAGGACGAGTTTCACCCCGGACAATCCATCTTCACCACTCTCCCATCGGGCAAGTGGTACAGAAGTATGAAAGTGCATACCTTCAGTTTAAGAAGTTTCTTCCCAGTTGTTATCAGGCGACTGAACCATCCAATCACCATCTAGAGAGCGGTCCTGATCTACTGTTTACCTCATTGGAGACCCTTGAACTGTCTTTAATCAGACTTTACTGGACTATCTTGCACTATACGTTACTTCCTTTATTCTGTATCTGTACACTGTAGACTGTAGACAGCTTGATTGTAATCATGTATAATCTATCCACTAACTGGATAGCACGCACCAAAAAAGCTTTGTACCGAGATACAGTGACAATAAACTGAATTTAACTAAAATAAACTAAACTAAACTAAAAGGATCTTCATCAGCTGGGCAAATGGGCCAAGAAATGGCTAATAGTGTTTAATGAAGATGAGTGTGAGGTGTGGCATTTTGTGAAGACTTACCTATGCAGGATCTTCACAGTGAATGATAGAGCTCTGGGGAGTGCTGTAGAACAGAAGGTGTAGTGATCGCAAGGGAATTTAAATAATCAAAGTTAGTTTGTTCTGGCCCCGGATCCAAGTATATAATTTCCTGAAAGTGGTGTTGCAGCTAGATAAGGCAGTGAAAAACACTTGTTGGTCTTCATCATTCAGGTATCGAAGTTGAGGCATTATGTTACACATGTTCAAAACATTGGTAAAGTACGTTGAAGTACTGTGTTCAGTTCTGGTCAACCTCCACAAGGAAGGATGCCATAAGCTGAAATAAGTGCAGAGAAGATTTACAGGATCTTGATAGGACTCAAAAGTCTGAGCTATAGGGAAAGGATGGGGAGGCTACAAATGTATTCCTTGGAGCACAGGAGGCTGAGGGATGATCTTAAAGAAGTGTATACAATCATGAGGGGAATAAGTGGATGAATGCACTGTGTCTTTTTCCCACGGTGTACTGGAATCAAAAACTGGAGGACATGTTTAAGGTGAGAGGGGATAGATTTAATAGAAACCTGAGGGAGAACCTTTTCACATCCCTTATGGTGGGTATATGGAATGAGCTGCCAGAGAAAGTAATTGAGGCAGGTACAATCTACCTATCTATATCTATATATCTCTTCTATTCTAACAAACAAGACGAGATAAATAGTATATATATATATATATATCTACTATTTAAAAATCTCGTCTTGTTTGTCCATCTGTCTGTCTGTGAGATCAAGGAACTAAGCCAAAATAGTACACAATAGCGTTAATTTTTGCAGAATTTTACTCAGCTTTTTCCCGTGGTCGTTAGTATCAAGTTTCTTCACATTTTGTATTATATTTCACAAGTTATTGATATTTAAAATTAAAAAAAAGCCAACTTTGAAAATAATAACTGTCTGTGAGTGGGAGACTTTTCTAGCAGCTTCCAGTGATTGTGTCACAATGCTATCTCACAGTCCACCAATCACAATGGGATCTCATTTACACAAGCTGCATTCCAAAAACCGAAAATGACATCACAATGGGATCTCTGCTGCCAGTGCAGAAGCTATGAGAGTTGACGGAGTGGGGGATGCGAGGAGAAAAAATGTTATTTAAACATTGTCGTTAGTGGGGGATTACGAAATGTGAGAGGTGAGCGAAGGAGTGACTGAGTGTAGGGAAAAGGAGAACGAGCGAGAGGTGACAGAGATACAATGGGAACAGCAGTTTCAAGGGGAGTAAGGAGAGAGTGAGATTTTTGGCACCCCCCCCCACACACGTGGGAAGGATTGATTGCGTTGGGGAATGGGTGAGTGTTGTAAACGGGTTGCATTGGCGAAAAGGATGAGTGGTGGACTATTGCGTTGGGAAACGGGGCCCAATGGGTTAAGGGGGTAGGGAGGGGAGAGGGAGTAACTGGGGATAGGGAGTGACTGAGGGTATGGGAAAGGAGAGGGAGGGAGAGGTGAAGGAGGGAGTGGAGGAGGGGAGGAGGTGAGGGGAGTGAAGAGGGAGGGTGAAGAGGAGGGGGAGGGAGAGTTGGGGGATGAGAGGAAATGAGCCGCACCTAGGTAGTTGGGGCTTAAGGAGGACAGAGGGGGACGGAGCCCAACGGGTCCCACTTGGTCTACTGGGTATATGTGTGTGTTTTTACATCTTCGCGAAAAAATTACGTGATAACGATAAAATATTTACATTTTCCGATTGACATTTTCCCGTCGAGTCCAAAAGCACCTTATCTGAGAATGTCATGCTTTATTTCTTGAGATTACTGAAAATGGTTAAAAATATCAAAAGACTTTGAATTTAAACGAGCAGCTCTTGCTGATGACGTTACATTGGGTTTGCTCGGCGCCGCCTCACACACAGAATCATCCACGCGCTTCATGTGATGTCACCCCCCCCCCCGACACCTGCTCCCCCCCGGTCATTCAAAACTTGCGGTCCTCGGATTCACGCCTGCCCGCCCGCCCGCCTGCGGCCTCGCCCTTGCTCGGGTCCATCGCCTAGTGGGGAGGATGCTGCCGTGGGCCGAGCATGGCTCCACACCCGCCCGCCCACCACCTCACTCCTCCCTCTCTGACCCTCCTCTCCCTCACTACCCTCCCCCTCTGCCCCCCTCCCTCTCTGCCCCAACCTCTCTACCCTCCTTCACTCTCTGCCACCCCCCTCCCTCTCTGCCCCCCTCCATCTCTGACCCCCCACCATCTCTGCCCCCCCCTCCCTCTCAAGGTAATGGTGAATATTGGGACCTAATGGGTGAATGGTGGAGTATTGCGTTCAGGAATCAGCCTCCCCTGTGACGCCGTACGTCCCCCACCCCTCAAACTCTACTCCGTTCCCACTCCCCCTCTAGCCCCCTCCCCCTCCCTCCCTGCTCCCCTCCCTCTCTGCCCCCCTCCCTCTCTGGTCCCTCCCTTTCTGCCCCCCCCTCTGCACCCGCCTCACACTCTGCACCCCCTCCCTCTCTAGGGAGTGGTGTGTATTGGGACCTATGGGTGAGTGGTGGAGTGTTGCATTTGGGAATCAGCCCTCCCCTGTGACACCGCGCGTCCCCCCATCCCTCAACCTCTACCCCCCTCCCTCTCCCTCTCTAGCCCCCTCACCCTCTCCCTCCCCCCCTCTCTCTCCCTCTCTAGCCGCGCCTGCACAGTTGGGGGCTTTGCATGAGTGGAAAGGGTGGGGGATGGGGTAAAAGGAGCGAATGAATAATATAAATATAATATCGTGGGGGTTAATGTGTGTGTGCGGGGGGTGGGGTGGTTAGTGTGTGTGTGTGTGATGCCACAGGCCACCCCCTGCCCCCCCTTCACAATGGGTCACCCTTGGTCTAGTAGATAACCAAACCTCTCATCTTGTTATCTTGCTGTTTGCATTTTATTTACATTTGTGCAAAACGGTACACGATAGTGCTACAAATTTTCACCACCTTACTCACCATTCTCCTGTGCTGCAAGTGTAACAAGTTTTGTTCCAATCGGTGGTATATTTTAAAAGTTATAAATGTTTAAAAAATCTTTAAAACTACGTATGCGCAGATTGGTCTCCTCTCCTGTCAGTCACTGGCACCCGCCCTCCTCTGCTGATGCCCGCCCACCTGTGCCAGCATGCAGCCATAGCTGCCGGTGCTCCGGTGCCGCACCAAGGATCCCAAGGCCTGGGCACAGCCTGGCTCTGAGGGCGCCAATGGCCGATTCTCCTCCATGGCAGCGCTGAGGATCTGAGGCCTGGCTATGAGGGAGCTGGTGGCTGATGCTCCTCTGGTGCACGCAAGAAGGGAGAGGAGCGGCAACCTCGAGATCCTGGGGAGGTGAGGAGGGAGAGTGGGGGGGATTGAGGGAGAGGGGGAAGAGGGGGGAAAGTGGGGGACATGAGGAGGGAGACTGGGGGGATTGAGGAAGAGGAGGGGGTAGGGAGGGATAGAGTGGGGAAAGTGGGGGAGGTGAGGAGGGAGAGTGGGTGATGAGGGGGTATAGAGGAAGAGGAGGGGGGGTAGGGAGGGGAGATGAGTTATGGAGGGAGGGAGTGACTGAGGGTAGGGGAAAAGAGAGGTGGGGGAGGGATTGGGTAGGGTAGGAAAAGTGGGGAAAGAAGATGGAGAAGGTGAGGAGGGAGAGTGGGGAATAGGGGGAGTGGGGAGGTAGGGAGTGTGAAATAGAGGGAGAGGAGGGCAGGGGGAGGTGAGGAGGGATAGTGGGGGGATAGGGGGTGGTGGGGGATAGGAGGGGGTGGGGAGTGAGTTATTGGGGGGAAGGAGGAAGGGAGTGACTGTGGGTAGGGGAAAGGTGAGGGTGGGAGAGGCAAGGGAGGGATTGGGGAGGGTAGCAGGAGAGGGAGGATGAAGAGGAGGGAGAGGGAGTGCTGGGGGATGAGGGGAAATGAGCCGCGCCTGCATAGTTGGGGGCTATGGGTGAGTGGTGGAATATTGCATTGGGGGAACGGGTTGCGTTGAGGGAATGGGTGAGTGGTGGAATATTGCGTTGGGGAACGGGTTGCATTGGGGGACCAGGCATCCTGAGTGACAGGGACCCAACGGGTCCCATTTAGTCAAATAACATTTAAAAGACATTTGGACAAGTACATTGGTAGGAAACAATCAGAGGGATATGGGCAAAAAAACATGGGCATATGGGTTTGGCATAGACTAGTTGCACTGATCGGCCTGTTTCCCTGCTGTGATCTTTGTTTCACTGGAATATGGCTCATCTCTGACTAAAATGACACTATGGTATAAAATTCCATCCCAAGGAAATTCATGTCTTGGAGGAAGTATAGAAGCATATACTGTAAAATCTTATTGAAACAAGTAAAATTCTTAGAGGACTGGGCAGGCTGGATGCAAGAAAAAATTTCCAGAAGTTGGGGAAGTTCAGAACCAGGGGTCACAGTTTAAGAATAAGGGGTAGGCCATTTAGGACTGAGATGAGGTAAAATGTTTTCACCCAGAGAGTTTTGAAACTGTGGAATTCTCTGCCACAGAAGGCAGTGGAGGCCAATTCACTGGATGTTTTCAAGAGAGAGTTAGATTTAGCTCTTAGGGCTAAGGGAATCAATGGATATGGGGAAAAAGCCAGAATGGGGTGCTGATTTTGGTTGATCAGCCATGATCATATTGAATGGCGGTGCTGGCTCGAAGGGCTGAACGCCTTTCTCCTGCACCTATTTTCTATTTTTCTATGTTTCTAAGTCTACATAGTACCCCACGCCAATGCCAAGATGGCACTGGATGAATTGTATTCAGTCTATAACTCTCTTGACACATCAAACCACTACTACCCTGCTCATCTTAGTCGATGACCCAGCAAACTTGACACAGCAAACCCTACTACCCTGCTCATCTTAGTCAATCATGCAAACTTCAGGAATGTACCATCCAATAATGTTAGCATCTCTCCTCATGAGGTGTTAACACTATAAACCACTTTTCCATCACCATCAGGTACACCCATCACTTTATCACTTACCCTCACTTCAGCCGTCTGATCATCTGACAGTGCTTCTCCTGTCGGCTTTCGACAGATTGAAATGTGAGACACCAACAAATGTGAGAATATTACAGCAGTGGTCAGTGGAGGCCGAGGGTCGAATTCAAGACTGCCTGAAGGAATATTTCTCAGGCATCATGGCATACGAGCATCTCTACTGGATGAACTCAATGCCTTGAAGAGGCAAACAGTTCCACCAAAGTACCCCTGCTGTCCCTGGCTGGCCCTGTCCTGTGTTTCGGAAACCAGCTGGCCCAGATGGACTTACTGGATTTGAAGTTGTGCACCAACCAACTGGCCATAGTCTTCATTGACATCTTCATCTTCTCACTCAACATTCTACTGTCCCCAGATACTTCAAGGAAAGCTCCATCGTTCAAGACTTTAAGAAAAATAAAAAGACCTGCCCCAGTGACTGTGACATCGACCATAATGAAGGGCAGCATAATAGAGGGTGGCACAGTGGTGCAATGGTAGAGTTGCTGCCCTACAGCGCCAGAGACCCAGGTTCGATCTTGTCTATGGGTGCTATCTGCAAGGAGTTTGTACATTCTCGCCATGTGCGCTCTAGTTTACTCCCACACTCTAACAACGTACAGGTTTGCAGACTATTTGGCTTGGTAAAATTGTAATTTGGCCCTGGTGTGTGCGGGGATAGCTGGTCGGCGCGAACTTGGTGGGTCAAAGGACTTATTTCTGGGCTGCATCTCTAAAGTAAAGACTAAACTAAAGTGTTTCAAAAGATTGGTAATGGCCCACATCTACGCCAGTCTTGCGGACCATCTAGACCACTTGCAATTTGTGCGCAGGAAAAATAGGTCTACAGCGGATGCCATTGTCTTTGCACTACACTCAGCTCTAGCTCACCTTGACAGTAACATCATCTATGTTCAGCCTTCATCACCATAATACTGAATAATCTCATCTCTAAACTCCTGGGGCTTCCATCTGCAACTGGCTTCTGTGCTTCCTGACTGCAGACCTCATTCAGTTAGAATTGTTCATAATATTTTCCCCACAGTTATTCAGTTTTTGCACTTTAGTATTTTCTTTTAACTACTTCAGATCACACTACAATCTTTGCACCTTTCAGCTGTTTTACATTTTTTGTATTTATTGTTGTAGCCATCATTAACATGTATACTATGACTCTATGAGCTTTTAGTGAACAAGGAATTTCATTGCATCCTGGTGGTTATGACAATAACCTAAGCTGAATCTGAACCTGAACCTGAATCTGACACCTGAGGCAACTAGCTAACAGTCCAGACCAGCTCCAGATCTGCTAAGTGACAGAGATATTTAGTAGTAATGTGTAGGATGGTGCTAGTGTACAGGGTGATCGCTTGTCGGCGTAAACTCGGTGGACCAAAGGGCCTGTTTCCACGCTGTATCACTAAGGGTGGAACAGTGGTGTAGCTTGTGGTAGAGTTGCTGCCTGATAGCAGCAGAGATCCGGGTTCGATCCTGACTTCCTGTAACCACACAGGTTTTCTTCGGGTGCTCTGGTTTCGTCCCATATTCCAAAGACATGCAGGTTTGTGAGTTTATTGGCTTCTGTAAATTGTCTCTAGTGTGTAGGATAGAATTAGTGTATGGGTGATCATGGTTGGCACAAAATCTATGGGCTGAAGGGCCTGTTTCCATGGTGTATCTCTAAACTAAACTACCCATTCAGCTCATCAATTGATTAGTGCAAAGATCAGACCAGATTAATTCATTGTCATATACATCAGGGTGCAAAAAAAAATTGCTCGCATGAAGCTCATAGAGTAAACAGTATAATTAAATGTACAATAAATACAACAAATGCAGAACAGTAGAATAGTGTAAAGAATACAATGCAACCTGAAGTACTGCACACACAATACTAAAGTGCAATAACGGAATAACTGAATGAAGTAGAGTTAAGAGTGAGAGTGCATGGTAGGACTTCTGGAAAGTGGTGTGAAAGAGGTGATCAGTTCAGGAGTGGGGTGGGAGATTGCAACCTTCACGTGGTCCGCCCTGTTTCGGTGAATGCAATCAACCCGGCGTGGACAATCAAATAAGATCAAATAGAACAAGCTGTCCTCCAACTTTAGGCTGTGCACACCATACGCAAGAAGAAGAAGAGTTCAGGAGTTTGATAACCAATGGAATAATGTAATAAATGGAAAATGTGCTGTACAGTAATACATTTAATAGATTGGCAGGGGCGAGAAGATAGAGAGATCTGGAAGAATCAGTTTTCCTTCAAACAAAGCAGTCTTTAATGCAATAATTATTGCATTAAAGACGGCTTTATTTATTATTTGATCCCAAGGTCCTGTGTGTATCTTTAATCTTCTAATTGGGGATAAAGCCATTTGCAGCATAGCCGAGTAAAATTGATTAAGTTTAGCATAGATAGGGTTACAGTTTTAAAACAGAACTAACAGTGAAAATAAGAAAGGGCTATATTTTGTGGATGAGATATTAATGAGATGGCCATTCACTGAAACTCAGCAGGTCAGGCAGCATCTGTGGAGGCAGAGGGATGTATGATCGACATTTTCAAGTTCAAGTTCAAGTTCAAGTTACATTTATTGTCACATGCATTTTGGGTCAAGACCCAGCATCAGGACCAAACAGGATCATAGAATTTAAATCAGACTATTGTAACATGTTGCATTTTGGGAAGTTAAATCAGGGCAGGACTCACACAGTAAATGGTAGGGACCTGGAGTGTGTTGTAGAACAGAGTGACCAATGGGATACTAGAGTGATTATACACTAGTCCCACCTGCCCATGTTTGGTCCTCTTCCATGTTCCTGTCTAACTGTTTTTTAAACATTGGGATAATACCAGATTCAACTACCTCCTCTGGCAGCTTGTTCCATAATCCACCACTCTTTGTGTGAAAAGACTATAGTCAAGAGTAAAGAGTGTTTTATTGGTATACTAGACTGAGTGGGACCCGTTTGGTCCCAGCTTCACACGAGAGAGCTGGTCCCCCAATGCAATATTCCACCTCTCCACCAATTCCAATATACACACGCACTCAGACACTCACATACACACACCCTCCACCTCGCACACAAACTCACACACACATACACACACTCACTCATGCACACACATACACTCACACACACATGCACTCACACACACACTCACTCACACACACACTCACTCACACACAAGCACTTACACATACACTCGCACATACACTCACAAACGCATTCACACATACACTCACACACACACACACATACACATACACACTCACACATACACTCACACACACATTCGTACACTCACACACACATTCACACACACACATACAGTCACACACACACATACACTCACACCCTCCACCTCTCTCTCACACACACACACACATACAATCGCTCACACACACACTCACTCATGCACACACATACACTCACATACACACACACTCACACACACTAACTCACTCACTCATATACTCACACACACACTCACACACACACACACAATCATACACTCACACATACACTCACAAACACATACACTTACACTCACACACACTCACACACACACACACACACACACACACTCACGCACACACATACACACACGCACACACTCACACGCACACACGTACACACTCACATACACACTCACACATACACAATCACACTCACGCTCACCCACACACTAACGATCACACACACTGACTCACACACTATATATATGACAGTAAACTTTCTTGATTCTACTCACACGGCTGTGCGTAGCCTCTCCACTGTGGGGCTTACGCAGTCAACGGCACTTCCGCAATCAGCGTGACCTCTGCACTTATCGGAAATTACTCAATCAGCGCGACCTCTGCACTCACAGGAAATTACGCAATCAACGCGACCTGTCCACTGAGCGGAAGTCACAAAATGAGCGGGACATTTGGACTAAACACAGTTGCACCTAATAAAGCATTTATTCCTTCCAAACACAGTCGGAGCTAATAAAGCATTTATTCCTTCCAAACACAGTCGGACCTAATAAAGCATTTATTCCTTCTAAACACAGTCGGACCTAATAAAGCATTGGAGTTTCAAGCACAGGCAGGGCAGCAGGCCAAACAGCTCATGGCATCGTCATTTCATTTCTAATTAAGCATTGCACTTTCAAGCACAGGCAGGGCAGCAAGCCAAACAACTCGTGGCATTGTCATTTCATTTCATTTCATTTCATTTCCAATTAAGCATTGCACTTTCAAGCACAGGCAAGGCAGCAGGCCAAACAATTCATGGCATTGTCATTAAGGGGTAACAAATCATTTATTGCAAGTACATTGCAGACTCACAGTTCAGTTCATTCACAGCTTAGAATGACAGTCGTGGCCTCTTCCTCGCGGTCTTGTAGAGTGACTGACTCACATCCAGGCATCCAGGGTTTTATAGTCTTGCTCCTCCCCCTCCCCGGAAGGGGCATTACCTTCATCGCGGTGATTGACAGGCGAGAGGACCAATCAGCTGCTCAAGGTTTTTTAAACACTCATAACCTTTTTATCAATGGGAAAATCCCTCAGGGCTGGCTCAGTGGAGGAGGACTGTGAGTAAGATGGCCAAAAATCACAGCAATACAGGGTAGCGTTTTTTCTAAAATCAATATACAGCGCAGACAGGAAGTGGTCAAGATGAGACTTTTAATTATATAGATGTCCCAGATAGAACAATGAAATTCTTACTTGCTGCAGCACAACAGAATATGTAAACATAGTATACTATAAATAATATGATAAACGAGAGAGAGAAAAGAAAAGTTCAGTGTGTATACAATCAAGCTGTCCACAGTGTGCAGATACAGGATAAATGATGTAACGTTTAGTGCAAAATGAAGTCCAATGAAGTCTGATTAAAGATAATTCATAGGTCTCAAATGAGGTAGATGACAGGTCAGGACCACACTCTAGCTGGTGAGAGGATGGTTCAGTTGCCTGATAACAGCTGGGAAGAAACTGTCCCTGAATCTGGAGGTATGTGTTTTCAAACGTCTATACCTCTTGCCTGATGGAAGGGAGGAGAAGAGGGAGTGCCTTCAGTGAGACTGATCCTTGATTATGCTGGTGGCCTTGCAAATGCAGCGTGAAGTGCAGATGGAGCCAGTGAAAGTGAGATTGGTTTGCGTAATGGTCTGGGTTACATCCACAGCTCTTGTGTAAATTTATTGTGGTCTTGGATGGAGCTGTTCCCAAACTATGCTGTGATGCATCCTGTCTTGGCACCTGGTTACAAGGTTCTCAATCTCTTTCCTGTACTCTGTCTTATCATTAATTGATATCCAGCCCACTACGGTGGTGTAGTCTGCAAACTTGTAAATTGAGTTGGCTGCACAGTCATGGGTGTATAAGGAGTATAGTAAGGGTCTGAGAACGCATCCTTGTGGGGCACAAGTGTTGAGGATTATCTTAAAGGATGATTTGTCACGATTCCTCACTGATCCAGTTGCAGAGGGGAGTGCTGTCCAAGTTCCGTGAGTTTGAAAATGAACTTGGTTGGGATAATCGTATTGAAAACAGAGTTGTAGTCTGTGAATAGCTGTCTAACATAGGTGTCCTTCTTATCTAGGTGTCCAGGGATTAGTGTAGGGCCAGGAAGATGGCAGTCCCCCTGAGGTATATAAAATCAAGAGGAACATAGATAACATGAATGGATACAGTTTCTGTCCAGGGTATGGGAGTCTAAAGCTTGTGCGCATAGGTTTAAGATGAGAGGGGAAAGATTTAGAAGATTTAAAAAGCTTTAAGACATGGTGGGTATGTGGAAAAAGCTGCTAGAGAAAATGGTAGAGGTGGACAAAATGACTACTTGAATGCTTGTACATGGAATGGAAAATTTGAGGGAATTTAGGCAAAATGCAGTTAAATGGGACTGGCTCAGGTGGGTAACTCGGTCAGTATAGATGGGTTAGGCCAAAAGTCCTGTTTGTGTGTTGTATCACTCTATGACTCTCTGAAGCAGTCTCAGAGAGAAACATTGCCCATCCCTCTGCCTCCACATATTGTACCAGACCTACTCAGTTCCTCCAGCAGTTTGTTTTATTTGCTGTAGATCATGGCATCTGCTATCTCTTATGTCTGATAAACCAATTTGCCCCATTTGTTCTTCACACTTGTAATGTAAAAGCAAAAGTCACATCAGGGCATCAATAATGCAGGAAAGGATTGAGAGAGAAACCACAATAGTCCAGAGGTGAACATCTGGACTGCAGCTTGATTAATTGGGGAAAGCCCAATGTATTTCTCAATGATTCGATAATTAACTGCAATGTGATTGACTGATGGATCCCCTGAAATTATCCAGAAGCCAACTCAAGTCAGGGGCAATGAAGGCTGGGCATAAACATCAGCCTTGCCAGCCATTCCCATATCCCATAATTCTCCTTATCTCCCCATAACTCCCCTCCCCTCTATCTGAAATCTGATGTAATGTCATCAACCTGACACACTGTTTTTCTTCCCACAGAAGGTGCCTGAGTATTTCTAGAATTCTATTTTAGCTTCAGCCTGTTCCTAATTTTAAAAACTTCTGATAAGTTGTCTCTTAAAAAAATTAAAAGAGATACAGTATCTGAAAGAGATCGGCAGGAGATGCGGCACAACAGAAACAAGCTAATTCCCTTCGGTTTCTGCCAGCAACTGTAGGCATTGCCTGGAGCTGTGGCCAACTTTGTTGCAAATGAGTTATGTTTCATGTTATAAATGCCTTTCTTTGTATCACATTGCAAAAGTCAATGAGAAAGGAAATAATAATTTCTCCAGTTTCCCTTGCCCTTAATCCACAGAAGGTGACATTTCTGAATAATTTCCCCATTTAGATTCCCCATTAGAAAGCAATAGATCCTCTTAATGATGCTATAGATGTAAGGGACATCTCTCGGAACACAGATCTGGGTTTGGGGAGGTGATCTGCACAACTCATAAGTAAGGAAGCACAGGAAAGTGTGTGTGTGTATTTATTTTACAGCTGATTTTACTGGACAGTTTGTACATGTGTAGAAGAAGATTGTTCTTAGCTCTAGTGCCTCACCTCTGGATAAATCTTAAATTGGAATACTTGGAGTAAAATAGGATATAAATAATTGGATGGGAATCTGAATTTAAGCAATACGAGGGAGCTCATGGTGACTAAATATCAGAAATCACTGATTTTGTAAATCTCTGATCACATGATTTAACTGAATTATGAACAAAAAAAATGTATTTGCTATCAAGGGTTAAACATGGCACAGGAAAAGACATCAGTTGTACATGCTTCCATTGAAACTGTTCAGTGACAATCAGTTTCCTGATAGTGTTAAAGTGAAACTACCCCCAAATTGGTCCATTCCTTGAAGTAAGTTTTCCATTTCCCCAGGAGATAGCGCGGCTTTCAGGCAGATAGAGACTGCCTTACAGCGCCAGAGACCCGGGTTCGATCCTGACCATGGGTGCTGTTTGTACGGAGTTTGTATGTTCTCCCTGTGACCGGTGTGCTTTTCCCCCCACACTGCAAAGATGTACAGGTTTGAAGGTCAATTGGTCGGTAAAAACTGTAAATTGTCTCTAGTGTGTGTAGGATAGTACAAGGATCGCTGGGAGGTGCAGACTCGGTAGCCCGAAGGGCCTGTTTCTGTGCTGTATCTCCAAACTAAACTAAACAAAACTATATCTTACATCACTCAAGGCATTGAACTTGCATTGAATGGGCTGGCTACACCGGGTAACCATTTCCTGCCCATCACTGTTCAAATGTTTATCTGATACTATTTCTACATTGTGGATACAAACCCAGACCATAGCTCAAGCAGCTGAATTATAGCTCTCGACCTTCCCCCACCCAACTCCCACTGAGGCCTCCCCTCCATGTGTACCTGAGCATTTTGGCACATCATGAGGAGGACGTGGAAGGCTCTGCATAAATATGTCATTATTTTAACTTGAAAAAATTAGTTCTGTATCATTGGCATCCATACACTGACTCCATTATGTCCCAGTGTGAAACCATATCCACAGGGAGTAGTTTAGTTTAGTTTAGAGATACAGCACGGAAACAGGCCCTTCGGTCCATTGAGTCCGCACCGACCAGCAATCCATGTACACTAGCACTTTCCTAGACACTAGGATCCATTTACAATTTTTACTGAAGCCAAATTAACCTATAAATCTGTACGTCTTTGGAGAGTGGGAGGAAACCAGAGCACCCAGAGAAAACCCATGTGGTCAGGTGGAGAACGTACAAACTTCATACAAATGGCACCCATAGTCAGGATCGAACCGGGGTCTCTGGCTGTGTCACCGTGCTGGCCTGGAAAGAAACAGATAAGAAATGCAGAGTCTAATCAATCCTCCATTTTGCATTCACGTGTACATTGTTCAGATGATTTATACCTTATCCTATGAATACCAATGTAAACGTTGAGGGACTGACACATTCAATCAAAAGCCCCTCATGTAATCATTTGTAAATGAGATAGTCCAGCAAAGTCGGCTAATGCCAGACTGTGTGTCTTTTTGCCTGCTTGGCTGGATGGGAATACATTGGGAAAATAATTTCCAAGTGACGAAAAAATATAGATATGGAGGCTCAAACTACATCAAACTGTGGTGTGAAAACTAAAGGACATTTTCCTGCGTTTATTCACACTCAGTGAATCTAATCATTCCTTTGCCTTGTTTGCAACAGGATCATGTGGACCACAAAACACTGCATTCTAAATTTAGTTCCCTCGTGTCTGATTTAAAAACACATCTTTAGCTTCTTCAGGTGCTCTTCAGTGACATTTCTGACTGGCTGCTTAATTAAATGTTGTTGAAGGAGTCAACAACTGAAGCCTTAAATAACTCTTGCCTGAGGATTCGGCATTATCGCAGATTAACATTTTCCTCTCTGGGGTTTGGCTGCAGGTTTCTGTGCAAGATGACGCAGTATGTAACAGAACAAATAAAAGGAATGCTCAGGGGCAGCACAATGGCTTAGTTTCGAGAGCTGCTGCCACACAGCTCCAGCAACCCGAGTTCGATCCTGACCTCGGGTGCAGTCTTTATGGAGTGTACATGTTCTCCATGTGACTGTGTGGGTAGTTGATAAAAATTGCCAGTGGTTCAGGGGAACGTTGGGAGAATTAAACAGGATTTTTGTTGAATTAGTTAGGTGGGTGTGCATTGATTAGAATGGATTTGTTAAGCTGAAGATCCATGTGATTCCATCAGAATTAATTCAGCAGATATCCCTCCACAAAAATTGGTTGAGATAGTTATCTCCTGGTGTATATCCTATTTTTTAAAATTCATTCACTAGATATAGAAGTGACAGAATCTGTTTAGAAAAATTTAGATTGATTAGCTTTCATCAAAACTGACAAAATAAGAAAACAAGAGTATTTCAATTTGCAGAGAATGGGGACTGGTGGAGAGAACATAGGTAATGTCTGTAACTTACAAGGCATTTGTTCTCTCATTTTCTCAGCTCATTGACCCAGGGCAATAACTTGGTTTCTCTTTCCACAGATGCTGCCTGGTCTGCTGAGTTTTTCTGGCATTCTCTGTTTTTACTTCAACTGGTGCCCTTTGTTTTTTGCCACTGAACCTATTTAGGATCCATCTTTAGGTTTTCTCATAAATATCATAGACCTCTCTTTCCCTGATCAGAATTTCATGTTGGAGATCCTCAAACACCTCATCAGTGTCCAATGGAAATCAATATAACTACAGATGCTGCAGGAATAATGTGGAGGCTATGGAAAAGGTGCAGAAGAATTTGCCCGGAAGCTGTCTAGATTAGGGGGCATTACCAACAAGGGGAGGTTGGAAAAACTTAGATTATTTTCCCTGGAGTATCGAAGGCTGAACAGAGACCTGTGGACATTTATAAAATTGTGATAGGGTAGACTTTCAGAACCTTTTTCCCAGGGTGGAATTGTCATAGATTAAAGAGTATAGCTTTCTGCTCAGAAGGGAAAGTTTAAAAGAGACCTGCGGGCAAGTTCTTTACACAGAGAGAGGTGGGTGCCTGGAAAGGTTGTGTCCTGACCAGTGGGTTGGGTGAGTAGGACAAGGAGGAGGTATAAGGTTCAGTGGGCAGGGAATGGTGCACAGAAAAATGCAAAATAAAATGCTTAAGATTCAGCTATCTTTTAAATAGATTATGAAATGTGAAGTAAATAATTCCAATTCCTATAATTATTATGTCAATGAGCAGAAATCTTCAGGACCTCTTATTACTGATTCATTACACCCACTTCCCCACTTCCCCACTTCCCCATGTACAGAGGCACTCCACACAGCTACAAATATTGTGGCTGAATTACTCAATTAGTTGTCCAGGAGATACTGTATGAGGTTGAACTCAATAACATAAACCTTACCATACCAGCTGGAGATTTAAAGTCAGTTAATTAAATAAACCTTTAAAATGTTAAAAAAAAAAACAGTATCAGTAATGTTGCCAATAAAACCACCAGACAGTCATAAAATCCCATCTGTTATCAAAAAGAAATAAGTCATTCTCAATAAAAAGCAGTGGATGCTTGAAATACTCTGTCAGGCAGCATCTGTGGAGAAACAAACGGAGACAAAGCTTCAGGTTGATGAGCTTTCATCAGAACTGAAACATTTAAAGAAAAACTGGTTACATGTTGCAGTGAAAGGGAGGAGGGTGGGAAGGACAAAAGGAAAGTGTGTGATAGGCAGGGGAGATTGAATGATCGAACGGGTGATGTAGTAGTTGAAAGCAGTGGTAAAGGTACTCTGCGGGAGATGTAACTGGAGGGGGACAAATTAAATCTGAATTACCAAAAGAAAAGAGAGGAAAACATTGAATGTTGGAAATGGAAGCAGCAGTATATTGTGGAGATTAGTAAAAGATTTTAAAGAGATATAAAAACACTAGTGTAATGCGCGGATAGATGGTGGATGAAATGCCATGTTAAGGACTGTGAAATGATACATTTTGGTGAGAAGAATGAGAGGCAAATCAACCATGTTATAATTCTAAAAATGGGGCAAGATCACAGAGATCTGGGGCTACAAGTGGGCCTAACGTCCTGTTCATGTGCTGTGCTGTGCTGTTCTACTTGAGCATATTCCCTCAGACGTGGCATAGCAGATTGAAAAAGTGGTTACAAGAAAATATGAATACTAGGAAAAGAGTATGAAAGCAAAGAGCTTTTTTGAATGAAAGCCCCACATTCACTCTCAGTAAAACATGTGCCCCTCCCCATAAACTCCTAATGATGTTATGTGCTACTGCTCTCAGGAAGTTGGGCTGTGACGAGGGTTCTCAAGAACCTCTATGGATGTGGCAGCTGCTGAGCTGAATATTTTCATTAATTTTCAAATTATTGGTTGGCTTCGGAACTAGCACCTCAATTATTAACCTTTCACACACCTCCATAATCCATTGTTCCCCCAGGTACACAAGTGCATTGTGCATCCACTATATTTCAGGGGGGTGGGGGGAGTGAGAAGAGCTGAATTAAAAGGTACTCTCCCACTGAGCTCTGCATGCTGCTGACTGATTAAAAGGAAATCACAGCAGGACATTAATGGAACCCTCACAACACAGCACAAAGTTCATCAGAGGAACGGCTCATATAATTCTGCCATTCTATCTTTTATTTAAAAATAATTAAATACAGCTTGACAGCCCTAGGAGATGGAGCAAGATGAATTATTAATTATAAGATTTTTTTTGAATTATAATGTGACAGGCAAATTTATTTTTTAATTGGTATAATATTACTTTTGTTGGCTTATGTACTGCTGCTCTGTGATATTTGTGTTTGAGCCAGCTTCCAACTCTGATTAAAAACATTAATACGGTTCCACTGTAAGTAATTAGCGTGGTAGCAAGCTTTCTGATATGTGTGCTGCTTAAAATAATTAAATCATTCTGTGCTGATCCTGATATATATATATATCAGGATAAATATTTCAATATATATATATAATATCCAAGCCACTGTAATGATGGTATCACTCCCAATAGCCACACTTTTGTAGCCACGTTCATTTCAGATTTCTGGCATCTTCAGTACTTTTCTCCTGGGTTATTATTTTGAGAACATTTGAGAAAATGTATTATTTTGAGATAAAAAAAGGAAATGTTACATTTGGTGGAAATCCCACATAAAGAATGTTGGAAATATTCAGGCAGCACCCATGGAGAGTAAACAGATTAATGACCTTTTATCTGACAACATTACAAAAACATATTATCTGATCTTTTACTATCGATATTTACGGGAGCTTTCTGGGTACAAATTGCTGTTCCATTTCCAATATTTCAATACCAACTGCTCTTCAAAATTACTTAATTAGATTACTTAATTCAGGCTAGATTTTGGAACATGGCTTAAACTGCTGACCTTCCAACAAGCTGAGAGGGCTGCCACAGAACGGGTCCTAAACGCTCATGACAAACAGGTTAAGCCACAATCAAAGCACCGCTTCCGAAGATCCTATAGCAAGCAAGATAGATCACTCGACGAAAAAGACATAGTACGGTCATGGGCAGATTCATAGGTAATTTACGGCCCCATTTCCGTAACCGGCTTCCGTCTCCGCACCAAAGATCCCATAGCGGAGCAAACATACTAGTGCGGAGACGGAAGCTGGTTATGGAAATATCCTCATAAAAATCTTCTCCTCATTTTCAGAATTATAATTTATTAACACAAACTGTTCCCCCGCAATGTTGATTACACTGCGAGTAGGGTCGGGTCGGTTACCGAAATGGATGAAAAACAGGTCCACGTTCCGTTCCATTGCGTACTACACATCAGGCCATTGCATTTAACAGGAGTGGTCTATCTTGCTCCACTGTGGGATCTTTGCCGCTTCCAGTTGTACGCAGGATACCGAGTCTTTGAATGGACTCCAAAAAAGGACCAGGGAGGACAGCATTCAGTTACATGGAGAATCTACAGTGAGGAGTGAAGTTAAAGGTTAAATAGATGCGTTCAGTACTACAAGGTATTTTAAAAGTATGTGTTTTTATTGCAAGAGCCTCAGAGGATACATATTCAGGAAAATTTGCAAATGTCTCACAGAAGAGGTTTAAAAAAAAATAGCAGTTTGGTTTTATGGACTGGAATCCTTGCCTGAAAGGAAGGTGGAGACAGATTGCAATGAGTATATTTGGACATTTTTTTTCTGTAATATACGAGGTAATGTTGATGGTTAGCAATCATTGGTGTTTTATGGCTGCACTGCTTGAACATAAGATTGGAGTATCTCTCTGTTGTATAGTGTAGAATTAACCAGAACCAGTCTCCCTGTACGGCAGCAAGAACAATATTCTTCAATGTAGGTATTTCTTTTATCTTATAAAAGTGTCCTTGTCATTTTCTTAAATCATCAATTATTTACCAGGGAAATGCTGAGGTACTTTTAAAAAGTCAGTGCAGACATGATCGGCTGAACGGTTTCCTTTTTTTTGGTTACAGATACAAGCTAACTCAAATATGTCTAAATTATAAAGAAGTTCTTAGCACACCACTTGTTTAACACCATACATTCAGAGAACTATATAATAATTCCATGTCTTTCAGTTAAATAATGGGGTGCGGGGTGGGGTTAATGAACAATTATAGTATGGTTTACATAAGCAGTTCAATCAACATGAAAATGTTAGATGGGAATTAATGAATGTAAGTGAATAAATTGACCAATAACATTTAAATTGCTGAGGTATTATTTTAAATAATTGTAAAATTCCATGAAATTGCCTGTTGACATAAATCCATGTGACAATAACAACAGTGGTATAATATATTACCAGCAGCTCCAAGCTAATACTTAATAAATAATAGTGTTCAAAAATTACTTTCAGTCGTTCCAGGTCTCCAGTGGATGACTAGAATGCATTGGAGGTTACTGTAGTGGTTAAGTCAGAAGATTCCCTGAGTGTTTATATTATTACATTAGATGCAGAAATCATGGCAATGCCCACATTTATTACCCATCCTAATAGCCCATCTCTTGAGAAAACTGGGTCCGATCATAGAAAGGCTACTAATTTCCATCGCCTGAATAATTCTGATGACCCATATGGTTCTTCACAGCAATCATCATTAAGCTTTTCTTAAATCCTAAATTTGTTTATTCACTTGAAATTAAATTCCACACCTGCTATGGGAACTTTATGTCTCTGAAACAATGGTCTGGCAATGCTATTCTGGTGCCTTAAATACCAGGCTGCTACACTTATTGTAGTGACAATGATGATCATTTAAGTATTTGAATTCAGTTTCCGTGAGAAGCAACTGGTTTAAAAGAAAATTGGTGAAAGTGACTATAAAGTTAAGAGGGTATACTGTTTTCTCTTTGGTGAGATTTGTGTGTGATGCCTAACTTCCCTCTAACCAATGCAGACATCATGAGAATTAAGTTCTGTAATGTAACCTTCATATGCCCCCACCTCTCCATGTAGGTGGCTCGTACATCGGACCCGTGAGCCACACTCGATCCCACAAGACATGGGACTGCACAACAATACTATTGTCGTCTACGATGGGCCACCACCAGCAATGTCATTGAGATGCACCACTAACAGAGTGCTGCATTGTCAGAAGAGCAGTCCTCTTGAAGAAGGAAGTCTCCTCTAAGCTCTGTTGGTATTGTCTGCTTCCTCTAATTGTCTAGATGGATGCTCAAGATGTTTTTGCAACATGGATGCAAAACAAAGGAATTGTCTAAGGATCATAGCTCTCCCAAGCATCACCACACAAATAAAAGCAAATTCCTCTACATGAATCAACCAATTGTGAGTTGGAATAGCTGTTGATGCTTACTGCTGCATCTCTGCACTGAAGGTGTGAAAATTGGAGACAAGAAATAATAATGCCAAGCAAATCATATTTGGAGACTCATTTAAGTCCATAAGCACCGTATATAAACACATAAACCCAATCTCTCCTCTGATTGGTAAGTATTGTTAACTTCACCATTACCTGATGTTGTTCTGTCAACACTTGCTTTTTTAAATATTTTGGAAATAAGGTGCTCAGGCCAAATCATATACACACTGCTGCATCCTTTGTCGTTCTGTTTTCCAGTAATTTCGGGAGTTGAGCCAAAGTGGATTCAGCGAAAGGATTTAAGTCCAAACCTTAATTGGTTTGGAGACATCATTCATTAAATAGGCTTGTTTAAAAAATAGCATCTGTTGGTCATTATGATGCAATTTTATTTTCCATCGGCCACCGCTGGCAATGCCAGCATTTGTTCTCCATCCATAATTTTCTCTGAACCGAGGAGGAGATAAAAGTCCAGTCATTTGCTGCATTAGAGTCACATACAGGCTAAGTCAGGTTATGGATGGCACAGAAATGCTTTTTTTTAATACTAGAACCCAATTTCATAGTTACCATTAATGAGACCAGCTTTAATTCCAGATTTACCGAATTACCTAAATTTAAATCCATGTTGCCATTGAGGGATTCAAACCTGTCTCCTGATTAGTGGACTGATGACCATTAAATTATCTGACAAAATCACTGTTGTTGGATAAACAGCAGGTAACGATGCGTTATAGTACAGGAGATCGTTAATCTGATTGAATGGTGCCAGGATAATAATCTTGCTGTAAAAGTTAGCAAGGCCACGGAGCTGATTGTTGACTTCAACTATGGGAAAGTTGATGATCCATGAATCTGTCTTCCTTGATGGGATGGTGGTGGAGAGAGTCAACAGCTTCAAGTTCCTGGGCATGCATACTGTATCTCTGAAGATCAGTCCTGAGCCCATTACACTGATGTGATCACAAAGAAGCCTCTCTTGGACTGCAACCTTGACATGGAGGAGAGGCTTGTGTACTCCAGTGATCCTGAGAGCTATGCTGGATGAGGTTTCATATCCCTGGCTGGTTCAACCAAACCGGACAGGTCTCGGGTGAGGAGGCAGACAAAGCAGTCCCTGGTTCTCCAGGTTGGGGGTTGGGCGTGGGGTTAACTACCCTACCCTGGAAAAAAGTGTGAGATACAGAAACTTTGATGAATGAAAACCAAATTACACACTTGGTTGAAGAAGGTGCACCAGCGATGGGGAAAATGACGCTTCCCAGCCAAACCTGCAAGGGCCCTGGGAACTGACACACCTTCTAATGTCAAAGAAATCCATCATTGTGGGGACATGGAGTGGGCTCAACTAGGGAGATCTCGAAAGAACTGCCAACAACTGAGTGAGGTAGAGGACATTTGTCAAACCTCTGGCGGAGCAAAAGGTTTAAGAAGAAGAAGGAGATCACAAAGAAGCTCATCAATGCTAGTAGTTCCACAGCAGATTGGTGAGATTTGGCATATCACCAAATAATCTGTTGAACATTTACAGCTGTACAGCAGAGAGCATACTATGTGCAGTTTTACTGTACCTTGGTACACGTGACAATAAACTAAACTGAAACTGAGTGGTTGAATCATGGCCTGGATTAGTGCCTCAAATGCCCAAAAACAAAGGAAGTTGCAGAAAGCGATCGACATTACCTGGTCCATTGTTTGCCTGTCGCACACGACAATAGCATGGTTGTGCAGTCACATGCCTTATGGGAATGAGTGTGGCTCACAGGTCCGATGTGCAAACCACATATGTGGGAGCTGTGGGGGAACATGAAGGTTATATTACAGCACTTAATTCTCACGATGTCTGCATTGTTGGTAAGGCTCCCATTACTGTCGATTCTGAGCAATCCGGTGCTTGGTTAGAGGGAAGTTAGGCATCACACACAAATCTCACCGAAGAGAATACAGTGCATTCAGAAAGCATTCAGACCCCTTCAATTTTTCCACATTTTGTTATGTTGCCACCTTATTTTAAAATTGATTAAATTCATTTATTTTAATCATCAATCTACACATAATACCCCAGAATGAAGAAGCAAAAACAGGTGTTTAGAAATTAATTAAAAATAAATAACTGATTTATCACATTTTCATAAGTATTCAGACCCTTTGCTATGACACTCAAAATTGAGCTTAGGTTCATCCTGTTTCCATTGATTATCCTTGAGATGTTTTCTGCAACTTGATTGGAGTCCACCAGTGGTAAATTAAATTGATTGGACATGATTTGGATATTAGACACCTGTCTATATAAGGTCCCACAATTGACAGTGCTTGTCAGAGCAAAAACCAAGCCGTAAAGACGAAGGAATTGTCCGTAGACCTCCGAGACAGGATTGTGTCGAGACACAGATCTATGGAAGGGTATAAAACAATTTCTGCAGCTTTACAGGTCCCGAAGAGTACAGTGGCCTCCGTCATTCTTAAATCGAAGAACTTTGGAACCACCAGGACTCTTCATAGAACTGTCCGCCCGACCAAACTGAGCAATAGGGGAGAAGGGCCTTGGTCAGGGAGGTGATCAAGAACCTGATGGTCACTCTGACAGAACTCCAGAGTTCCTCTGTGGAGATGGAAGAACCTTCCAGAAGAACAACTATATCTGCAGCTCTCCACCAATCAGGCCTTTATGGTAGAGTGGCCAGACGGAAGCCACTCCTCTGATGAAACCAAGATTGAACTCTTTGGCCTGAATGCCAAGCGTCCCATCTGGAGGAAACCAGGCACCACTCATCACAGTGAAGCTTGTTGGTGGCAGCATCATGCTGTGGGGATGTTTTTCAGTGGCAGGAACTGGGAGACTTGTCAGGATCAAGGGAAAGATGAACGGAGCAAAGTACAGAGAGATCCTTGATGAAAACCTGCTCCAGAGCGTTCTGGACCTCAGACTGGGGCGGAGGTTCACCTTCCAACAGGACAACGACCCTAAGCACACAGCCAAGGCAACGCAGGAGTGGACTTCATGACAAGTCTGTAAATGCCCTCGAGTGGCCCAGCCAGAGCCCGGACTTGAACCCGATCGAACATCTCTGGAGGGACCTGAAAATAGCTCCCCATCCAACCTGACAGAGCTTGAGAGGATCTGCAGAGAAGAATGGAAGAAATTACCCAAATACAGGTGTGCCAAGCTTGTAGCGTCATACCCAAGAAGACTTGAGGCTGTAATCGCTGCCAAATGTGCTTCAACAAAGTGCTGAATAAGGCGTCTGAATACTTATGTAAATGTAATATTTCAGTTACTTCTTTTTAATTACTTTGCAAACATTTCTAAACACCTGTTTTCACTTTTTTATTATGGGGTATTGAGCGTAGATTGATAATAAAAGTAAATGAATTTAATCCATTTTAGAATAAGGCTGTAACATAACAAAATATGGAAAAAGTGAAGGGGTCTGAATACTTTCTGAATGCAATGTACAGTATAGACTCATAACTTCATAGTCACTTTCACCAACTTTCTTTTAATCAAAATGCTTCTCACTGAAACTGAATTCAAATACTTAAATTATCATCATTGTCACTACGATGAGTGTAGCAGCCTGGTATTTAAGGCACCAGAATGGCATTGCCAGGACCATTGTTTCAGAGACATAAAACTCCCATTGCAGGTGTGGAATTTAATTTCAAGTGAATAAACAAATTTAGAATTTTAAAGCTTAAAGGTGATTGGAAAACTGCTGGATTGCTGTATTATCGTAGTGACATACTGTAGTCCCATTGAAGGGATCTGCAGGAAGCGCTGCCTCAAAGGCAACTAATATCATCAAAGAGCTCGCCAATTGGATTCAAAATTGGCTTTGAAAAAGGAGTCAAAGGGCTAGTTATATGAGTGGGTTATATCAAAAGCTTTATTAGAGGATTATATGTATGATTGGAGGCGTGTGACCTGTCTAGTGCCGGAAGAGTCGGTGCTGTGTCCACTGCTGTTTGTTTTCTACATTAATGATTTCGATAACAATATAGTTAACATTGTAGTTAGAGCCCTGAAGCATGTTGCAAAATAGAGAAATCTGGGAGCACAGGTGAGAGGTGGGGAATCAGGTTGAGAGTTGGTGAAGGTCGGTTTGGACAAGGTGGCTGAAGGGCCTGTTTCCGTGCCTTATGACTCTATGACTCGGTTTGTACTACTGTGTCCACTGTTATTATATACATTATACTCAACCATTGTGTACATTATACTACTGTTCTACTGAATACACTATGCTGTAATACATTATTCCTTATTATGGTATATGATATATACCCCAATATAAACGGTGCAACTGTATTCATAATCCCATCTATATTGCTGTATTAATCTGATAGCACCATTAAACAGCTGCCCAAGGCAAATTAGACTTAATTGACCCAAGAGCTTCAGTGTTCATTGTTCTCTCCATTAAGTGACAGGCCTGACTTTTCAGATCGAATCCTGTGATCTTCCCCATCCTAAAGTAGCTGAGAGTTTCTCAGCCTGGTTGCAGCTTCCAATCCCGTGTTCCGGATGACCACTAGCACAAGGACAATGAGTCACTGCTGAGGAAATAAATGTTTTCGTGCCCCTGAGATCACCATTATGTTTTGTTTAGACATCTTCATACTAAATGAGTTGAAATTTAGTTGAAGTTTCATCGATTTATTTTTCGACAGTTAGAACAACCATACAAAGTAATAAATTAAATTGCACAGGATCTTGGTGGGACTGCACCTTGGACACTATTGGTCTCTTCAGATATATCAAATAAACTTATTTTAGAGGGGAAAAAAAAGATATAAAGTGCTGGAATAACTCAGTGGGTCAGAGAACATGAATATTGAAGTTTCGGATTGGACAGTTCTCCAGACTGTTTTTAGGGAAGGAGTAAGCTAGAAGATAGGAGGAGCAAGACAAATTCAGAGGAAGTTTAGTGCTTCCAAATGCACCCTACCTAGGCAACTATTTGCATGCTAGCCACAGGAGCAAATCTACAATCACATAATACAATCGCTTCACACTCTTAAATCTCTGCTCCTACTGCAACATTTCTTAAACTATAATCTTCTTAAACTCCTCTCAGATCTGTATTCCCTTTATCATGTATCTGAACACTGTGGAGGGCTCTATTGTAATCATGTATTGTCTTTCCACTGACTGGTTAACATTCAACAAAAGCTTTTCACTGTACCTCGGTACATGTGACAATAAACTAAACTCAAACGCAAAGATTCCTGAGACTGATGTGAGGGGAGATTGAGCAAAGTGAGAGGAGATTTCATTTGATGGCATTCATTAGGCTCAATGCAGGCAGAATGTTTCCCCTGGCTGAGGCATGGACCTGGTCTCATCATACGGATGAACCATTTACGACTGAAAGGCGGAGAAAAGTTTTTATGTGGAGGATGGTGGATTCTGAAATTCTCTACCTAAGAGTGCCTAAGAGGGATCTCAATAGATTTCTGGATGTTCATGGAATAAAAGGATAAGAGGGTAGAGCTGAAAAAATACTCATGGTCTTGAATGGTAGAATAGATTTGAAGGGCCAAATGGCCGACTCCATTCTCAGGTCCAATGATATAAAATAAAATCAGAACGCAGCTCCCATTCAGTGGATCATTTTTTTCCTGCCTCCTCCCTCTGTAAGTGGATAGCCAGTAAAAAGCAGCAAATGCTGGAAAGGTGTAAGAAAGAACTGCAGATGCTGATTTAAATCGAAGGTAGACACAAAATGCTGGAGTAACTCAACGGGTGAAGCAACATCTCTGGAGAGAAGGAATGGGCGATGTTTCGAGTCGAGACCCTTCTTCAGGCTGGAAAGGCTTGCCTGCAACACCATTGCAGGCTCAGAGACCTGGACAACACAGAAAAACAATTATACATATATTCCACATTACATTTCTAAAAGAAAGAAAACTGCCAAAAAAGGAACCAATCAATGAATCAAATAATTACTTGTCTTCTCGTTGCCTTGTTTGTCTTAATCCTTTTGCAGAATTTTGCCGTCTGACTGACCCTTTTGGAACATACAACATTTTACTTTCACGATTATTTGCATCAGGAATAAGATCAACAGGTGTTCATCTTTTAAGACTTGTTTTAGAAAATCTCCAGTTTGCATGGTTCCCTAGAGAGGAGGAACAGGACATTAATCTCCTGTTAGCTGCCACAACTTTTCCCATGCAGTAGAGGTGGCCTGGGAAACCGAATACTTCCAAACTTAATTAACATAGCTCCTCCACTGTTTGTAAATATTCCTAACCATTTTTGGAAACAAACATAAACTTAAGGAACAGATGATAAGGCCAGGGGAAGTCAGTCATAATCATATTGATGGGATGGGGTAGACGTGCAGGGGTGACTGGTCTACTCTTGCTTCTACTTCAATAGTCCAATCGTGCTTCATTGTCACATGTGAACGGCACAGTGAAATTCTTTTTTGCACAGATCACACATGTACAAGTTGCCATTTTTTGGCACAATTTATAAAATATCCAAAGTCCAAATATCCAAAATATCCACACGCTTGATGTACTGGAGCGAGTCCCGATCCAGGTAAGCCCCAGGCTGTTGCAGGGCCACCTTGGTCGTCCTCAACCCACTTGGCCCGCGAACCGACGTCCCTCTCCTTGCCCAACCAACTTACTTTCTAATATTCTTATGCATGTTCTTATGCATAGTCTAACATCGGTAGTGGGGAAACTGCTAGAGTCAGTTATTAAAGATGGGATAGCAGCACATTTGGAAAGTGGTGAAATCATTGGACAAAGTCAGCATGGATTTACAAAAGGTAAATCATGTCTGACGAATCTTGTGGAATTTTTCGAGGATGTAACTAGTAGCGTGGATAAGGGAGAACCAGTGGATGTGGTATATCTGGACTTCCAGAAGGCTTTCGACAAGGTCCCACATAAGAGATTAGTATACAACTTAAAGCATACGGTATTAGGGGTTCAGTATTGATGTGGATAGAGAACTGGCTGGCAAACAGGAAGCAAAGAGTAGGAGTAAACGGGTCCTTTTCACAATGGCAGGCAGTAACTAGTGGGGTACCGCAGGGCTCAGTGCTGGGACCCCAGCTATTTACAATATATATTAATGATCTGGATGAGGGAATTTGAAGGCATATCTCCAAGTTTGCGGATGACACTAAGCTGGAGGCAGTGTTCGCTGTGAGGAGGATGCTAGGAGACTGCAAGGTGACTTGGATAGGCTGGGTGAGTGGGGCAAATGTTTGGCAGATGCAGTATAATGTGGATAAATGTGAGGTTATCCACTTTGGTGGCAAAAACAGGAAAGCAGACTATTATTTAAATGGTGGCCGATTAGGAAAAGGGGAGATGCAGCGAGACCTGGGTGTCATGGTACACCAGTCATTGAAAGTAGGCATGCAGGTGCAGCAGGCAGTGAAAAAAGCGAATGGTATGTAGCTTTCATAGCAAAAGATTTGAGTACAGGAGCAGGGAGGTTCTACTTCAGTTTGTACAGGGTCTTGGTGAGACCACACTGGAGTATTGCGTGCAGTTTTGGTCTCCAAATCTGAGGAAGGACATTATTGCCATAGAGGGAGTGCAGAGAAGGTTCACCAGACTGATTCCTGGGATGTCAGGACTGTCTTATGAAGAAAGACTGGATAGACTCGGTTTATACTCTCTGGAATTTAGGAGATTAAGAGGGGATTCTTATAGAAACTTACAAAATTCTTAAGGGGTTGGACAGGCTAGATGCAGGAAGATTGTTCCCGATGTTGGGGAAGTCCAGGACAAGGGGTCACAGCTTAAGGATAAGGGGGAAATCCTTTAAGACCGAGATGAGAAAGACTTTCTTCACACAGAGAGTGGTGAGTCTCTGGAACTCTCTGCCACAGAGGGTAGTTGAGGCCAGTTCATTGGCTATATTTAAGAGTGAGTTGGATGTGGCCCTTGTGGCTAAGGGGATCAGAGGGTATGGAGAGAAGGCAGGTACGGGATACTGAGTTGGATGATCAGCCATGATCATATTGAATGGCGGTGCAGGCTCGAAGGGCTGAATGGCCTACTCCTGCACCTAATTTCTATGTTTCTATGTTTCTATGTTCTGTGCTGACAATACCCTGCAATGAACCATAGCTTGGAAACCACTCAGGTTGCTTGGCAACATAACTCACTGAATAGTCACTTATATTGGAGGAAATCCTATTCCTTTGCCTTTGATACTAAGCTCAGCATTATCTTTGCGATAAACTAAGAAATAAGCTGTTAGTTGCAATGACATCTTTTCAGTCGACCTCAGAAAATGTATTTCCAAATCTACTCGTATTGTCCCAACTTCCTTCCTCCGTGGAATCCTCCCGTGTAAGGAGAGTGACCTCTTGTTTTTTTGATAATTCTATAGTCCCTAAATCAATATTTTATTTAGGTTTAAAAACGATGGATTACAAACTATCCACCACCTTAGATTCTAATCCCTTCTAAATGTCGTTATGGACGTCTCCCTGCCTCCCAAGCATTGTGCTGTACATATGGGGGGTTGCACTTGGACTTGATTGTGAGATATCTAGTTTAGGATCAGGAGGTCTGACAGTGGCAGTGATTTTCGCAGAGGTAGGCTACAGCCTGTGGTGTATCACCAGGGACAGTGTTGGGGCTCAGCTTTAGACTTTAGAGACTTTGGAGATGGAACACGGAATCAGGCCCTTCAGCTCACTGAGTCTGCACTGACCAGCAATAATCCCATACACTAGCACTAGGGACAATTTACAATTTTTTTAAACAAAGCCATTAACCTACGAACTTGTACGTCTTTGGAGTGTGGGAGGAAACTGGAGCACCTGGGGAAACCCCACACGGTCACAGGGAGAATGTACAAACGCCGTACAGGCAGCAGCCATGGTCAGGATTGACAGGAAGCAAAGGCTAGGAGTAAACGGGTCCTTTTTAGAATGGCAAAGTGACCAGTGGGGTACCGCAAGGCTCAGTGCTGGGACCCCAGCTATTTACAATATATATTAATGATTTGGACGAGGGAATTGAATGCAACATCTCCAAGTTTGCGGATGACACTAAGCTGGGGGGTAGTGTTAGGTGTGAGGAGGATGCTAGCAGGCTGCAAGGTGACTTGGATAGGCTGGGTGGGTGGGCAAATGCATGGCAGATGCAGTATAATGTCGATAAATGTGAGGTTATCCACTTTGGTGGCAACAACAGGAGGGTAGACTATTATCTTAATGTTGGCAAATTAGGAAAAGGGGAGACGCAACGAGACCTGGGTGTCATGGTACACCAATCATTGAAAGTAGGCATGCAGGTGCAGCAGGCAGTGAAGAAAGCAAATGGTATGTTAGCATTCATAGCAAAAGGATTTGAGTATAGGAGCAGGGAGGTTCTACTGCAGTTGTACAGGGTTTTGGTGAGACCACACCTGGAGTATTGCGTACAGTTTTGGTCTCCAAATCTGAGAAAAGACATTATTGCCATAGAGGGGGTGCAGAGAAGGTTCACCAGACTGATTCCTGGGATGTCAGGACTTTCATATGAGGTAAGACTGGATAGACTTGGCTTGTACTCGCTAGAATTTAGAAGACTGAGGGGGGATCTTATAGAAACTTACAAAGTTCTTAAGGGGTTGGATAGGATAGATGCAGGAAGATTGTTCCCGATGTTGGGGAGGTCCAGAACAAGGGGTCACAGTCTAAGGATAAGGGGGAATTCCTTTAGGACTGAGATGAGGAAAACATTTTTCACACAGTGGTGAGTCTCCGGAATTATCTGCTGCAGAAGGTAGTTGAGGCCAGTTCGTTGGCCATATTTAAGAGGGAGTTGGATGTGGCCCTTGTGGTTGTAGGGATCAGGGGGTATGGAGTGAAGGCAGGTACAGGATACTGAGTTGGATGATCAGCCATGATCATATTGAATGGCGGTGCAGGCTCGAAGGGCCGAATGGCCTACTCCTGCACCTATCGTCTATGTTTCTATTAACCCAGGTCTCTGGCACTGTAAGGCAGCAACTCTACCGCTGCACCACTCTGCTGCTCTGCATTCCACTGCAGGGTTTCTTCAAAGCAGGCAAAGGCAAAGCAAAGTTGCTTCACTATGCCGGTAGTCCACATTTTGTCATTTTTATCTCCAGCCTTTTGCAGATATGGGCACGGGTCAGGAACCAAGTCATCTTTGACTCGGCAAAATCACCTCACGTGAAACTGAGAGCATGAAGGCTGCAGTCGGGGTACAGGCACCAATTCCCTGTCGAGAAACACGCACCAGCTCAAAGCTGAGGTAATGAAATCTCTTCAGGTTTCGGTGTAGGGAAGTGTTAGCATGTGGCTTGCAATCAAAGCTATGAGCTGTCTCTGCTTACTTGTCTCCAGCAAGAAAAGGAACAATATTGTTCTTCTCTCTCCGAATAGAGAGTGTCAATAGCTTCCATTCTGCAGCTCTGGATGGTGCTTTCCAAGGCTCTGTAAAGATCTCCAGCTCCAGCCTGTAATAGTAAGATTAAACGAGAACTTACCAGTTCGAAGTTTGATCGTTATTTTATGAGGAGTAACGATGAGGGATTATGTGAAGAAGCCCCGCCTGGCGCTAGAACGGCATACTTCAAAGCAGCGGCATGAAAAACACAGAACACAATAGCTGGAGTAAGATAGTAAGGCTCATCATAGATTTAGAACTACCAGATGATCATTTATTTTATGAGGGTGTGGAGTGGAGGGCACGTAATCCCTCATCGTTACTCCTCATAAAATAACGATCAAACTTCGAACTGGTAAGTTCTCGTTTAATCTTACTATTTTACTCGGAGTCACGTGAGTGACTACGTGAAGATTTTGAAGCTTCTGTGTTTTCCATGTCGTAGAATTCTTCCATACGACAGTCCGACTAGGTTCAACACATACATGAGTAAAAACCTTTTACCAGACTAGTTTTAGTTCTTTCCATAAATCTTTTTAATGATAAAAGAACATATAATAACCCCCTTTTTTACATCTGGGGAAACCATACAAAGTGATAAAAGATATAAGTGATAACATAATCGATAATATCAATCGATAGTTGAAACAAAGCAGGTGATTATAGTGAACCCAACACCGCGTGTCCAAAGCCTGTCATTGTGTGAACAGGTTTATTGTAGAACTTTGAAAAACTTTCTTCTTTACACCACCCTGCGGTTTTCTAAAATGTGTTCGAGTGGTACGTCCTGTAACTTCGCCGCGGACGTAGCTGCTGCCCTGGTGGAGTGAGATTGAACACATCAGTGTCTACTCCTGCTAAAAGTAACACCTGTTTTAACCACCTTGAAATTGTTTGCATTGAAGCTTTTGTGTGTGGTTTCTTATGCGTAATCATTAATGTTTTTTTCATCACCTCGAAGAGTTTTGGTAACTTTTACATATTGATTCAAATGTTTAACTACACACAACGTTGGATCAATAGGGTAAGCTTGAAACATTACCTTTGCTCCAGTTCTCCCTGGTCTGCTTGTGTTTGATCAGATCGTAAAATAGAACACAATGTTATCTGCAGCCACATGCATACAGTCTAAACATAGCATTTGTAATGTTTGCACCCTTTGAGCTGAAACCAATGCCATTAACATTACTAATTTAAATGTTAACTTTTCCAATGACAAACTTCGATTGGAGTCCATTGCCTAAGTAAAGTAAGTACAATGCTGACATCCCAAATTTCTGTATATCTTGGTTTGGGTGGATTTTTGTTAAAGATTCCTTTCATAAATCTGGATATTAATGGATGTGATCCAATTGATTTCTGGTCAGAGATTTGTCCTAAATAAGATGATAAGGCACTACGTGCACTATTAATGGCACTATAACTTAAGTGCTGTTCAAAATGCAACTCGGCAAGGAACTCCAATATGTTTGCAATGTTCACAGTATGATAGGATATATTTGATTGTCTACAAAAATTTTCCCATTTCTTTATATGTGTCATATATTGTCTCTGAGTGCTTTCTCGCCATGATGCGACTATACTATCCATAGTTCTATCCGACAATCCAAGCTCTTGTAGTGGTCTGGTCAAAACCTGCAGATTAACAAATTCATATAAGCATGTAATGGATGAATTTCTTTGGTTACTGGTTTTATCAATAAATCACTGCTGCTAGGAATTGACATATATGGTTCTTTAATCATGTTTTAACATCAATGGGAATCATGGTTGTGTCGGCCAATTTGGAATCACCAATAATCCTGTGGCAGAATCTTGTTCTATTTTCTTCAGACATTGCTGAACCAGAGCAAATGGCGGAAAGGCATAAAAGAACATATTCCCCCAATGTAGTGAAAAAGCATCTACTGCTACTGCATCTGGATCTGGTTCCCAAGACACATATTTAGGCAATTGATGATTTAATCTTGATGCAAACAGATCAATGTCTGGTAACCCATATTGAATCACAATTTTACTGAAAAATTACTGGGTTCAACATCCATTCTGTGTTGTCTTTAAACACCCTTGATCTATTGTCTGCCACCACATTGTCTTTACCTGGGATGTAATTTGCCGAAATCCAAATTTGGTGCTTAATACACCACTGCCATATCTGATTGACCAAACAATCACATGATACCGATCTGACTCCACCCATGTGATTAATATATGCAACAGCTGTTTTATTGTCTAATTGTATCAGTACATGCAGATTCTTTTTTGTAGAACAACAGGCTTTTAACCCATAAAATGCTCCCAATAATTCTAAATAGTTTATACCATATGTTTGGAGAAACATTTCCTCTTGGACAGTCCATCTGCCCCCACAGCTAGTAAATGAATCTGTCGCCCCCCCATCCGAGAGCACTAGCATCTGTTTGTAAAATTACTTCAGGCTGTTGTATCAGAATGTTTTTAGCAGCTTGTGGGACATTTTCAATCCACCATTGTAATTCTAATAAAGCTTCTTTTGTTAATTGCATAGGCCTATCAAAATGGCCTGCTCTCTTTTTTAGAGCTCTTATTTTGTCCCTTTGAAGGTTTTGGTAATGTAATGGACCAAATTCTACTGCAGGAAATGCTGCTACTAATTTACCAATAACCTTTGCTACTTCTCGGATGGAGGGATAAGGTTTGTGAATGAGACCCCTACAGGTCATTAAAATATCATCAATCTTATCTGTTGGCAAAGTTACTAACATAGTAACTGAGTTAATCACAAACCCCAAATAGTTAATTGACTGTGCTGGCTGCAGCTGGGACTTAATTGGATGAATCAAGAAACCTAACTTCTCAAATAAATTTTTAGTTGCTGAAACTGATTTTTCAGCTGATTCCTGATTACTATTGATGATTAAAATGTCATCCAGATAAGCCATAATGATGTGCTTTTGTGCTCTTAATTGTGCTAAAGCTGGTTTCAACAGCTTTGTAAAGAGCCTGGGAGCTGAACTTAACCCATTTGGTAAAGCTTTGAATTGCCACAGCTGTCCCAGCCAATTAAATTTTAAATATCTTCGAAAGAACTGATGTATCGGTACTGAATAGTACGCATCCTTTAAATCAATTGTAGCCATATAACAACCTGCTGATATCAAATGTCTTGTAGTGTTGAATGTTTCCATCTTAAAAATGTTTATACTCGACAAATGTATTAAAGTTTGTAAGGTCCAGAATAATTCTGCAACCACCATCTTTTTTACTTCTTGGAAATATATTTGACACAAATTGATGTTTTATGTTCAACAGTTTTTTCAATAACACCTTTTTTTAAACAATTTGTCAATTTCCACATTAATTTCTGCCTCTTCAATTGCAGAAAACATGAAACCATAAGCAGGTTTATTTTGTACCGGAGAGTTAACACCTTCTTTAAATGTTATAGTAGCTCCTGAAACTGTTTGTAAAATAAACCGATCAGATGTGATGGCAAGCCATTCATCATAAAACATTTGTAATCTCCCTCCAACTGGAGATTTGTCCACAGTTTCTTTAAGAATAGAATACATTTTTTGTACCTCTCCATATGAACGTGGTGGTCTCCTTCTCCCCGTATACGGGTGAACATTAGGCTGTGTCGGATGGTAATATTTTCTTATCATATTCCTGCCTCTGTTTACAAAATCAAATCCCCTTCTTGACGAAAAATACCTTTTTTGTCCAAAACCGAAAGGTCTCATGTGGCTACACAAAAAGCTGGAGAAACTCAGCGGGTGCAGCAGCATCTAAGGAGCGAAGGAGATAGGCGACGTTTCGGGTCGAGACCCTTCTCATGTGGCTAATAGATTTAGCCTCTTCATCCATTTCTCTTATTTGCTTAGGCAGGTTCTCTCCAAATAGATAACCAGGAGCTTGAACACCACTTGATCGACACAGACCTGCAAACCTTGGATGAAATATGGGTCGAATTGCAATTTTCCTCATACAATTAATTTCATAGAAGGAATTGCACAATAAGCCCAAAGTATCTTTTTGGATTTTAACCATTTCCGACCCCTCCTTTTGCCTTCCAAAAGCAGTAATGGCTGAAAGCTGAAATCAATTTGAGGATTCTTTGAAATCTTATTTCTTGTCCTCTCATGCCTGGAGTCATAGGGGTCCATATAGACGGATTAACCGTAGGTACCTTCAATGAGGTGCAATTTTCCGGTGCTTTATATAATTCTGCTGTTTCAATCATCACAGAATCTTGAAGTTGGTGAGATACCATATAATTAATACTGGCAGCTAGGTTTTCTTCCATAGCCTCACCACTTCCTTCAGATATAGCAAAATCTTTTGCCATATCAGGCACATCTGGCCTCATCTTTTTTATTTGTGGTGTGCACTCATAATCCACATCACCACTTGCAGGGTCTGTCTTTTGCAGCCCTGATACACTTGGAATTATATCCAATGAGACTTCCCCCGCCCTTAATCCTGGGTCTGGAGTTTCAAATTCCCAATTTGGCACATAGCCATATTCTGTATATTCAAACCCCTCGGGGTTATTTTGGGAAACTTCTGGGTACTGTGACCCTTGTCTCATTATATTTTGGAGTACTTTCTCCATATGTTCCATTTTTAGCCATATAGCTTTATTATCCGGAGGACTTTCATTATCAGAGTCATTATCAGAAACCACGGGCCTCACGGATTTCTTTTACTTTTTCTAGGAACATTTCCTCCGTGTTTGCATTTCTGGAGAAATTATAGTCTCACTAACGGGTGAATCAGCGGCCACCGGTATTGGAACCGGATCCGCACTAAACTCTTGTCCCGACTCTTTAGCTTCACCCCGGGACGATCTTTTTACCCGCGAAATTTTTCTTTGAGACTTTTCCATTTTCCTTTTTTATTATCTGTCTAAATCAGTACGCCAGCGTGACTCTGATTTTAAATTTTACTTTCTCTTTTGCTGGTTCTACCAGCGTAATGTCTTTTTTAGAACGTCCCCTATTTTCCTTGCACTTACCTGCGGGTCCGTTCCGGCCGCTGCGCTCTGCAGCCCTTGCTTCTGCCGTCAGCGTCGACGTAATGCCGTTCTAGCGCCAGGCGGGGCTTCTTCACGTAGTCACTCACGTGACTCCGAAGTAAAATTGGTATTCTTATCCCACAGTCACTGGCATTGCAGTCCTGGCCATGCTCTGCGATTGCCTTTATGGCAGGAGCAGTTAGCAATTTTCAGTGAGGATGTCAGAAGGAAAGACAGATGCCTCACACATTGCTCGTTGCGGAGGATTAGAGGGGGGAATTGCTCCTCGGACAATATATACAACTGTCGCTGGGTCCTTTCTCCCTGCCTCTTACAGCAGCTTTTCCTTTTCTTTGTGGCTTCTGCTCATTCCCCTACCAGATCAGCAAGGTGTCAGCAACCAGCAATCACTTCCCACCCACTTCCACAACTTGATTCAATGATGAAAAGCACCAAGTTTGAGTATTGATGAAAATCCAGACCATAAGCTTACATTGATGGTCCCTTTCAGTAATACTTATTGAATCCTTCCCTATTGATGAATCGTTCAGTATAAGCGGTGGGGCAAGAGCTGACAAGAGTTACGCGGATACAGGTAAGGAGGGATTAATTGGCAGATAAGTTTGGTGGGGGAGAGAAGGGTAGAGATGGTAACCAAGAAGGGAGTGATATGTAAAGAGAAAAAATTGTGCAAATGATGGGACTGATCAGAAAGGATCGTAGGGAACAGTGTAAAAAAGACATTGGCATTGATCCAGCCCATTCTCTGATTACTCTAACCAAAGGCAACGTTCACATTGTAAATTCCCAAGAATTTATCCATAAATCTGTGATCTCACTAAGCTTTGAGAGCATAGTGAGCAGTTAAATCCAGCAGAACAATGACAGTGTTCAGTTCTCTCTGGTCTGTATTTGACCTGTATCCACGAACAAAGAAATATGACAGCTTGGTATTGGTGAACTTTGTTACTCTGTCATTTGTCAAATTAATAGGTTGCTGGATCATACATTCCCCTCTCATTTACTGTACTTAAAAACTCATTGTTTCCCTTCCTTTCTCTGAATGTATGGTGTTAAATGGTGACTGTGTGAGCAGACTACTCAGGTTTATAAGGGAAAGCTTAAAAAGTAATAGTATTCAATTTCTGGTGTGTTATCAACCTAAAATGCTTATATAATTGCCGGCTCATGAGGTTTTGCTCTTGCATTAATAATATACCCTCTTTTTGACCTCTGAATACAGTGAACTGTTTCCATTGCCCTAAGGATGCAAGTGATTTATGCTGATAGGAATTTCTGGCCTTAAGGGACCAGGCCATCTTATTGAGAGCTCTACTAAAGGGCCTGTCCCAGCAGCATGCAACTCCATGCGATGAGCGCGACCTAATGTGGTTGCTTGTGCCGTCCGGCGTCGCGGGGCCGGTCCCACTTCGATCGCCGGAGCCGTGCGGAATTGTGCGGAGTTCGTCGCGACATCGCGTGGGACTCCGAAAAACTGAACATGTTCAAAAATTCCGCGCAGCAACGGCTTGTCGGCTCAGTCGCCTCGACACATTACACACCGCCTCAACGTCGTGCCTCCGTGACCCTCTCTGTGTGTGCCTCTGTGCCCCTCTCTGTGTGTCCCTCTCTGTCCTGGCGAACTTACCTTTAAGACTTCGCTCCAAGTTCGCCTCACTTTGCGCCGCGTTGCGCCACTCACCCCACCACCGCGCGGCCCTCGCTGCTGGTTTGGTCGCGCTCACCGCATGGAGTCGGATGTTGGTAGGACAGGCCCTTTAGGCTCAGGTTAACATCTAATGTGCCATGATATCAGCCTTATTTATTTGATGATGTTGAAGTGTAGGCACTGTTGTAATGTAGGAAAATTGGCAGCCAACTTGCACACAGGAAGACTCCAGAAACACAATTGTGAAATTGACCTGGCCATCATTTTCTACTGTTGATTAAGGGATGCATATGGTTCACCACACTGGAGAGAATCTCACTCTTTCTTAAAATGGCTCCCCAGGATATTTTAGCATTAACCTGAGCATTAAGATTTGACATCTGACATTTACGTTAGTGGGATAACTTTGAACTAATGTGAATAGGTGATTGATGGTTGGCATGAGCTCAGTGGGTGTGCATGTGCGTATGTGAATGCCTGTGTGCGTTAAACTGGGTGTGCATGTGCGTATGTGTATGCCTGCGTGCGTGTGTGAGTGCATGTATATGTTTGTGCGTGATCAATTTAATAAATGGGTCAACCAACCATGCAGAATACACACCAATACCGTTTGCTTTTTTCAAATGTTCAAGGCAAAGACAGAAGTACTACAAACAATGCTTTAACATCTTTCTCACCCCCACATTGTTTATGGGAAGTACAATCTACAAAATACAGTATTTGTGGTTTATAATGTGGCCAATATCTGACGCTGGTGAAAGAGATCTTCAGAACACCAGACAGCAATTTAATCATTTCTTTTCCAATAACAGATAAATAGAAACCATTACCTTGCATAAAAATTTATTGTCACATTCTGAGAGATTTAGAAGGTTCAGAATTTGCTGAATTTGAAATGCGCTGCCAGATTTACACTTGGAATATTCAATTAGGGAGAAATAGATTTTAAGACCCGAGTAAAAACTAAGGAACAGGTCAGCGTCCATGGTGTTAAATGGTGGAACAGTCTTGATGACCAACTGGTCTACTGCTCTTATATTTTATGTTCTTACACAAGCATATGATATAATTGTGCAGCAAAATATTCATATCACATTAATGTTAACTGGTTCCTATTTCAGTTTGAAAATGCAAACAAAGCAAATTCATTCATGCTAGGTTAACAAAGAGGTTCTTTGATTCCTCCAGGTTGCTTTGACAGTTTACTCAAAATGATGATCAATTATGTTCTGTTACTTCAGTAGGTTCTTTGTCTGCACGTTATCAAATCACAGAAAATAGTCAGTTATTTAATTCTATTCCACAAAGTTAAATATACATTGATACCTTTCAGAGATTACTATTGTCTTGTGTCACTTGTACCGAGATCTTGTTTGACATTTGTGCAGCCATGGGTTATAGTGGAGAACAATACTGGCCCTTATTTCTACCAAGTATACAGAATTCAAGCCACTACAAACTGACCCTCTGTTGGTGAGGGTGTTTGAGGAAAATATTCAACTCATTCCGAGATCAATTATAAGCCAAACCCTATGCAAATGGAGCAACAAACAAATTGCTGGTGGGTGTCAGCCCTAAATATCAACAATTCCTTTTCCTCCCCAAGGATGCTGCTCAACTCATTGTGTTCCTCCAATATATTGTTTATTGCACCAGATTCCAGCATCTGTTGTCTCTTGTATCTCCAATACAAATGGAAGCCTGTTCAGGTATGAACTGAAAACTTGAACCCAACCCAAGCCCTATAATACTTCTAACACCCAACCTTACTCTGCAGTTCATGCATGAGTTGTTAGCCTAACTACAGAATTTCTCTCAAGTTAATTTCAGCTCTTTTCATAAGTGGATCTCACGTGCTCAGTATTTGCAGTGCAACTTTCCCCACCCTCTATCCATTCTGCATGGTGGTGCAGTGGTAGAGCTTACAGCGCCGGAGACCCGGGCTCAATCCTGACTACAGGTGTTTGTCTGTACGGAGTTTGCACGTCTCCCTGTGACCTGTTTGGGTTTTCTCTGGGATCTCTGGTTTCCTCCCACAGTCCAAAGACATACAGGTGTGCAGGTTAATTGCCTTGGTATAATTGTAAATTGTCCCTAGTGTGTGTAGGATAGTATTAATGTTGCGGGGATCGTCAGTTGGCATGGACTCAGTGGGCCGACGGGTCTGTTCTGCGCTGTATTTCTAAACTAAACTAAGCCCCTCCGCATCCTCCACCAACCTCCATCCGCACCCCTTTCACCAACCCTCACCTTCAACAACTCCTCCATCCGCCCTCCCCCTGCATCAACTCCCACCTCCCTCCATCTCAACCAACCCCTCCTTCTCCCTTTTCACCAACCTTCCATCAATCACTCTACCATTCACCTCCCCCTCCCCTCACACACCCCCACCCACATCACTGCCTTCTATTCAGTCAATACTGGCTGCATAAAGAGAACATACTCCACCCTGCAAATTCTCTTTTCTCACAGAACAATGGGCTAGCTAAACATTCATTCCAAATAAAGGCAGCCTTTGAATCAATAGTTACATTTATTTCTATAAGATAAATGAATAAACAGAGATGGGAGATTGCAACCTTCACGCGGTCCGCCCTGTTTCGACGAATGCCAGAACAGCAAAGACTCAATTATTTGCTTGGTTGGCCCAGGACTCATCTTCATCCTTTTCCATGTTTCATTGCCCTTCCACACCTCCCCACCCCTCCACCAATTGGCCACCCTACCGGACTGTTGAGGCATCATATTCTGGAATCTCCTACCCAAAACATCTGAATAACCCTTCTTAAATTCTACCTCCTTCACTCACCTAGTCTAATGTCATTTCTATGATCTGGGATCAGAGTTTATTGACAAATTCTTGCAAATGAATTTAAAGTCGCTGCATGAATCCAATGGAAAGAAAAAAAAGATGCTGGAAATATGGAACACAAAAGAGAGTAGCTGTCAGAGGAAATGGTTGAAGCAGGTACAATAACAACAGTTATAAATCATTTGGATGGGTACTTGGATAGGAAAGGCTTGGGGGTATTGAGGCCAAATGCTGGCAAATAGGACCAGTTTAAACAGGGTATCCTCGCCGATATAGAGTTGGGATGAAGGGCCTGTTTCCGTGCAGTATGACTCCATGACTCTGTGACAAACAAATTGCTGGAAACACTGGAAAAGGTCTAGCAATCTCTGTGGAGAGGGAAACAGGGTCAATCTTTCAGATTAATGACCACTCATCAGAACTAGGAAATTTTAAGACAAACTGGTTTTAAGATGCAGAGAAGGAGCACAGAGCAGGGGCAAAAAGAGCAAAATGGAAGGTCTTTGATCGAGTGGAAATCAGGAAGATTAAATGCCATAAGGTGATGGGTGAAAGATGATGCAAAAGGGATTAGTAACGCACAAGAAATCACTCTGAAGGAGGCAGATATAGCAGATACTGACCGTTATCCAAAATGACCAAAGGGTAATGCCATCGCTCACTGAAAATGCTGATTACCTTAAATTATGAAACAATGTCAAGTTCTGAAGGCATAGTAGGGTGCTGTTCCCCAAGCTTACATTGAGTTTTGCTGTAAGAGTGTCGGAGGCCAAAGACAGAGAGATCATAGTGGGAGTGCAACCGAGAATTAAAATAAAGGGGAATGGGAGCTCAGCTTCACATTAGACTGAAGGCATGTGTCCAGGAAGCAGTCACTTAATCTCTTAATTGTTTCCCTAGCGTAGAATGGCCTGAATTGTGATCAACAAAAACAGGATGATAAATTAAAATAAATACAAGCAAATCACTACCACATAAGGACACTACCTTTTTGGCTTCTGCATGGTGGGAAGTGTGGAGGTAAAAGAGCAGGGGTTACACTTGGATAATGTGGAGGCTGTAGGGATTTATTAACATTGGCATCAGCACAATCATCGTGGGCTGAAGGGCCTGTTGCTGTGCTGTTTTACGTTCCATGAACCCACCCTTCTGCCAATCATTTTAAACCCACTGGAGCAGCAGTAGCTTTGTTAGCTGCTAGAATTTTTTTTTCTAAATGTCAATGACATTAAAACCCAATAAAAAATAAAATTCTTAAAACTTTTTAAAAAAATCAACCAAAAATAATTAAATTGGTAAAAACATTAAACAAACATAACTAGATTGAAGGCCAACATGCAGATGAAACAAGTAATAGTAAGATTAAATGAGAACTTACCAGTTTGAAGTTTGATCTTTATTTTATGAGGAGTTACGATGAGGGATTATGTGAAGACCCCGCCTGCACGCATGCGCGACATTCTTCAAAGCAGTGGAGTGAAATCACAGATACCAGAGTGACTAATATAGTAAGATACGAGAGAACCTCCTTACCAGTTGATCTTTATAATAGAGGGTTTTGGGAGCGGAGGGCACGTAATCCCTCATCGTAACTCCTCATAAAATAAAGATCAAACTTCAAACTGGTAAGTTCTCATTTAATCTTACTATTTTACTTCGGAGTCACGTGAGTGACTACGTGAAGATTTCAAAGCTCTGTGATTTCATGCCCTGGAACGAGTCCATGCTTACACCCTGCCATGCTAGGAAAAAAGAGGATGAATGTAATTCAGTCATGACACCGTGCTGAAAAACAAAGAAAAGGTATTTATTCATACCTAACAGTATGCCCCACATTGGGTAATTTATTTTACAGAACTCAAAATTTTTCCTGCAAACGTGTCAGGAACGGCTACGGGTTTATTATAAAAGCATTGAAAAGTTTGTTCATTGCTCCAACCCGCTGTGGCAAGGATGTGGTCCAAAGGAACTTCCATCATCCTAGCCGCCGATGTAGATGCCGCCCTGGTGGAGTGAGATTTGAAAACATTAGTATCCACCCCTGCTGCATCTAAAACCACCCTTAACCATCTGGATATGGTTTGCGCTGTGACCTTATGGTGAGGGCGTTTATGGCTTATGAGTAAAGCTCTCTCCGTGCCCCTTAGAGTCTTGGTGACTTCTATGTATCGTAAAATATGTGTCACAATGCAGAGCCGACTATCTGCAGGATAGGCCAGAAACTCTAATTTTTGGCCAGTGGACCCAGGTCGGTCTTGTTTGTGTAACCCCTGTATAAGAAAAGTTATCTTGCCACTTGTGATATACATGACGTCCATATTTAGCTTGTGTAAGGACTGGACCCGTTGTGCTGTTACAAGTGCCATTATCATTACCATCTTGTATGTTAGTTTATCCAGCGTGAGCCCCGATATGGGTGTCCATCCTCGTAACATAGTTAATACTATGCCTATATCCCATGTATGGGTGTATCTGGGCCTGGGGGAATTAGAATTAAATATACCCCTCATAAGTTTAGATACTAGTGGGTGTGATCCTATAGCCAAGTGATCACTCCCTCTGCCCAGATAATTAGAAAGGGCACTTATTGCACAATTAATGGCACTGTAACTCAATCCTTCATCGAAATGAAGGGTGGCCAGAAACTCCAGTACTTCAGTGATGGTGGCTGAGTCATATGTAGTGTTCGTCCTGGTGCAGAACACTTCCCATTTTCTAACATATGTCAGGTACTGTTTCCTCGTGGACTCCCTGCAAGATGCTGAGATGTCATTGATCGTCCTATCGGAGAGTCCGTATCCCAGGAATGGCCTGCGAATCTGCAAATCTGGATGCAAAAAGGACGATATCTGGTGTCCCATACCGTTCTATAATATCTGTAAACACTTTCCGATCCAACATCCATTCAATGTTGTCGTTGAATTTACGTGATCTGGTGTCTGCCACGGTATTTAGCATACCTGGGAGGTAATTGGCTGAAATCCAAATCTCTCTTTCCAGACACCAGTGCCAGATATTATTAGCCAATTCATCACATGATATCGACTTTATTCCTCCCATATGATTAATATAGGCCACCACTGTGGTATTATCAATTTGTAACCGTACATGCATCTGGTGCGTATCAGAGCAGTAGGCTCTCAGTCCACAAAATGCTCCCAGCATTTCTAAATAATTAATCCATACTGCTTTAAACAGGGTTAATTCTTGTGTACTCCATCTGCCACCACAACTTGTGATGGTATTAGTTGCTCCCCAACCTTTAGCACTGGCCTCAGTTTGTAATGTAACCGAGGGGTTCATGATAGTGATGGGGTTAGAACAATGCTGAGCATTTTCTATCCACCATTTTAATTCTGATTTTGCTTTCTCTGGTAGTTCCATAGGCCTATCGAAATGGCCTGCATGATTTTTGAGAGCTGAAATTTTTGCTCTTTGCAGATTTTGATAATGGAGAGGTCCACATCGTGCTGCTGGGAACGCAGCCACTAATTTTCCAATCACTCTGGCTACTTGCCGAATAGATGGTTCCCTGATGCCAGTGAGGCTTTTGCATGCTATCACCAAGTCTGTTACTTTGTGTAGTGGCAAGGTGATAGACATTCGAACTGAGTCAATAGTGAAGCCCAAATAATCCATTATAGTGGAGGGTTCCAATTTTGATTTATCTGGATGTATGATAAATCCCAGAATTTGAAAAAGATGTTTTGTGGCTGATACTGCCAATGTAGCCATTTCCAAATTCTCACCTACAATGAGAATATCATCAAGGTACGCATCTTTAAGATCGATGCAAGCCATGTAGTACCTGTCAGAAATCAACTGTGTGACAAACGTGTCCATTTTGAAATGGGTATACTGAATGTAATTATTTAGTTCGGTCAAATCTATAATGATGCGGCAACCGCCATCTTTTTTATTTTTTGTAAATATATTAGATACGAACTCTTGAGATTCCCTGATTGTCTTCTCAATTACCCCTTTATTGATTAATCTCAACAGTTCAGCATGGCCTGTTGTTCTCTCTTTTTGTGAAAGTGTGAACTTCCGGCTAGGCGTTTGTAACCCTGAATATTTCCGAGTATGTAAGTATCAGATGTAAAAGTGCTCCACACATGATGAAACAAGTGCAACCGTCCACCAATTTTTGATGCATCTAAACATGCAATGTTTTTGAGACAACCAGACCCACCTACCTCCATGGTTACCGCCGGTGTTGTGTGTGTTGTCTCTGCCCTTGTTTCTTCTGATGTTGTGTTGCTTCGTTGTGGGGGTGGCGCATTTTCCAAGAAGGCCGGGCTGGGCCATGGCCTAAAAAAGACCGCTGTGCAGGTGGACCGGCCCTCGAGCTTTCACCACCAGGTGTTCTTTCATTGTATCGATGTCTGGTGGTTGTGTAGGGGTGCTGCCGCTGTTGATAGTGAGATTTAGAGGTGTTTGGCACCTTGATCAGGCCTATGGCCCTGGCCTCTTCATCTAATTCTTTCACCTGCTTCGAAAGGTTGTCCCCAAACAGCAAATTTGGCGGCTGAGCACTACTGGTCCTGCATAATCCCGCAAATTTGGGATTAAGTACTGGTTTAATGATGCTCTTCCTATAGTTGTTGATTTCAAACTGAGTATTACACAGTAATACTAGAGCATCTTGTAGCTCTTCTGGCAACTCCACCCCATCGGCTGTTCTGGTCACTGCTGTGATCCCTGCAGCCAGTAGTTTGAGGATCCTCTGTAGCTTCACCTCCTGGCTTCTTATAGATGGGCTCAAGTTGCCCCAGATGGGGTTGTTGACTGCTGGAACATTAAGAGAATTGCAATTCTCTGGAGCAAGGTATTTCTAAGCCGTGGAATTAATGGCTTGCTCCTGCAGCTGGTTTGTAGCCATGTAATTTATGCTGGCTGCCAGCTTTGGATGTATGGGCAGTCCTTTCTGTGTTGGCATAGCATGTTTGTTTGCCATGCCCAGTAGTTCTTCTGGCACCCCTGACACAGATGACTGTTCAGCCATTGCCCCTTCTTCAGGGTCAGCCCAACTCTGACCCCTAATGCTCCCCTGCGAAGAGGGTGAGACATTTGGCAGTCCTTGTAAGGATGCTGCCGTGGGTCTGCGAAGAGACCCACTGTGACTCTGCCCCTGCATAAGCAGGTCACGCTGGAGCAACTGCTCCACCATCCGCTCCAAGCGGGAAAGTCGCCCACCGTCGCTATCCGCGAACGGGGTGTCTTCAGGTCCGGACCCAGCTGAGTCAACGGCCCTGTCCGACTTCCGGGTGACTTTGCCGCTGGGCCGCGGCGTACCTTCGGACTGTAGCGGCGGGAAGTCGGGAACTGCTGGTAGCACCTGCAGCTCTAGAGAAACGGCACGCTGCTGGCTGCTTTCCATAGCAGCTGTTCTCCTCCCGACTGTCGCTTCCGCAATGCATTTGATATGTCGCGCATGCGTGCAGGCGGGGTCTTCACGTAGTCACTCACGTGACTCCGAAGTAAAATTAAGACAGTCTATTAGCCTTTATTACAGGAGGATTTGATTACATTAATAAGGAAGCATTATTGCAATTGCATGGGGCATCAAAGGGAATGCACCTGAAGTAGTGTGCACAGTTTAGTCAGTACCAATGGAAGGATGTTTGTGCTGGACAGGATGTGCAGCGATGAAGAGATTGAGTAGACTGGGACTCTGTACCCGAGAGTTTGGAAGAACAAGAGATCTCATCCAAACCTACAAAATATTTAACACAGCCGAGATGCAGGAATGATGTTTTTCCCTGCTTGAGGAATCTGGGAACAGGGACCCAGCCTCAGAAGAAGGAGAATTTATTTCACTCAGATGCGAGTGTACTTGTGAAATTCACTCCCTCAGAAAGCTAATTCGGCTCAATTGTTGCATTCATTTAAATCAGAGCTTGATAAATTTCTGGTGATTAAGGGAATCAAGGGTTATGGGGATAGAGCAGGAAAAAGGCATTGAAGGGGAAGACCAGACATGATATTGATGAATGGTGGCACTGGCTGGGAGGGCCAGATGGATATCTCCTCGTCTTAGATCTATTGTTCTATGTTAACAAATTTTCTTTTGGGCATTGTCAGCCAATGTTGACCTTGACAGTGGACATCCTGGGGATTCCAGCAACGGGTGATGGAATGCAGCCAACAAGATGAGTGTCAAGTCAAACTGTAATGAAAGGACAAATGCTAAATTAAAATCACAAGCGCACAATAGTAGGAAAAGAGCATATACCGTACAGGTGAAATTGACTTAAAAGGGGAGGAGTGCGGTGTATGTAATAGAAAAGGTATTACCTGCCTCCAAGTTAAAGGGGGAGGAGTGTTAGGTATGGGATAATTAGGATAAGTAATTGGTGTCTTGTGATGTCTGGGGCAAATACGCACGAGCAGAAAAAGACTGGAGGTGGCATCCTGCAGAAGAGAAGCTTGTATGATTCCTTCCGTGTCCGAGCCTTTATTCAAGACTGTTCAAAGCATCCGAATACACAACAATTGGCGACGAGGATAAAAGAACGAAGATAAGAACAAGGCCAGCAAGAAGAATCGAAAACAAAAGTTAAAAATAGAAGTAGTATTTGGAAACAAGTGGAACAGCACCAAGCCAAATGGTTTTGAATTGGCGCCAAAAAGGAAAAAGGTAGAAACGGGAAGTAATAGCTCAGAGAAGAGCTAGGAAAACAAGCAGGGGCAGTAAGGGCCACCAAGCATGGTGTCAGCTTACCTGGAATGTATCCAGGGCTGTGCAGCCCACAGCTAGGCCCAAGCAGCAGGCACAGACGTCGGGTGGGGGCCTAGTACCGTGAAGGCCACGGACAGGTCCAGAGAGCCACCGACAGAGGCTGAGTCTTCATCCCAACTGGGAACAGTCAACCCGGTGGGGGGAGAAAACAGAGAAAGCCCGGTTGGGATCAGAGTCAGCCCGACCGTGAACAGAAAAGCGGACAGGCCCTCGAGAGAAGTTGACTTGCGGCTAAAACTTGAACAGTATAATCTAAGAGACTGTCCTAAAAACTGCCGCGATCGCCAGCAAAGGCATGCAGGACTGATTATCTACAGCACCCAATTAGCAGCCGGCTTTTTACCTACTAAAAGACTAAACTGTTAAATACCTTAAGACCTACAACATCCAAATGCCTTCAAAGTAATGGCTGAAGCAATAAATCAAGTGGAACTGTAAATTAATTGCTGAATCTGCCAAAATAAAAAGGGGGATAAAAAATGGAAACAAAGTGTTTGGTCATTGAGTGAAATACAGTTCATCATATCGGGGTGGATGAATCAGTTCCCTTTCAAGTGGGGAATCTGCACAAAAACATTAGAAGACTTGACAGTGAGAACTCACCATTTGTTTGTCGTCCCTCATATGGATACAGGCTTGCTATTCCCAAGGGATATACAGGAGAAAAATGAAAATCCAAGCTACATTTCCAAGAAATACACATTTCCAAAAGTAATCTGTCACCTTTAATTTGTAATTTTTATCTTTTCCTAATTACTGTACATGGAACATAGAACAGTCGAGCACAGGAATAGGCCCTTCGGCTCACAATGTCTGTTGCAAACATGATGCCAAGTTAAACTAATCTCCACTGTCTGTATGTGGTTGATATCCCTTCATAATCAGGTGTCTGTCCAAAGGCCTCTTAAATACCACTATCATATCTGCTTCCACCACTGGTAGCATGTGCCAGGCACCCATTACTCACTGTGTAAAGACCTGTTCCACACATCTCCTTTAAACTTTCCCCTCTGACCTTAATTAAATCAATCTTTGACATTTTCACCCTGGGAAAATGTTCAGTCATCCGACCCTATCAATGCTTCCCATAATTTTATATACTTTTATCAAGTCTCCCCTTAACTTCCGACACTTCAGAAAAAACTATCCAGCTTGTCCATCTTCTCCTTATTGTTAATATCCTCCAATTCAGAGTGCATCCTTTAGACGTTAGACTTGACTTTAGAGATACAGCGTGGAGATAGGCCATTCAGTCCACGTGACCAGCGACTACCCTATACACTAGCACTACCTTATACACTAGGGACAATTTACAATTTTCCAGAAACCAATTAACTTACTTTGGAGTGTCGGAGGAAACCATGTGATCTCCCTATCCATCTGCTCCTGGCCTGGCCTAGATGGCCATTCACGGGTCCAGGCAGCGGACAGTCCACGGCCGCACCAGGGTTGACTGCCTGCCCCTTTTCTGGGCATACGTCCATGCCTGCCTGTCCCTGGGGAGGGAACATGCGGTGTCCACGGGGACTTTGGAGGCCTTCTGTGAACGCTGGTCGCCGCAGGAGGACGAGTGTTTTGTTGATAAAGTTGGCATTATATTAATTTGATGATCGTTTGTAAAACTGTCAACATAGGCAGTCTTTTAATTGTGTTAATTTGTATGTTTATTGTTATTTATTGAATAAAAGTATTTGTATAATAATAAAATAAAAGAGGAAACCATGCGGTGACGGGGAGAATGTACAAATTCCATACAGCCTGTAGTCAGGATCGAACCCGGGTCTCTGGCATTGTAAAGCAGCAACTCTAATGCTGCGCCACTGTGCCGCCCACTGCACTGCTGACATGCTGGTAAACCTCTTCTGTATCCTGTCCAAAGCCCCCACATCCTTTATATAATGGCGTGACCAGAAATACACACACAGGGCCATAGCAAAGTTTTTATAAAGTTGCCATATGACTTCCTGACACTTATACTCCATGCCCCACTGATGAAGGCAAGCATACAATAGGTTTCCTTTACCATTCTATCTTCTTTGTTTGGCACTTTCAGGTAAAATCCTCAAAATGCAGGATTCTTCTTGAAATAGACAATAAACAATAGGAGCACGTGTAGGCCATTCGGCCCTTCGATCCAGCACTGCCATTCAATGTGATCATAGAAACATCGAGCCAGCACCACCATTCATTGCGATCATGGCTGATCGTCCCCAATCAATAACCCGTGCCTGCCTTCTCCCCATATCCCTTGATTCCACTAGCCCCTAGAGTTCTATCTAACTCTTTTAAATCCATCGTGATTTGGCCTCCATTGCCCTCTGTGGCAGGGAATTCCACAAATTCACAACTCTCTGGGTGAAAACGTTTTTTCTCACCTCAGTCTTAAATGGCCTCCCCTTTATTCTAAGACCATGGCCCCTGGTTCTGGACTCACCAAACATTGGGAACATTTTTCCAGCATCTAGCTTGTCCAGTTCTTTTATAATTTTATATGTTTCCATAAGATCCCCCCCTCATCCTTCTAAACTCCAGTGATGGCTGATTATCCCCAAGCAGTACCCCGTTCCTGCCTTCTCCCCATATCCCCTGACTCCACTATCTTTAAGAGCCCTATCGAGCTCTCTCTTGAAAGTATCCAGAGAACCGGCCTCCACTGCCCTCTGAGGCAGAGAATTCCACACTCACAACTCTCTGTGAGAAAAAAGTGTTTCCTCGTCTCCGTTCTAAATGGCTTACTCCTTATTCTTAAACTATGGCCCCTGGTTCTGGACTCCCCCAACATCGGGAACATGTTTCCTGCCTCTAGCGTGTCCAAACCCTTAAGAATCTTATATGTTTCAATAACATCCCCTCTCGTCCTTCTAAACTCCATAGTGTACAAGCCCAGCTGCTCCATTCTCTCAGCATATGCCAGTCCCGCCATCCCGGGAATTAACCTTGTAAACCTACTCTGCACTCCCTCAAAAGCAAGAATATCCTTCGTCAAATTAGGGGACCAAAACTGCACACAATACTCCAGGTGTGGTACTCACTAGGGCCCTGTACAACTGCAGAAGGATCTCTTTGCTCCTATACGCGACTCCTCATTATAAAGGCCAACATGCCATTCGCTTTCTTCACTGCCTGCTGTACCTGCGTGCTTACTTTCATAGACTGATGAACAAGGACCCCCAGATCCCGTTGTACTTCACCTTTTCCAAACTTGACGCCATTTAGATAGTAATCTGCCTTCCTGTTTTTTATACCAAAGTGGATACCATCACAATAATCCACATTAAACTTCAGCTGCCATGCATCTGCCCATTCCCCCAACCTGCCCAAGTCCCTCTGCATTATCATAGCATCCTCCTCACAGTTCACACTGCCACCCAGATTTGTGTCATCTGCAAATTTGCTAATGTTACTTTGAATCCCTTTGATGTGTTTTGTAAATAGCTGCCGTCCCAGCACAGAGCCTTGCGGTACCCCACTAGTCACTGCCTGCCATTTTGAAAGGGCCTCGTTAATCCCTATTCTTTGTTACCTGTCTGCCAACCAAATGCTTCTGAAGCAGTGGAGGACAATGATAACTTGTTTTCCTTGGATCAGTCAGGTTATTTATCACTTCCTCTCCAAACAATGGAGCAGTTTTATGAGCATTCAGCATTAACTTCACCCACAGCTAAATGGCTCATTCGGAAGCTTTTGTATAATCTGTTCTCCAAAACGTTTCACCCCTGGATACCACAAAACAGAAATATTTTTTGGGTTACCAAGACGGGAAAAAAAAACCCATTAGTCCTACGTCAGGATAAATACAATACAGGCTGTCCTCAGGTCCCCGGCCCACATATGGCCACCCTTGTGTACAAACAACCCCCCATAATATTATTAAATTCAAAAGACTGCTCAGCTACATATGTTCACTCCTACGAATGACAGGACTAGTTTTCCCTCTCTCTTTTAATAATTGTTCTTTTTGTAAGCGTTAAGTGCTTTCGATGCCATTTATTATGCTAGTGTGGAGGGATGGTCCCTAATGAGTAATGTTTGTGCATTTTCCAACATTGAAGGGCCTGTCCCATGATGTGAGTTCACCCAAGAGCTCTCCCAATTTTAAAAAAAATCAAACTCCTGGTGCTTCATCACGAGTATTTTTTTACTCTTGGAAATTTTTCACGCTGTTGAAAAAACTTCACGAGTTTCCTCGTTTCCCGACTACCTGCCATTAGCATTACGAGCCGCTACGAGACATTCACGAGCTCCGACGCACCCGCTACGTACATTCTACGTACTTACCATGAGTTTGATTTTTTTTTAAACTCGGGAGAGCTCTTGGGTGAACTCGCATCGTGGGACAGGCCCTTAACAAAATAATCTTAAATACATCTATAAAAACAGAACCCAAAATCGCCGAACACCTCCGCTCGATCCGCATTAACCAACCCGACCTCCCGGTGGCTCAGCAATTCAACTCCCCCTCCCATTCCGTATCCGACCTCTCGGTCCTGGGCCTCCTCCACGGCCAGAGTGAGCAACACCGCAAGTTGGAGGAACAGCACCTCATATTCCGCTTGTGGTGTCTGCATCCTTTGGGCTTGAACATTGAATTTTCTCAATTCTGTTAACCCTTGCGGTCTCCTCCCCTTCCCACCTCTCCCTCAGCCCTCGGGCCCTGGCATTCCCTCTCTCTCTCTATCTCCCTCCCCCACCCTAGTCGCACCAGCTTCTCATTTTCACATCACAAACAGCTTACAATGGCTTGTTCCCTTTATCATCGATACCTTTTTGCATATCTTTCATTCATTGTTCTTTATCTCTCCACATCACCGTCTATATCTCTCGTTTCCCTGATCCCTGACCAGTCTGAAGAAGGGTCTCGATCCGAAACGTCGCCTATCTCCTTCGCTCCTTAGATGCTGCTGCACCCGCTGAGATTCTCCAGCTTTTGTGTACCCTCGATTCTCCAGCATCTGCAGTTCCTTCTTTAACCCAATTGATTTGGCCTGCTAATAACACCACAGATGGTCCTGATATGAGAAGTACTGTAGGAGAAATGCAGCATAAGTTCCTTGACTCATGCATTGCCATTCAATTAGATCAAGGCTTACCTGTTCCTGTGCCAACTTCACTTTACTGCCTAATCTCGAAGATCCTTGGTTCTCCCATAACTCAAATAGGCTGTATTTTCTAATAGAAACATAGAAAATTGGTGCAGGAGTAGGTCATTCGGCCCATTCACCATTCAATATGATCATGACTGATCATGCAAAATCAGTACTCCGTTCCTGCTTTGTCCCTTACTTATATAAGATTTATATTAATCTTGCTTACATTGAATTATGCAGCCTTCAGAACTCTCTGGGGTAGAGAATTCAAATGATTAATAACCTTTGGAGAGGTTACTCCTCAATTTCAGTCAGAAGACCCCTTTGTCTGAAACTGCCTCTAAGATAATGTAGATTTTCTAAGGGGATATAAACATTCTTAGCATCTATTTGGTCAAAAACTTATGTTTTAATAATATTTCAATTATATTCTTCAATAAAAACATTGCTATGAACAAAGGAGCTCAATTATAATACCTATAGTAACCTTGAGGTTTTGGTCATTATAAATATGTGGGATCTTTACACAACCATACTTTTGGGGAGATGCTGCTTTAAAATGTGTCATCATTCGTCGGATGATCCTACAACTCATGAAAAAAATGAGATATACTTGTTTAAAAATTTGGATAAAAGGGTACCCCAAGGTGTAAGTTAAACAAAAAATGACTTTGTTTACTACAATTCAAGTGTGGAACTCCTGGGAGACAATTTAGAATAAAACAGATAAGCAGGAGCAAGGGTACGCCATGTGACCCCTTGAGCTCCCTCTGCCACTCAGTATAATCATAACTTTGTTTTAATATAATTTTCCCACTGCCCATACACCCACTGATGTAAAAGAGCGGGTCACTTAAGGTGTCAAAGAGGGAATTGGAGGACCACCTGAAATCAAAGTACACAGACAACCAAATATTTGAGCAGGGGGGGATACCTCCAGACATGCCACCCATTCTTCAACCAGAACACCAGTTGGAAGACAACCTCCCAAGGTGCAACAAAGTCGAGAAAGCCGTAAGGAAGGCAAGGACAGCTTCAGCACCAGGACCAAATGGAGTTCCATACCAGCTGTACAAAAATGCTCCAAATCATCTACGGTTCCTATGGAGGCAAATGAAGATAGCATGGAAAAAGCAAACCATCCCAAAAGCATGGCGAAGAGCAGGGGGAGTGGTGAAAAAGATGCCTCAAACATCGACCAATTCCGGCAAATCAATCTCTTGAATGTTGATCTTCTTTAGCATTGTTGCTCAAAGGATGATAACCTACCTGAAACAGAACAACCTGATTGACAGAAAGCTGGTATACCAGGCTTCTCTGGATGCTTAGAACACACAAGCATGATATGGCATCAAATCCAATCTGCAAAAAGGGAAGGAAGAGATCTGCACGTCTTAATCCTGGACCTAGCCAATGCTTTTGGATCTTTTCCCCATTCCCTCCTCTGGACAGCCTTCAAGTTCTTTCATGTGCCAAAGACCAATACAAACCTGGTCAGAAACTACTTCCAAGATTTGCAATTCTGTATTACAACAGAATACACAACATCATGGCAATCACTGGAAGAGGGAGTAATGGCAGGTTGCACCATCTCTCCGCTATCCTTCACCATGGCGATGGAAGTGATCTTCCGAGCTTCCAAGTGGGTCGTAGGAGGAGAGCGGCTGCAGCCTGGGCAGCGGCTACCTCCCATTTGCGCCTACATGTACAACAAGCAAAATCTGCTCTCAGGCATGGAGACATTGTAGGACAAGTGCAGCAGCGAAGAGGTGGGATTGGACTCGGGACAAGTCGACCCACATGGCACAAGGCAACATCCACCCAGAGAAGAAAGCTGGTAGTTGCCTAGGTCCATCAGCAAGAGGAGGCAGAGAGATGCACAAAGGCAGTCTCACAGTCCAAACAGGGCTAGTGGACTACCTGGGAAAACCTGGAGCATCATACGCTTACCTGGAGGGATCTGTGGGAAATGGAAGGAAGCCGTCTTAGCTTCATCATCAGAGCCACCTACGATGTTCTTCCCACACCCAAGAACCTAAACCAGTGGCTTGGAGAAGATCCATCATGTTCTCTCTGCCAAATCCCAACAACATTAAGGCACATCCTCACTGGCTGCAAAACAAGGCCACTACACCTGGAGGCACAATCAGGTCCTGCAACAACTGCCGATTACCTTGGAAGGAAGGAGAACTACCACCAATGCCCTCCTCCCCCAAGGCCTGGTTTCTCAAACACCACCCCTATTGTAAAGGCAGGACAAGTTCCAAGGAAGCCCATTTGCCAGAAAGTAACCGACCTTCATGGACACTGCCCAGGACTGGAAAATGCAAGCTGATCTAGACCAGAAGCTCAACTTTCCACCAGAAATCATCACAACTAATCTCAGGCCGGACCTGATCTTGTGGTCAACCTCACAGAAGTCCCTGCACATCATGGAGTTAACTATGCCTTGGGAGGCTGGTGAAGCGCATGAACGCAAATGTCTGAAGTATGCAGACTTAGCAGCCGAGGCAGAGCAACGCGGCTGGCGTACGCAGGTGCTCCCTGTAGAGGTTGATTGTAGAGGGTTTTGTAGCCATGTCAACAACCAGACTCCTGAAGGAAATAGGAGTTTGCGGACAGGTCTTCCGGCAAGCCATCAGGTCGCTGTCAGAGGCTGCCGAGCGAAGCAGCAACTGGCTGTGGCTGAAGAGGAAGGACTCCACTGGGCTGCAAAATGACCAGCAAGAGCGGTAAAAAGGAGGGGAGCGCCTGGGATGTCAGGTGTTGCTGTTGAGCCCTCTGGAGGTGTCGTTGGCCGATCAACGAAACACCAAGGAAGGAGGGTGCCCACTTGATTACCCCAATTTTTTGTCTTTACTCCTACCCCTACCTATTAAGGTGCCAATTATTGTAGGGATTGTAATATCTACTTATATTACTAAAAGTCTGAACTTGACCACTTCCTGTTGTTCTGTATATTGATTTTAGAATAAACGCTGCCGCTTACGGCTGTGATTTTTGACCATCTTACTCAGAGTCCCCCTCTGCTGCGCCGGACTAGAGGATTTTTCCCATCGATGCAAAATAAAAGAGTTATTATTGTTTCAAAAATGTGGAGATTCTCTCTCCTGAAGGCCACGCCCCTTCCGGAGGGACTATAAAACCAGGAAGTGTTGAGTGCCTCAGTCAGTCTCTGCAAGATGGGGGGAGCGAGAGGGTCACGTCTCTCAGTCTGAGCTGTGAATAACACTGAACACATGTCTACTAAACTGTGAGTGTGGTGTTACTGACCTTGAGTGTCCTTAATGTGGTTTGAAAATAAAAATGTGGTTGGTTTGAAATAAAGTACTGCAAATGGTTGTAGGTGGTGGTTGGTTTTAAATAAAGCACTGCAAATGGTTGTTGTTGGTGGTTGGTTTGAAATAAAGCACTGCAAATGGTTGTTGGTTTTAAATAAAGCACTGCAAATGGTTGTTGGTGGTGGTGGTTGGTTTGAAATAAAGCACTGCAATTGGTTGTTGGTGGTGGTTGGTTTGAAATAAAGCAGTGCAAATGGTTGTTGGTGGTGGTTGGTTTGAAATAAAGCACTGCAAATGGTTGTTGAAGTGGCAGGAAACGGCACTTGAGTTTGGTGGACTTGCACCCTGCATGAAGTGGTATGAAACTGCACTTGAATTTGGTGGCCTTACACCCTGCTTGAAGTGGTATGAAACTGCACTTGAATTTGGTGGCCTTGCACCCTGCTTGAAATGGTAGGAAACTGCACTTCAATTTTGTGGCCTTGCACCCTGCTTGAAATGGTTGGAAACTACATTTGAATTTGGTGACCTTACATCCTTCTTGAAATGGAATTTCAAGGAGTAGCCGTGAGTCAACTACCAGTCCACCAGCCGTGAGTGAGCTGCCAACATATCAGACTCGAGTGACTGAGCTGCCACCCCAAGAATCCATGTGGCCCAAAATGTCCATACTAGCCCTCTGGAAACCAGTCCCTTCAGTCCACACCACCCATACTAGCGATCCAGAAAGCCCACCTACACTGGCCACCAATATTGGAATTGGTGGAGAGGTGGAATATTGCATTGGGGGACCAGCCCTCCCGTGTGAACATGGGACCCAATGGGTCCCACTTAGTCTAGTATACTTTTAAAAGTCTCGTCTTATTTGTCCGTCTATCTGTCTGTGAGATCAGGGAACTAAGCCAAAACAGTAAACAATAGCATTAATTTGTGCAGAACTTTACTCAGCTTTTTCCCGTGGTCGTAAGTATCAAGTTTTTTCACATTTGATGTTATATTTCACAAGTTATTGATATTTAAAGTTTTTAAAAAGCCAACTTTAAAATAATAATTGTCTGCGAGTGGGAGACTTTTCTAGCACTTCCAGTGTTGATATCACAATGCTATCTCACAGTCTCAATCACAATGGGATCTCATTTACACACACTGCAGTGAACATTCCAAAAACTGAAAATTACATCACAATGGGATCTCTGCTGCCAATACAGAAGCTATGAGAATTAACGGAGTGGGGAATGCGAGGAAAATAAATGTTAATTAAAATTTGTCATGAGTGGGGGATTGCGAAAGAGGAGAGGTGAGGGAAGGAGGGACTGAGGGTAGGGAAAAGGAGAGGGAGCGAGAGGTGACAAAGAGACAATGGGAACAGCACCTTCAAGGGGTGTAAGGAGGGAATGATGGTAGGGAATTGAAGAATGCTGTGGAACAGAGGGATCTAGGAATAACGGTGCATAGTTCCCTGAAGGTGGAATCGCATGTAGATAGGGTGGTAAAGAAAGCCTTTGGTGTGCTGGCCTTTATAAATCAGAGCATTGAATATAGGAGTAGGGAAGTAATGTTAAAATTGTACAAGGCATTGGTAAGACCAATTCTGGAGGTATGGTGTACAATTTTGGTCGCCTAGTTATAGGAAGGATGTCAACAAAATAGAGAGAGTAAGAGGAGATTTACTAGAATGTTGCCAGGGTTCCAGCAACTATGTTACAGAGAAAGGTTGAACAAGTTAGGTCTTTATTTCTTGGAGCGCAGAAGGTTAAGGGGGGACTTGATTGAGGTCTTTAAAATGATGAAAGGGATAGACAGAGTTGACGTGGATACGTTTTTCCCATTGAGGGTAGGGAAGATTCAAACAAGAGGGCATGACATGAGAATTAAGGGACAGAGGTTTCGGGGTAACGTGAGGGGGAACTTCTTTACTCAGAGGGTGGTGGCTGTGTGGAATCAGCTTCCAGCAGAAGTGGTGGAGGCAGGATCGATTTTAACATTTAAGAGTAAAGTGGATAGGTATATGGACGTGAAGGGAATGGAGGGGTATGGTCTGAGTGCAGGTAGATGGGACTAGGGGAAAACAAATGGTCGGCACGGACTGGAAGGGCCGAGAGGGCCTGTTTCCGTGCTGTAATTGTTATATGGTTATATGGTTATTTATCCCCCCCCACCCACGTGGGAAGGATTGATTGGCTCAAGGGAGCGCTGACACCGACCCAAATGTTGAGTCCATTCATTGGCTCCGGGAAACAGCGACTGCCACCCCCCCCTCCCCCAGGGATGAGTGGTAGAATATTGCGTTGGGGAAACGGGGCCCAACGGGTCAGGGGGAGTAGGGAGGGGAAAGGGTTTATAGAGGGTGGGAGGGAGTAACTGGGGTAGGGAGTGACTGAGGGTAGGGGAAAGGAGAGGGAGGAAGAGGGAGTAGAAGAGGGAGGGTGAAGAGCAGGGGGAGGAGTGTTGGGGGATGAGGGGAAATGAGGCCGCACGTGCGCAGTGGGGGCTTATGGGTGAGTGGTGGAATATTGCGTTGGGCGAACGGGTGATGGGATGATTGGCCCTGGGGCGCTCCGACAATGCATTCGGGTATATATGTATATATACGTGTATATATATATGCGTGTGTATATATATATATATATATATATATATATATATATATGCGTGTGTATATATATATATATATATATATATATAATGTATATACACACACACACACACACACACATTAAAACTCTGATCTTGTATGTGTGTTTTTACATCTTCGCGCAAAAACTACGCGGTAACAATAAAATATTTTCATATTCCGGTTGATATTTTTCCCTTCGAGTCCAAAAGCACCTTATCTGAAAATGTCATGCTTTATCTCTTGACCTATTACTGAAAATGTTTGAAAATATCAAGACTTTGAATTTAAACGAGCAGCCTTCACTAATGACGTCACAATGCGTCTGCTCAGCGCCGCCTCACGCACTGAATCATCCACGCGCTGCAAGTGATGTCACCCCCCTCGCCCTCCCCCCTGGTTATTCAAAACTCGCAGCCCTCGCCCTTGCCCGGGTCCATCGCCTGGTGGGGAGGATGCTGCCGCGGACCAAGCCGAGTTCCACGGCTGCCCGCCCGCCCTCTGCCTCGCTCCTCCCCCTCTGCCCCCTCCCCCTATCTCTCTGCCCCCCTCCCTCACTGCCCCCTCCCTCCCTTGCACCCCGTTTGAAGTGGCATGAAACGGCACTTGAATTTGGTGGCCTTGCACCATGCTTGAAGTGATATGAAACTGCACTGAATTTTGTGGCCTTGCACCCTGCTTGAAGTGGTAGGAAACTGCATTTGAATTTGGTGGCCTTGCACCCTGCTTGAAATGGAATTTTGAGGAATAGCCGTGAGTCAACTGCCAGCCCACCAGCCATGAGTGAGCTGCCAGCACATCAGGCTTGAGTGACTGAGCTGCCACCGCAATAATCCATTTGGCCCATAATGTCCATACTAGCCTTCTGTAAACTAGTCCCTTCAGCCCACAACACCCATACTAGCGCTCCAGAAAGTGCCCCCCCCCCCCACTGGCCACCAATATTGGAATTGGTGGAGAGGTGGAATATTGCATTGGAGGACCAGCCCTCCTGTGTGAACATGGAACCCAACGGTTCCCACTTAGTCTAGTCAAGTCCTATAAGCTCAACTACATATCTGCTACCTTTTTTTTTTAATACATTCAGCACCCCGTCCCCTCTGTCCTTCTGTCCTGACTGTCTTACCACTTATCCTAATATTGTGACCCCTGATTCTAGATCCCACAGCCAGGGAAGACATTCTCCCTACACTCAGACTCTCAAGTCCAGTAAGAATTCTGTGTAAAAACACTGAGAAAAACCACTCAACTTAGATTATCCGATGAATGATTTAACACATTTTCGAAAAGATAAATCATTCCTTTCCTTCATTCCTTTTTCCAATCTCCAAAGAGAGCCAACTTTGCACTGAGAACCACAAACATGTTTCAGCTTAATCAATCATGAGTCAAATCTGGGCCTGCTTTTACATGATATCCACATGTACATGGAGAAATGTACTTTCTGAGGGCTTGATAGCCAATGTGCTAATCAATTCTGTAATTACTTTGAGGAAAATGAAACTTTCCTTTCATATTTTAAATGCTACCCTGAGATTCTGTGTCCAAAGTACTAACTATCTGGAATAATTGTACTATATTTGTGAAAATGTTAAGATCTCCATTAAGATCCTCATCTTCAAAACTTCACTCAAGTTTGTGATGTTTGTGATATAATTAGCATATGTTATGTCTTGTGCGAGGGGATGCATGCGCTGGGGGAGACTCAAGGTGGCGTCCTGGAATAAAGAAGCTTGTTAGTTTACTCCCGTATCTGTGTTCTTTTAGTTAGTTCCAAGCACCCAAATACACAACAAAGGTAAAGGCAATATTTTCATTTCACTCTATCTTCATACCTGCTCAATCCAGAGAAACCAAGGACCATTATACTGCTGCAGTTAAGATTTAAGGACCTGTCCCATGAGCATGCGACCTGCATGCGGCAAGCGCGACCAAACCGGAAGCGGGTGCCACACGGAGGTCGAGTGATCCCCGTACAGGGCCGGTCCCACCTGCATGCGCCTGTATGAGGCGAGCGCGACCAAATCGGAAGCGGGGGCCGCGCGGAGGTCGGGTGAGTGACGTGAAGTTGGAGCGAAGTCTGCGGGAAGTTCGCAAGGACGGAGAGGGACATGGAGGCACACAGAGAGGGATACGGAGGCACACATACACACAGAGGGGCACGGAGGCACACACAGAGAGGGGCACGGAGGCACACACTGAGAGGGACACGGAGGCACACACAGAGAGGGACACGGAGGCACACAGAGAGGGACACACAGAGAGGGACACGGAGGCACACTCAGAGAGGGACACGGAGGCACACGGAGAGGGGGACACAGGCACGCAGAGAGGGTCACGGAGGCACACAGAGAGGGTCACGGAGGCACACAGAGAGGGACACGGAGGCACACAGGTGGTGCTAGAGGGGCTGCACACAGGCCGTTGCCCGCGCGGAATTTTTGAACACGGTCATTTTTCGAGCCCCGCGCGATGTCGGAGGTGATCGAAGTGGGACCGGCCCCGCGAAGCCGGACGGCTCAAGCGACCACGTTAAGTCGCGCTTGCTGCACGGAGTCGCATGCTGGTGGGACAGGCCCTTTGCTTGTTCAGCAGTGAATAGTAGTCAGGCAGGTTTTCTAACCTGTGGTTGCCAACTGCGCCAGCAAGAACTTTTATGCACCTGGTCAGGTCCACATAAATGTTCTGTGTTCAACTATCTTCCTGACACCATTACGTGTTGGATGTGCTATCTTTATAGTCAGTTGTTTTAGGTGGAAGTGAAATAATCTACCACGAATGGAAGATGAGTGTTTGCCAGGTGACCAATAACCATTTCTCTCTCAAATAATGCTGCCAAGTATAAATTTACTGATTTATCTTACTGGTTCTTCGGGGATCCTGCTTTGCATCCTTACAAAGAGTGGCATAATTGCAGTGATTTTTATAGCTTGTGCATGGTGCAGTGCTGCTGTTTGACCGGGTTGTAATTGGTAGCAACAGTTTATCTGAGACTCTGGCAGTATTCTTGTGGATAAGAGACTAGATTGTACAGCTAGGCATTTTGTATGTATTTCTATAATTGGTTTCTAATTGTATCATGATGTATTAAAGTTACCTCATTGTCATTCCATTAATATATACTAGTTTCAACTCTGTCCCTGAAAGTGAAACGGCTTTGCATTATTCAACCTCATCTCATGAAATGACAATTTGTGAAGCCAGGTAATCGTAAAGGACTGTAGTCAACATCCCTTGGTCCTGATTAAAAATATCACCTATCCATGTTCTCCAGTGATGCTGCCTGATTCACCAAGATGCTCCAGCACTTTGTGTCTTTGTTTATCTCTTGGTTTCGATTCCGTTGAAGTCACGGTTTGAAGACAAAATTCAAGTAATTGTCTGAGCAAATAATTGCTTCTGATCCATGCAGTGCTCAAGGCCAGTGTTGAGCCACCAGGTGTATGAGAACCAAATGGCCACATTCACTTTTTAAATCTATTTGTAAAATAACTTTCAAAAGAATCCATTGGAAGTGAAGTGGCAGGAAATATTTCAGAGCCCAGTGCGGCTTCAGGGTGCAGCATCTGCAAAATATCTTGCAGTTATCTTTCTAGATGACTCTGATAGTACATTGCAAATGAACACAGCAATCCTGGTACTCTTTTCAATAGCATTGAGGGAGTAAATTCTTCAGATGAACTGCAGGAATTCACTGCCAATTTCTCAAAGACTTTTAGGTGTAAATGCTCCCATTGCTAACAATGCACTCAGCCTGTGAAATAATTTAAAAAGTCAATTTTAAATCTAGTTAGTCATAGAGATGGACAGCACGGAAGCCAGCCCAGTGGACCACTATTGCAAATACAATTCTAGAAACCCCATTGCTTCTGTAGTGGAATTTATCTAGGAATATTGTAATTAATCTGACCATCAATGGTGCTCTTACTGGTCTTTATTAGAAAAAAGTAAAAGATTAAATCTGGAGAACTACAGGTTTGTCCCAACATTTATATGAACAGTTACCAATTTATTACAAACACATGCAGTGATTTTATTTATAAAATGGATGCTGATGTTGAAACGAGCAGCTGAAGATACTGGGATTGGAGTGAAAAACAAACTGCTGGATGAACTCACCAGGTCAGGCAGCATTTGTAGATGAAATAAACATGTTTCGGGTTGAGACCCATCATCTAGACTGAACGTGTAGGGGGGGGAAAGCAAGTATAAAGAGTTGAGCAGGTGAATTGGGTCTGCATAATCTTCCCACTAGGTTCTCTATCCCTATGCCCCACTGTTCCCATTTGCCCACCACCTCTCTTATTTGGTTCCACTCTTCCTTTATTGGAATACATAATCTGCATCCATATTCTCCACATCACCTCCCAGCCTCTGTCACCATCTCCACCCTCCCTTCTCCCACCTGAATCTATCTGCCAATGAACCCCTGCTTACATGAATCCATCTATTGCTTGCCAGCTCTGAAGGCACCTCATCTCATCTCCCCTCTTCTCTTTCAGTCCTGATGCAGGGTCTCAACTCGAAATGTGGACTGTCCATTTCCCTCCACTTATGCTGCCTGGCCCACTATGTCCCTCCAGTAGCTTGTATTTTGATCCTGAAGGTGAAGCCATCTCCAAAGAAGATAATGTGACTCAAATATTGGAGAGATTTTGTTTTGTAACTTATTGTGAGTCAACACTTCAGTAAGAGCATTTTGTCTAGTGGGGGAAGCCAAAACAAGAAGTCATAAACTTACAGCCAGGTCACTGACATCAGGGAGCACTTCCTTGCACAATATGCAGCGGGAACCTGGAAAACTCTCCTCCAAGATGCAGATCACATTAGAAATCAACTGAAAATTCAAAGGAGAAATTGATGGATTTTATTTTTATAGGAAGGGATGGTGTAACTGAGAGTAAACGGAGAGGAGATTGAGATCAGATCAGGGGCTGAACAGTTCTCTCTTCTCTTCGCAATATTTTATACAAATGAAAATGTTTTATGTGTTAACAAAAAAAAACCATATATTCTTATTTATACCCAAACGTCTAAAAGATGCAAGATGTCCAACTATGTCCAACGTGGACAAGAACATAATGACATCATTGTTTTCTGACAATCTTCAGTGACACTCCATATTCACCACATCATCCAGGGAATTGCAGACTTTCTCTGTATCAACACAGTTATTGATTTGTAAGTGGCAAAACGTGTATTAATTTTCACATCTGCGCAATCCCAATTCATGGTCTCACACTCTGCTTCATCATCTGCTGTCGTGTGTATTCCCACACAAGCAAAGCTCCACTCACATGGACATTGAGTGATCGGATGATACCGCACTGTGGGATTTCCACACACACATCCAAGTGCTGGATCAAATTGGCTGGAATTCCCTCCCGTTCATTCCTAGAAAAATCAAATTAAATGCAACATGGAGAAAATAAATCTTAATCGACATTTCAGAATAGTAATAACAACACAAGAGGCTACATTACTTCAAGAGTAGATTAGGATATCCACTTCTAAACCATAACAATTAAAAATGTCTGATATACATTTAAAATATCAATAATTTTATGCATTTTAAAGCAAGAAATTCTTCAATTTTATTCCAGACACACAAAATTAAAATATTGTAATGTTATCTTATTTTGGCTCAGATGTTGCTGATGCCACCAAAAAAATATTTCCTATCACATTTAACATATATAGTTATCAGATCAAGGTCTAAAAATAAAAGCGACCCTGTCAACTTTAACATTAACCCTTGACTGTAGTTATATAGCCTGAAAAAATAACAATTACTAAAAAAACAAGTAAAGAAAATGTTCTAACATTTAGGTCAGCATAAAGAGATACATGCAAACAATCCAATAAACACAGCTCCTTAAAGAAATGTGACAATGTTCAATTGAGTTTTATAATTTAACTGACAGTAATCAATATTTTTTTTTAGCATTTTTTGTGTTGAGAACAGTCTTTAATGGTGCCTGCTGCTGCCAGGCATCAATTCAGTCACATCCTTGTGGTCCTGCAACAGCTCCGTCATCAGACTGACTGAACAGCCAATCACCAAAATAATCTTAATTCACAGCAAACCAGGAAGGAATGAGCACAATTTGCCATTAACATTTTTCAGCAGCATGCACACTAAAGAGTGTTTGGAGTACATATGCAATTAAGGTAAAAATAGATAAAAGTAGAATTGCAATCATTAAAACTGTATTTTAAAATCTCATCTAGGAATCTCTCGGTGAGGAATATGCAACAAACACACTCTAAAATGCCTTCTGAAATGCCCCAGCAAGTCAGTAAGTTCAAGGCCAATTAGCAATGGGCACTGCCACAATCCATGAATCAATGCTATTCATTCTTACATCCAAGACTAATCTGCAGAATGACACACCGCTCAGGATCACCACACCATCCTAAGTCTCTATCACTGGATTTATATTGTTGTTTCAATAATGCAAATATCTGAAATTGCTTCACAGAGAGGAACACCGCTTTTAGGTATGACGATAGGGCTTTATACAGCACGGCCCGAGCTAACCTGAAGAGAGGCATCAGAGAGGCCAAGTCAGACTACAGGAGGAAGATAGAGGACCACCTGGACAGTAACAACAGCAGGCAGGCGTGGCAGGGGATCCAGTATCTCACCAACTATAAGACAAACCTTGGAGCTGCTGAAGGTGACACCTTGTTGGCAGAGGAGCTGAACCTCTTCTTTGCTCGCTTTGAAGTGGAGCCACCCGAGACAGCCACATCACACCATATGGTCCACAGCTTCTTAACCCTCAAAATAGAGGAGCATGAGGTGAGGCGCACGCTGCAGGCCATCAATCCAAGGAAGGCCACTGGACCCGACGGCGTCTCTGGACGCGTGCTGAAGGACTGCGCAGACCAGCTGGCTGGAGTCCTCACGAGGATTTTTAACCAGTCTCTGGCCCAGTCCACTGTTCCACCCTGTCTGAAGTCCGCAACCATAGTCCCCTTTCCCAAAAAAACCCCACATTTCCAGCCTCAACGACTACCGGCCAGTCGCACTCACAGCTGTGGTGATGAAGTGTTTTGAAAAACTGGTCCGGGGTCATATCACATCACTCCTGCCCCGAAGCTTTGACCCCCATCAGTTTGCGTACAGAGCGAATAGATCTACAGAGGACGCTGTAGCCATAGCTCTCCATTGTGCACTGTCCCACCTGGAGCAGCGGGGGAGCTACGTGCGGATGCTCTTTGTGGACTACAGCTCTGCTTTTAATACTATCCTTCCCCACAAACTGGTGGACAAACTGGGGGACTTGGGACTTCCACACTCCACCTGCATGTGGATAAATAGCTTCCTATCGGGTCGCAGCCAGAGAGTCGGAGTGGGCCATCTCACATCCACGGCCCTCAGCCTCAGTACCGGCTCTCCACAGGGCTGCGTGCTGAGCCCCCTGCTCTACACCGTCTACACACATGACTGCACCCCCACCCACCACAGCAACACCATTGTCAAATTTGTGGATGACACTACGGTGGTGGGACTCATCTCCGGGGGGGACGAGTACGGCTATCGGGATGAGGCGGAACAGCTGACAGTGTGGTGTGGAGAAAATAACCTGCTCCTTAACACCTTAAAGACCAAGGAGATAATATTAGACTTCAGGAAGAACAAAACGGACATGGTACCACTGATCATCAGAGGGGACTGTGTGGAGAGGGTGGCGGATTTCCGCTTCCTGGGAATCCATATTGAGGAGGACCTGACGTGGAGCGTGAACACTTCTGTGCTGCTGAAAAAGGTCCAGCAGAGACTGCACTTCCTGAGGGTGCTCAGGAAGAATAACATCACTCAGAGACTGCTGCTGTCCTTTTATCGGTGCTCCATTGAGAGCATCCTAGCATACTGTGTATGCGTGTGGTACACCAGCTGCACAGCGGCTCAGAGGAAAGCGCTCCAGAGGGCCATTGACAACGCCCAGAGGATTGTCGGCTGCCCTCTCCCTACCTTGGAAGACTTACACAGTTCCCGCTGCATCAAAAAATCCCAGAATATTATAAAGGACATTTCCCACCCGGACACTCCCTGTTTGAACTGTTACCGTCAGGCAGACGGTACAGATCTACAAGGACAAGGACAAACAGAATTAAAAACAGTTTTTACCCCACTGCTATAAAGGCACTAAATGTAGCCGCCAAGGAACGCAGGGACTAAGGGACTGTGGTTGGTACACTGTGAAATCGTGTAGGGTTTATGCGTGCTAGTTGTTTATCTTTTTTAATATTTTACCTTGTATGTGTAGTTAGCTTTTAGAAATGTTTGAATGGTGCACTGACTGGCTGACATTTTTTAAATGGTTCATGTCTATTCTATTCTATTCTAGTAGTATTATGTAACAAAACAGAGTCACAAATGATGACAAAAGGTTTAGTCAAACAGTTGGGCTTTTAAGAATAGAGGGGTTTAAGGAGTGAATTGACGAGTGATGATGACCCCTACTGTGATCTAGCCACAGTTGCAAGTTTTGGAGCAATTAACTTCAAGAATGAGAAGAGGCCGGAAGAAAAGGACCATATGTATCATGGAGACACTGAGAGGTGGCAAGGGGCTTGGCTATAGATGAATTTGAAGGATTTTGGGGGATAATACTGCTCACCATCCCTTTGCCACTAACCAGCATATCAACGGCAATTTTAGACAATAGACAATAGAATAGAAATAGGTGCAGGAGGAGGCCATTCGGCCCTTCGAGCCAGCACTGCCATTCAATGTGATCATGGCTTATCATCCACAATCAGTACCCCGTTCCTGCCTTCTCCCCATACTCCCTGACTCCGCTATCTTTAAGAGCCCTATCTAGCTCTATGAAAGTATCCAGAGAACCGGCCTCCACCGCCCTCTGAGGCAGAGAATTCCACAGACTCACAACTCTCTGAAAAATAGTGGCGTCATCTCCGTTCTAAATGGCTTACCCCTTATTCTTAAACTGTGGCCCCTGGTTCTGGACCCCCCCAACATCGGGAATATGTTTAAGAAGGAACTGCAGATGCTGGAAAATCGAATGTAGACAAAAGTGCTGGAGAAACTCACCAGGTGAGGCAGCATCTATGGAGCAAAGGAAAAATGTTTCCTGCCTCTAGCGTGTCCAAACCCTTAATAATCTTATATGTTTCAATAAGATCCCCTCTCAGCCTTCTAAATTCCAGAGTATACAAGCCCAGCCGCTCCATTCTCTCAGCATATGACAGTTCCGCCATCCCGGGAATTAACCTTGCTAACCTACGCTGCACTCCCTCAATAGCAAGAATGTCCTTCCTTACATTTTGTGATAAAATGGATGATGGTCTCTAGAGGAAGTGACTGAGAACCTTATAAACCGTGATGGAGCTGTAAATGATTGCTGTTTGTATATCTAAAGCTTTTAGATGAAGCATGTAGATTCATTTTCTGCCAACTCAGTTTTATTTATTGCCTGCCTAATTCATTTGTTATTTTTTCCATTTTACATCATGTAGTGATCATATGAACACTGTGAACACTGATTAGGTTTCCAGATTTCCATGTAGCAACACTGTTTATCGAGAGTCCGCTGAATGATAACAGAATTAGCAAATATTGCTGAGGACAGTTAAGTGTTGAGAGAGATAGATTTATAAAAAAGCATACTTTCCCACAAACATTTACAATACTTAATTAATATTTGCATTAAACCTCTGTATCTGCTAAAGCAATAAAAACAGAAACTTGAAAGAGAGCAAGCATCTATATAATACTTTCAACAGGATGTTACAATATGCTTTACAGCCAGCAAAGCAATTTTTAACTATCGTCACAATGGGGTGGCACAGAGGCGCAGCAGTAGAGTTGCTGCCTTACAGTGCCGGAGCCCCGAGTTGGATCCTGACTAGTGGTGCTCTCTGTACAGAGTTTGTATGTTCTCCCTGTGACCAGGGTCACAGGGAGAACATACAACTCTCAGGGTGCTCCGGTTTCCTCCCACGTTCCAAAGATGTGCAGATTTGTAGGTTAATTAGCTTCTGTAAATTGTCCCTGGAGTATCGTACTGGAACTTGTGTATGGCTGATTGCTGGTTGGCACAGACACAGTGGGCTGAAGGGCCTGTTAACCATATAACCATATAACAATTACAGCACGGAAACAGGCCCTCTCGGCCCTTCCAGTCCGTGCCGACCATTTGTTTTCCCCTAGTCCCATCTACCTGCACTCAGACCATACCCCTCCATTCCCTTCACGTCCATATACCTATGCCACATTGTATCTCTAAACTAAACTAAACTATTGTAATACAAAGAACATGGTTTCCACGTTGCGCATAGCAACCTCGCACGACAACAATGTTTCTGTGGTATTTGTTGAGGATATATTTTGGTCAGAATACTGCACAACTAATCTTCAAAATTATGTTATCTAACCTGTTATGTTTATTTCAGATAGTAGATAGCAGATAGTTCCTTAATTTAAAGTATGTGGTGAAACATGCTAGTAAACCTCAGAGGAACAGGCAGCAAAGGGAAGGTTAACGTGGCACAAATGGTTAACTAGTCAAGAAAGTAACGTGGGCTTAACAATTCCAATGGACGACCTTGTGTTTATGAGCTGCTGTTCCCCTTCCTCTCCCAATGATCACACTGGCCTCCAACCCTGCACCCTACATCTCAGCACTAAGCCAATGCACTGCTGCTCGCCCCATCTCACCCAACACCAGCCCTCACAGGCAGCCTCTGCAGACTGCCCTGCTAGTTCACTCTACATCCACCCATACAGCGATGGGGTAATTGGAGGGCATGGGTCTGTGCCAGATACCTGGACCAGTGACCAGCACCAGCAGACACCATTACATTTTGGGATGGGTGTGTGGAGGAAGAAATGGTTACACAATGAGTGTTCAGAGACCAGAACAAAGAATGTTATGACAAAACTTTACAAGGTTTTACTGATATCAGATGTTAACACAGCAAAATTAAGAAGTAATCAATATTCAGTGCGCTGAAATTGGATGATAAAATTATACTCTTGTCTCCAATGGTACATTACATCGTTATTTTGCTACAGCCTTGATACACACTGGTAGCCTAAAGTAGGGGTTCAATAACATGCATCATATGTTATAAGATCCATTGTAATCACTGGGTTTAAATCCACATTGGCCCTTGCAGTGCAAGTGATTCAGTCCCATTCCCCCTCTTGTTCTTGTTCTCAGTCATCATGCAAATTGTATTCTCTCAATTGCCCATTGTCTCAGTTACTCTTCATATCCCTATGTATCATTTACCCTTCACTTCACAATTTAAACTATTAATGTTACCAAAAGATCTAATAACGAGAGTAGCCTCCCTCTCTACATGATTATATGATCCTGCATCCATCTACCCACTATCCCTCTCTCTGGTTCTACATTTCACTCCCAACCTTCCTTTCTAATCAGATTGCACCATTTGCACTCTTTTGATCTCCACTTATCACCTCCATCCAAGGTTACCATATCCATCCTTCTCTCCCCCATGTGATTCAACTCCTCCATACCTGAATCCACCTGAAGAAGGGTCCCGACCCGAAATGTCACCCATTCTTTTTTTCCTGAGATGCTGCCTGACCCGCTGAGTTACTCCAACAACTTGTGTCTATCCACCATATCTCTTGCCAGCTATTACCCTACCCTTTCACCTCGCTTCTTTCTACTAGCTATCTCCCTTCTGCTCCGTCAATTTGCAGAAGGGTCCCAACCCAAAACATCGTTTGTCCATTTCCCTCCACAGATGATGCCTGACCTACTGAGTATTTTGTGCATCTTTGTCAAGCCTCAACAGTTTCTCCAATTAAACCTTTGGCGGAAAGTTCTCATCCCTAGCATAATCCCGTAAATCTCCACAGACATTTTCAAGGAATTTGACATCTTTCTCGAATTAGACACAATAGTGCAATTGTGATTTAATATGTTGCTGACGTCTGAGCAATTAGCACCGTTCTGGTGAGCACTGTTCCTGAGAACCACATGAACAATTGATTATTTTCTGCTAATAAGCGCTGGTCAAAGTCATTGCACAGATAGGTCGTGTTTTGTGGAAGGAATCGATCTATTCCATTCACTTGCAAGCATCGTTTGTGACTGTTTATAGAGCTTTCTTGTTTCTGTGGCATTCGGAGTGCTGTCTTAAATTTCTACGAATGCAGTTTTAAACCATTTAGATCTTGGAATTCTTCAAAAGAACAGCTCTATAAACAGTCACAAACGATGCTTGCAAGTGAATGGAATAGATCGATTTGGCAATAAAGTTTCTGAGCCTTCTTGGAAGACTTTATAACCAGCAGGCATGTGACCACAAACTGGTATTAAGCAATGAAACAAAATCATGCTGGAAATCTAAAGTAAGAAACAGAAAAAGCTGTAAAACCCTCAGATGTTTTGGTAGCTTCTGTGGAAAGAAGATTGTTATCTTTTCAGGACAAAGACCCTTTCTCAGAACTGGGGAGGAGATCAAACTAAATGCCTTTACTTGCAGAGAGCAGGGGAGATAATGGATAGGATATGAATGCTGCCTGACCTATTGAGTGTTTCCACATTTTCTGCTATTGTTTTTAAGAAGCTACCACTTCAAATACCAGTTTTAAAGGAAAACAAGATAAAATATATCGGCAATTTATACTTCCTATGAAAAGCAATGAGATAATCTATTTGAGCGATAGTGGTCGAGGGATAACTTTAGGAACACCTTTGTGCTTTAAGTGTCATGTGATCTCTTCCTTTCACCCAAGAGGCCAGGTGGAGAAAGATAAAGTCTGCAACCCCTAAACCATCATTATAAGTAACATATTTAAACCTCAGCATCCTACAACATTCCAGCTCATAGGTGAGACCGCTAACACTGATTACATTGCCTGCATACTATTTAAGTCTTGAATCTAAATCTACAGTTGGAGATATTAAGCTAAGATATTAAACAAACTGCTCTTTGTGAAAGACTGATTGTCTTCAGTGAGTGATGAGAGATTTATAATGCAAGGAAAATGTTCAAGGGCGGGAACTAAAACTGCGCAAGACAAAATTAGTTATTGACCTTTGGACCCATAATTGCCACCGGAGCATGTTGCTTCAGCATAACTGAATAACATAATCAACATTATTAGAAAACTTAATCTGAAATAATTTTTTCAGTTCAGTAAAATATTGCATGTCTATTACATGATTAGCGCGAGCACAGTAAAAAGTCACTTTCCAACAATTAGCTATTTAAAATTGTAGAAGAGTGGTTCCCAAAGAACTTCAGTGAGATACATAACATGACAAATACAATGAATAATAGATTTCCTTCCAAGGACAAATCCAACACAACAGCAATACATCTTTGTATTGTGTAATACAAAAGCACCTCTAATCTTGTCAATAGCAATTTTAACAACTTCAATTTTTGTCACAAGATATTCGGGTGATCTTTCATGCAATGAAAGAAGAAGAAACCAGCATCGGTAATGTCAACAATTGCCATAAAATCCCCACCTGATTCACTAAAGCATTTTATAATAAGAAATAGCCCTCAACAGTCGATGCTGAATGTGACCTCAAATTTACCAACTCGCAAGTGGCTTCTGAAACAGAAACCATTTTGAGTGAGGGCAATTAGTGAAGGGCAATAATTGCAGGTCTAACTACAGTGCTCTCCATAATGTTTGGTACAAAGACCCATCATTTATTTATTTGCCTCTGTACACAATTTGAGATTTGTAATAGAAAAAAATCACACATGGTTAAAGTGCACAAGTCTGGACAAGACTTTATTAAAGGCCATTTTTATACATTTTGGTTTCACCATGTAGAAATTACAGCTGTGTTTATACATAGTCCCCCCATTTCAGGGCACCATAATGTTTGAGCTTCACAGGCGTTTGTAATTGCCTCCTTAATGCAGGTATAAGACAGCTCTCAGTACCTAGTCTTTCCTCCAGTCTTTCCATCACCTTTGGAAACTTTTATTGCTGTTTATCAACATGAGGACCAAAGTTGTGCCAATAAAAGTCAAATAAGCCATTATGAGACTGGGAAACAAGAATAAAACTGTTAGAGACATCAGCCAAACTGTAGGCTTACCAAAATCAACTGTTTGGAACATTATTAAGAAGAACGAGAGCACTGGTGAGCTTACTAATCACAAAGGGGCTAGCAGGCCAAGGAAGACTTCCACAGCTGATGACAGAAGAATTCTCTCTATAATAAAGAAAAATCCCCAAACACCTGTCCGACAGATCAGAAACACTCTTCAGGAGTCAGGTATGGATTTGTCAATGACCACTGTTCGCAGAAGACTTCATGAACAGAAATACAGAGGCTACACTGCAAGATGCAAACCATTGGTTAGCCGCAAAAATAGGAATGCCAGGTTACAGTTTGCCAAGAAGTACTTAAAAGAGCAACCACAGTTCTGGAAAAATGTCTTGTGGACAGATGAGACGAAGATGAACTTATATCAGAGTGATGGCAAGAACAAGGTGTAGAGGAGAGAAGGAACTGCTCAAGATCCAAAGCATACTACCCAAGATCCAAAGATCCAGGATCATCCAGGAAATTTAGAGTTTTTTGAACAGGACCGACAGTGAGATTGTTACACTGAAGATACCCAAAGGTGGGTGACGATGGGGAAGTGAAGGAAGCTTGGAGTACAGGAGATCCCAAGGGATGTACCTCTTGAAAACAGGTTCACCCTCTTGGAAGCTGTTGGGAGAGAAGACACTGCCATTATGAGCGGGGGACAGGTCTGCGAGTCAAAATGTGACGCTGAGACAAAACCGAAGAGACAGACGTCAGGCAGAGCCGTGGAAGTCGGGGACTCCATCTTGAGAGGTACAGACAGAGGTTTCCGTGGCAACAGGCGGGAGACAAGGATGTTGTGTTGCCTCCCTGGTGTCAGGATCCAGGACGTCATGGACCGATTGCAGGGCATCCTCAAGGGTGAAGGGGAGCAGCCGGAAGTGGTATTGCCTGTCGGCACAAATGACATCGAGAGGAAGAGGAAAGACACTCTGCAGCTTGACTTCAGCGAACTCGGGAGAAGGCTGAAAAGCAGGACCTCCAGGGTGGTTATCTCCAGTTTGCTTCCAGTACCTCGTGCTGGTGAGGGCAGGAACAGGGAGATAGAGGATCTGAACATGTAGCTGAAGAGCTGATGCGGGATTTGGATTCTTAGACCACTGGGATCTGTTTTGGGGGAAGGGTAAATTGTACAAAAAGGATGGGTTGCACCTTAATAGGAGGGGGACCAGCATTCTGGCAGGCAGGTTTGCCACTGCGACATGGGTGTGCTTAAACTAAATTGTGGGGGGGAGGAGACAAACTGGAAATATAAGGATGGAGTTAAAGGGAAAGAGAATACAAGAAAAGTTAAGAAAGTCACCAGAATGAGAGGGGCAGAAAGCTCAGGAAGGGAGAGGAGAGTAAGGCCAAGTGAAATAGGAATCGTTATGAAGGGTGAGGGGAGTAATGGATGAAAAGTATTATATATGAATGCACAAAGTATAAGAAATAAAGTGGATGAGCTTGAGGCTCGGTTAGAAATTGGCAAGTATGATGTTGTGGGAATTACAGAGACGTGGCTGCAAGAGGACCAGAGCTGGGACCTGAATATTTATGGGTATACGTCCTATCGAAAAGGCAGACAGGTGGGCAGAGGGGGTGGGGTAGTTCTGTTGGTGAGGAATGAAATGCAGTCGCTTCCTAGGGGTGACATAGAATTAGTCAGCATGGATAGAACTGAGAAATTGTAAGGGTAAAAAGACCCTAACGGGAGTTATCTACAGGCCCCCAAACAGTCACCTGGATATGGGGTACAAGTTGAATCAAGAGTAAAAATTGGCATGTCGCAAAGGTAATGTTACGGTTGTTATGGGAGATTTCAACATGCAGGTAGACTGGGAAAATTAGGTTGGTGTTGGACTCCAAAAAAGGGAGTTTGTTTAGCGCCTCTGTGATGGATTCTTAGAGCAGCTTGTACTGGAGCCTACCAGGGAGAAGGCAATTCTGGATTTAGTGTTGTGTAATGAACCAGATTTGATAAGGGAACTCAAGGTAAAGGAGCCATTAGGAGGTAGTGACCATAATATGATAAGTTTTAATCTACAGTTTGAGAGGGAGAAGGGAAAATCGGAAGTGTCAGTATTACCGTTGAAAAAGGGGACTATGGAGCCATGAGAGAGGAGCTGGCCAAAGTTGACTGGAAAGATACCCTAGTAGGGATGACAGTGGAACAACAATGGCAGGTATTTCTGGGAATAATACAGAATGTGCAGGATCAGTTCATTCCAAAGAGGAAGATTCCAATGGGAGTAAGGGGTGACTGTGGCTGACAAAGGAAGTCAAGGACAGTATAAACATAAAAAAAGTATAACATAGCAAAGATGAGTGGGAAGCCAGAGGATTGGGTACCTTTTAAAGAGCAACAGAAGATAACTAAAAAGGCAATACGGGGAGAAAAGATGAGGTACGAAGGTAAGCGAGCCAAGAATATAAAGGAGGATAGTAAAAGCTTCTTTAGGTATGTGAAGAGGAAAAAATTAGTTAAGACAAAGTTGGACCCTTGAAGACTGAAATAGGTGCATTTATTATGGGGAACAAGGAAATGGCAGACGAGTTGAACAGGTATTTTGGATCCATCTTCACTGAGGAAGATACATACAATTTCCCTGATGTACTAGTGGCCAGAGGATCTAGGGTGACGGAGGAACAGAAAGAAATTCAAATTAGACAAGAAATAGTGTAGACTGATGGGACTGAAGGCTGATAAATCCCCAGGGCTTGATGGTCTGCATCCCAGGGGACTTAATGAAGTGGCTCTAGAAATCATGGACGCATTGGTAATCATTTTCCAATGTTCGATAGATTCAGGATCAATTCCTGTGGATTGGCGGGTAGATAATGTTATCCCACTTTTTAAGAAAGGCGCGAGAGAGAAAACAGGGAATTATACACCAGTTAGGCTGACACCGGTGGTGGGGAAGATGCTGGAGTCAATTATAAAAGATGAAATAACGGCACATTTGGAATGCAGTAACAGGATCGGTTCGAGTCAGCTGGATTTACAAAGGGGAAATCATGCTTGATTAATCTTCTAGAATTTTTTGAGGATGTAACTAGGAAAATGGACAAGGGAGAGCCAGTGGATGTGGTGTACCTGGACTTTCAGAAAGCAATTGATAAGGTCCCACATAGGAGATTAGTGGGCAAAATTAGAGTACATGATATTAGAGGTAGGGTACTGACATGGATAGAAAATTGGTTGGCAGACAGGAAACAAAGAGTAGGAATTAACGGGTCCCTTTCAGAATGGCAGGCAGTGACTAGTGGGGTACCGCAAGGCTCGGTGCTGGGACCGCAGCTATTTACAATATGCATCAATGATTTAGATGAAGGGATTCAAAGTAACATCAGAAAATTTGCAGATGACACAAAGCTGGGTGGCAGTGTCAACTGTGAGGAGGATGCTTTGAGGATGCAAGGTGACTTGGACAGGTTGGGTGAGTGGGCGGATGCATGGCAGATGCAGTTTAAAGTGGATAAATGTGATGTTATTCGCTTGGTTTCATAAACAAGAAGGCAGATTATTATCTAAATGTTGGGAAAAGGGGAAGTACAACGGGATCCGGGGGTCCTTGTTCATCAGTCACTGAAAGTAAGCATGCAGGTACAGCAGACAGTGAAGAAGGCTAGTGGCATATTGGCCTTCATAACAAGAAGACTTGAGTATAGGAGCAAAGAGATCCTTCTGTAGTTGTACAGGGCCCTAGTGAGACCACACCTGGAGTATTGTGCGCTTTGGTCAGCAAATTTGAGGAAGGACATTCTTGCTATTGAGGGAGAGCAGCGTAGGTTCACGTGGTTAATTCCCGGGATGTCTATGTTGATAGAATGGAGTGGCTGGGCTTATATACTCTGGAATTTAGAAGGATGAGAGGGGACCGTATTGAAACATAAGGTTATTAAAGGATTGGACACGCTAGAGGCAGGAAACATGTTCCTGATGTTGGGGAAGTCCAGAACCAGGAGCCACAGTTAAAAATAATGGGTAGGCCATTTAGAACGAAGATGAGGAAAAACTTTTTTACCCAGAGAGTTGCGAATCTGTGGAATTCTCAGCCTCAGAAAGCAGTGGAGGCCAATTCTCTGGATGCTTTCAATAAAGAGTTAAAAGGAGCTCTTAAAGATAGCGGAGTCAGGGATTATGATGAGAAGGCAGGAATGGGCTACTGAATGTGGATGATCACCCATGATCACAGTGAATGGCGGTGCTGGTTCGAAAGGCCAAATGTCCAACTCCTGCACCTATTGTCTATTGTCATACCATTTCATATGTGAAACATGGTGGTGGGAGTGTTATGGCCTGGGATTGTTCAAACAAATGCCTCAAAACCCATTGGCCGGTGGTTCATTCTACAGCAAGACATTGATCCCAAAACATACTGCTAAAGCAACAAAGGAATTTTTCAAAGCAAAAAAAATGGTAAATTCTAGAGTGGCCAAGTCAATCACCCGATCTGAACCCAATTGACCATACCTTTTATATGCTGAAGAGAAAATTGAAGGGTACCAGCCCCCAAAACAAGCCTGGCAGAGCATCACCAGAGAAGACACCCAGCAACTGGTGATGTCCATGAATCGCAGACTTCAAGCAGTCATTGCATGCAAAGGATATGCAACAAAATACTAAACATGACTACTTTCATTTACATGACATTGCTGTGTCCCAAACATTATGGTGCCCTGAAATGGGGGGACTACGGATAAACACTGCTGTAATTTCTACATGGTGAAACCAAAATGTATAAAAATGGCCTTTATTAAATTCTGACCATTTGTACTTTAATCACATGTGATTTTTTTTCTATTACAAATCTCAAATTATGGAGTACAGAGGTAAATAAATAAATGACGGGTCTTTGTCCCAAACATTATGGAGGGCACTGTACAATGTAAACATTTAGGAACAAATAGCAAATTTATAAAATCATCAGTCTTGACTTGAAGCATTCAAATCACAGCTGGATTTTTCCTTTCAGATTTGCCATGCCTGAACGTCTTTTACAATTTTGTTTCAGTTTACTTTGCTCTTTGTAGTAAAAGAGAAAACATCAATTACAATAAAATGCTTAGTGGTCCGCGACTGCCATTTCTCATCTCATGAGGCAAAATATTCAAGTGGATATTGATCATAAATTGCAGATGATATGGAAATGACAAATGCAAAATATAGATTTTAGCCAAATGGGGAGAAGGAATGAAAGGGAAATCATGCTTGACTAATCTTCTGGAATTTTTTGAGGATGTGACAAGTAAAATGGATGAAGGGGAGCCAGTGGATGTAGTGTATCTAGACTTTCAAAAAGCCTTTGATAAGGTCCCGCACGGGAGACTGGTGACTAAAATTAGAGCACACGGTATTGGGGGTAGGGTGTTGACGTGGATAGAAAATTAGTTGACAGACAGGAAGCAAAGAGTAGGAGTGAACGGGTCCTTTTCAGAATGGCAGGCAGTGGCGAGTGGAGTGCCGCAAGGCTCGGTGTTGGGGCCGCAACTGTATTATATATATTAATGATTTGGAAGAGGGAATTAGGAGCAACACTAGCAAGGTTGCAGATGACACAAAGCTGGGTGGCAGTGTGAACTGTGAAGAGGATGTTAGGAGGTTGCAGGGTGACATGGACAGGTTGAGTGAATGGGCATATGCGTGGCAGATGTAATATAATATAGATAAATGTGAGGTTATCCACTTTGGTGGCAAAAACAAGGGGACAGATTATTATCTCAATGGCGTTAGGTTAGGTAAGGGGGAGGTACAGCGAGACCTGAGTGTCCTTGTACACCGGTCACTGAAAGTTGGCGTGTAGGTACAGCAGGCGGTGAAGAAAGCTAATGGAATGTTGCCTTCATAACAAGAGGATATCAGTACAGTAGAGAGGTTCTTCTGCAGTTGTATAGGGCTCTGGTAAGACCACATCTGGAGTATTGCGTACAGTTTTGGTCTCCTAATTTGAGGAAGGACATCCTTGTGATTGAGGCAGTGCAGCGTAGGTTCACGAGATTGATCCCTGGGATGGCGCAACTGTCATATGAGGAAAGATTGAAAAGACTAGGCCTGTATTCACTGGAGTTTAGAAGGATGAGAGGAGATCTTATAGAAACATATAAAATTATAAAAGGACTGGACAAGCTAGATGCAGGAAAAATGTTCCCAATGTTGGGCGAGTCCAGAACCAGGGGCCACAGTCTTATAATAAAGGGGAGGCCATTTAAGACAAAAGACAATAGGTGCAGGAGTAGGCCATTCGGCCCTTCGAGCCAGCACCGCCATTCAATGTGATCATGGCTGATCATCCTCAATCAGTACCCCGTTCCTGCCTTCTCCCCATATCCCCTGACTCCGCTATTTTTAAGAGCCCTATCTAGCTCTCTCTTGAAAGATTCCAGAGAACCTGCCCCCACCACCCTCTGAGGTGAGAAAAAACTTTTTCATCCAGAGGGTTGTGAATTTGTGGAATTCCCTGCCACAGAGGGCAGTGAAGGCCAAATCACTGGGTGGAATTAAGAGAGAGTTAGATAGAGCTCTAGGGGCTAGTGGAATCAAGGGATATGGGGAGAAGGCAGGCACGGGTTATTGACTGGGGACGATCAGCCATGATCACAATGAATGGCAGTGCTGGCTCGAAGGACCGAATGGTCTCCTCCTGCACCTATTTTCTATGTTTCTATGTAAGGACAGAGACAAATAGAAAAATAAAAATTAGACTTTAGGATGGAAATTAGAAAGATTGAGACACCAAAAGGAGATGGAGTATCAGAGGCAACACCGTGATATCATGAAAGAAAGATTTGCAATGAGAATCATACACAAAAAGCTGGAGTAATTCAACAGTTCAGGCAGCATCTCTGGAGAAAAGGAATAGGTGACGTTTCGGTTTGAGACCCTTCTTCAGAACAAGAGTCTCGACCCGAAACGTCACCTATTCCTGTTCTCAAGGGATGCTGCCTGAACCGCTGAGTTACTCCAGCTTTTTGTGTCTACCTTCAGTTTAAATCAGCTTCTGCAGTTCATTCCTACACATTATGTCCAGAGGTCAGTCTGGACAGAAGAGTGTTTCGGAGGCTGACCTTATCATCTGATTTTTGGTTTCCTCTGTAAAGAAATTGGCATGCTTTGAATGGTCTTGTAAAGGGCAAACTATAATTCCATAAGAGATTTCACAGCTTGATCCAAGCTATGTATATAAAACATTAAAAAACGGTTGAGGACCCAGCATTGATCTCTGTGGCAAATTGCTCTGGATGCTCAACAACCAATCTTCCATCCACGCCAACATGTTGTCTCCTACACCCTGAGCTAATATCTCTGATATGGTATCTTATCAAATGTAATCCGTCACTCTAAATATACAGTGCATTTGGAAAGTCAAACCCCTTCACTTTTCCACAATTTGTTACGTTACAGCCTTATTCTAAAATGGAATAATTTTTTTTTTTTAATTCATCGATCTACACACAATACCCCATAATAAAAAAGCAAAAACAGGTGTTTAGAAATTTTTGCAAAGTAATTAAAAATAATTAACTGAAATATCACATTTACATAAGTATTCAGACCCTTTGCTATGACACTCAAAATTGAGTTCAAGTCAAGTCAAGTCAAGTCAAGTCAAGTCAAGTTTATTCGTCACATACACATACGGGATGTGCAGTGAAATAAAAAGTGGCAATGCCTGCGGACTTTGTGCAAAAAACTAACAAACAAACAACCAACAAACTACAAACAGAATCACATGTTCTTTTTCATATTAAATATTTTGGGTGGTATTGTGGTACAGTAAGTTAGTAGAGTTAGTCCCTGGTGAGATAGGAGTTTACAGTCCGAATGGCCTCTGGGAAGAAACTCCTTCTCATCCTCTCCGTTCTCACAGCATGGCAACGGAGGCCGTAGCAGCCGGAACAGTCCGTTGCCGGGGTGGAAGGGGTCTCCCATTATCATATTGGCTCTGGAGTTGCACCTCCTGATGTATAGTTCCTGCAGAGGGGCGAAAGAAGTTCCCATAGTGCGTTTGGCCAAACGCACTACTCTCTGCATAGCCTTCTTGTCCTGGGCAGAGCAATTACCAAACCAGATTGTAATGTTTCCGGCAAGATGCTTTCCACAGCCGCAGAGTAGAAGCACTGGAGGATCCTGGGAGACACTCTGAATTTCCTCAATTGCCTGAGGTGGTAAAGGCGCTGCCTTGCCTTACTCACGAGTGCTGCTGCGTGTGATGTCCAAGTCATATCCTCAATGATGTGGACTCCCAGGTATTTAAAACAGCTCACCCTATCCACAGTATCCCCATTTATCCTCAATGGTGTGTACGTCCTCGGATGATGTGCCCTCCTAAAGTCCACGATCAGCTCCTTCGTTTTTTTGTTGTCCTGACACCAGAGTGCCAGGTCAGCCACCTCCTCCCGGTAGGCCTTCTCATCGTTGTCTGAGATCAGGCCCACCACCACGGTGTCATCAGCAAACTTGATTATCGAGTTGGAGCTGAACCTAGCCACACAGTCATGTGTGTACAGGGATTATAATAGGGGGCTGAGGATGCAACCCTGGGGGGATCCTGTGCTCAGGGTGAGGGACTTCGATGTATTCCCTCCCATATTGACTACTTGGGGCCTGGCGGTGAGAAAGTCCAGGACCCAGGCACACAGGGGGGTGTTGAGCCCTAAATCCAGTAGCTTCGCGGCCAGTCTGGTGGGGACTATCGTGTTGAAGATGAATTGAAGTCTATGAACAGCATCCTCACGTAGCCCCCCTTCTGGCTGTCAAGATGGGAGAGAGCGGTGTGCAAAACCTGGGAGACAGTATCGTCCGTGGATCTGTTCGGACGGTATGCAAATTGTCCATGTTGCGAGGGAGGAAGGCGCAGATGTATTTCTTCACCAGCCTCTCAAAGCATTTCATGACTACCGAGGTGAAGGCAACTGGACGGTAGTCATTCAGACAGGCTGGGGAGGCATTCTTTGGTACAGGTACAATGGTGGATTTTTTGAAGCAGGCAGGGACTATGGACTTGTCCAGGGAGAGGTTGAATATTGTAGTGAGCACCGGAGCTAGCTGCGCAGCACAAGACTTAAGTACTCGCCCCGAGATGCCATCGGGACCTGCAGCTTTCCTCGTGTTCACCCGTGTCAGAGCCCTCCTCACATCATGCTCGGACTGCGAGAATGTGTGCTCATTCCTCCCATCAGCTTCGTTAGCCAGCCCACTGGTGGTATTGTCGATAGTCGGCAAACCTGGGGTGGTGTTGCTCATCTCGAACCGAGCGTAAAAAGAGTTCAGGTCATCAGCTAGGGAGGTGCCGGCACTTGCGGATGAGGGTGGGGTGCTCCGGTAGTTGGTTATAGTCTGTAGCCCCTGCCACAGGCGTCTGGTGTCCTGCTGCTCCATCTGTGACTCCGTCTTGTCCCTGTACCTCCTTTTTGCGTCCTTCACCGCCCTTCGCAGTCGGTAGGACTCTACCTTGTAGACGTCCATGTTTCCTGATGCCAGGCCAGAGTTGTAGGCAGCGGTGCGAGCATTCAAGGCAACACGAACGGACCTGTCTACCCAGGGTTTTTGATTAGGAAAAGTGCTAACCCTTACCGTGGGGACGATGTTGTCAGTTATTGTTGCGATGAAGTCCATGACTGCTTCCGCGAACTCACTGACGTCGCTGGAACTTGCTTGGAACATATTCCAGTCGACATCGCTCAGTGCATCTTGCAGCATGGCCTCTGACTGGTCGGACCACCGCTTTACGTCCCTCGTCTCTACCACTTCCCGAACTATCCTCTGTTTATACTCCAGCAGCAGGAAAATGGCAGCGTGGTCAGATTTTCCTTGGGGAGGGAGTGAAATGGCCTTATAGCCCTTCCGGAACGGCGTATAACAGTGGTCCAATGTCCTTTCCCCCCTGGTGGCACACGTGATGTGTTGGTAGAAGTTCGGCATGACCTTCTTGAGATTTGAATTATTAAAATCTCCAGCCACCACCATAGCCGCATCCAGGTTCTTGTTTTGTTGTCGACATAGCACATCGTGTAGGGCCGATAGTGCCACGTCAGTGTCCGCATGCGGTGGAATGTAGACGGCTGTGACGATCACTGAGCCGAACTCCCGGGGAAGGTAGAATGGGCGGCATGAGATCGTCAGATGCTCCAGCTCCGGCGAGCAGGAACGGGAAAGCATCTTGATATTTCCAGGGTTACACCAGTTGTTATTGGTCATGAAGCAGACTCCTCCACCCTTGGATTTCCCAGATGCTTCTGTTCTGTCAGCACGATGGACAGTGAAGGACTCGGTTGGACAGATTTCCTGATCCAGAATCAGTGAGGTCAGCCATGTTTCTGTCAGGCTGAGGATGTTGCAGTCCCTTATGTCCCGCTGGAATCTGATCCTCGCCCTGAGATCATCCAGCTTGTTTTCCAGGGACTGGATGTTTGCCAGAAGAATGCTGGATGCAGAGGGGGACGAAAGGCTTGGGCTCTCAGCTTATTCTGAATCCCCCCCCGCTTACCTCAATGTTTTCTCCGGGTTTTCCTTGTAGCCGAGCTCTCATTGTTGTTACAGCAGCTTCTGTTGATCTCTGCTGGCCATGCTGGATCAGTAAGTACAGCATTTAAAAAGTCTTCGTTTGCCCTAGAGTTTAGATTTATGAGGGTTTCCCTGCCATACTTCGTTAGTACGAGGGAGTTAGAACTTAGAAATAAGTTTAAAAGGAACATAAAAGTTAAAAACACACACAATTTTCGAGAAGCTGCCACAACGGCGACTGGACAGGGCCGCGCCATTTATTTATTTATTTAATTTTTAATTTTTTTTTATAAACAGGAGTTTAGGTTCATCCTGTTTCCATTGATTATACTTGAGATGTTTCTACAACTTGATTGGAGGCCACCAGTGGTAAATTAAATCGATTGGACCTGATTTGGAAAGGCACATACCTGTTCTTATAATGTCCCACAGTTGACAGTGCATGTCAGAGCGAAAACCAAGCCAAAAAGCCAAAGGAATTATCTGTAGACCTCTGAGACAGCATTGTGTCGAGACACAGATCTGGGAAAGGGTCTAAAACAATTTCTGCAGCATTGCAGTTCCCAAAGAGCATAATGGCCACCGTCATTCTTAAATGGAAGAACTTTGAAACCACCGGGACTCTTCTTAGAGCTGGCCGCCCAGCCAAACTGAGCAATTGAGGGAAAAGGGCCTTGGTCAGGGAGGTGACCAAGAACCTAATGGTCACTCTGACAGAGCTCCAGAGTTCTTCTGTGGAGATGGGAGAATCTTCCAGAAGAACAACTATATCTGCAGCACTCCACCAATCAGGCCATTATGGTAGAGTGGCTAGACGGAAGCCACTCCTCAGTAAAAGGCACATGACAGCCGCTTGGAGTTTGCCGAAAGGCATCTAAACAAGATTCTCTAGTCTTATGAAACATAGATTGAACTCTTTGGCCTGAATGCCAAGCGTCACATCTGGAGGAAACCAGGCACCACTCATCACCTGGCCAGTACCATACCTACGGTGAGCATTGTGGTAGCAGCATCGTGCTGTGGGGACATTTTCAGCGGCAGGAACTGAGACACTAGTCAGGATCGGGGGAAAGATGAACAGAGGAAAGTACAGAGAGATCCTTGATGAAAACCTGCTCCAGAGCATTCTGGACCTCAGACTGGGGCAGAGGTTCACCTTCCAACAGGACCATGGCCCTAAGCACACAGCCAAGACATCACAGGGCTGGCTTTGTGACAAGTCTGTGAATGTCCTTAAGTGGACTTGAACCCGATCGAGTATCTCTGGCGGGACCTGAAAATAGCTGTGCCACGACGCTCCCCATCAAACCTGACAGAGCTTGATAGGATCTGCAGAGAAGAATGGGAGAAATTACCCAAATACAGATGTGCCAAGCTTGTAACATCATACCCAAGAAGACATGAGGCTATAATCATTGCCAAAGGTGTCTCAAGAAAGTACTGAGGGAAGGGTCTGAATATTTATGTACATGTGATATTTCAGTTATTTGCTTTTAATTATTTTGCAAAAATTTCTAAAATCCTGTTTTTGCTTTTTTATTACAGGGTATTGTGTAGATTGAAGATTTAAAAATATAATTTAATCCTTGTTAGAAGGCTGTAACGTAACAAAATGTGGAAAAAGTGAAGGGGTCTGAACACTTTCTGAATGCACTGTAACATATTCACTGGTCTCCCATTCATCCACGTACTTCATTAAAGAAATGCCAATAAATTGTTCAAACATGATTTTCCTTTTTCAAAACCCTGTTGACTTTCCCTGATTACCGTGCATTTTTTAATGAGTATTCTGATGTATTGTTCTTAATAATAGCTTCAAACATTTACCTCAGACAGGATTTAAACTATTAAAAACGTTTTGTCTCTCTTCCCTTTTGAAAAAAAGGAGTTACATTAGCTATTTTCCTATCTAATGGAAATTTCCCCAAATCTCAGGCATGTACGGCAATTAAAATTATTGCAGCAACCACGTCACTGGCCAATTTTTAAGATTTCAGGACAAGTCAGCACATCTAACAATTTGCTCTTTTGCATTTCCTGGTTTAATAACCCTGACCAAAGCTCTGTCCAGCTGAAGCATGACTTCCACTCCTCTAAAATACACATCCAATGAGAGAAACAGCAGCATCTCGTTATTCTTTCTGCAAACTGCGACACAGAGAGAGAGCGCAGATCTTCAGTAGTTTTCCCGACCTGTTATTTTAAGCCAAATGTGAATTGTTCCCTGTGATTACAGGTGGATATTTTACTGCACAGCTGAATCTACAGGGATCGTGAAGCAAGGCCAAATGGAGAACTAAATTGATGCTCCTGTCACCAGTCAAAATTCACCCCAGGCAGGTGAATGAGGTTCATTGCTTGCTTCCTGTTCTTTTCTGTTTGAAGTTCAGGTCCCAGAAGATTCCTTTGCAAGCAATAAGGTCACATAATGCACACTTGTCATGGTAGATTTGTGGCCAGGTGTCCGAGTCATTGATATTGGGTGAGGTTATGGGCCCATAAAACATGATTATTTGTGGCCCATGACCATGCACTTCACAAAGTAGGGATGTTGTTGGAAATACAAGTAACTAACACTGCATGCATGGTTAAGAAGGACCTACCATGCGGATCAATAAATCTGATAATCAGCTACCAATACTGAGCCAACTACCAACAAGATGGATCCAGGGAACACCAGTGATTCAAAGAGTTCATTAAGGAACCTAACACAAGAGAAGGTCAACACATCCTGAATGCAAAATTCCCATAAGGTTAACATGAGATTTTCATAAAGAAAACTCTGAAAATGTATGGAAAACCACTAAGAACTCATATTAACCGTAGCAGAACCAATATTAAGCAAAGTTTGCAAATAACATCTCAAACACTTCGCTATGACAGACTATCATAGTAAAGACACAGGAGAGAGCAGGTGCTGAATTCTAACAAAAAATTCGAACCCATCAAATAGTCTCTCTGGGTAGTCTAGAACCCAATGGTATGAACAGTATTTTTTTCTAATTTCAGGTAACCCATACTCCTGTGTTCCCCTTCCAATCCACCTGCTCCTGCCATTTTCTCCTTTCCCCATAACACCCTCCTCCAGCAACCCCATCACCAGTCTTCAGCCCCTCTCCCTCGTTTCCATCCACCTACCACCTAAATACCATACCTGCCAGATTTGTGCCCTATCTTGTTTCATGTGCCCTACACCTTTCCCTTATTGCTTAATATTTTCACCGTCATTTATCAGATTGCAGTCCATGCAGCCTTTGTGCCTGTTTATCACTCTCCAGCCTGTCTCGACTTTTGCCTCACCTCTCCTCACGCCAGCAGCCCCTTTCTTTTCTTATCTGCTTCCACCTTTTACCACTGCCTCCCAACTCCATCCCTTTCTCTCCCCACCTGGTTCCTTTCTACCCATCACCTCCCGCCCTCCTTGGTTCTCCTGTTATCAGCTGTCCCTGTCACATGTCTCCCCCTCTCCTTTTAATGTTGGCCCACTTCCCTCTCCAAGCTTAATCCTGAAGCAGACACAAAATGTCGACAATTCCTTTACCCCCCACCACAGATGCTGCTGGACCCGCTGAGTCCCTCTGGCAATTTTTGATTTTGGAACCCTTTACAATAATTTTGGTATATGGTACCAAAATCCTGCATTTTGGTCGACAGCTTTAAGTTTGCATTTGGAGGTGGTTGGAACAACAACAAAGCTGTAGCAGAGGCAGTGTACACAGATTATTGCTGCTTTGCAAAGTACATTGTTGTCAGATGAGTGGCAGGCATGATCAGCAAGCAAGACATTTCGTTCCAAGGAGTGGAGAGGCATACACATACCTCCTTGACCTCAATAATGTCCTCAACTTTAAAATATTAACGGTTGTTCAAGGCCACCGTGTTGCCACATACCAGGTTTCACAAGTGGGTTTGCCACTGTGCAGCTGGAAGTGGTAGAGCATGTTGGCACAAACGATGTCGGAAAGAAGGGGATGAATATTCTGCAGCGTGACTGGGTGGCAGTGTGAACTGTGAAGAGGATGTTAGGAGGTTGCAGGGTGACCTGGACAGGTTGAGTGACTGGGCAGATGCAATATAATATAGATAAATGTGAGGTTATCCACTTTGGCGACAAAAACAAGGGGGCAGATTATTATCTCAACGGTGGTAGGTTAGGTAAGGGGGAGGTGCAGCGAGACCTGGGCTTCCTTGTACACTGGTTACTGAAAGTTGGCTTACAAGTACAGCAGGCAGTGAAGAAAGCTATTGGAATGTTGGCCTTCATAACAAGAGGATTTCAGTATAGGAGTAAAGAGGTTCTTCTGCAGTTGTATAGGGCTCTGGTGAGACCACATCTGGAGTATTGTGTACAGTTTTGGTCTCCTAATTTGAGGAAGGACATCCTTGTGATTGAGGCAGTGCAGCGTAGGTTCACGAGATTGATCCCTGGGATAGCGGGACTGTCATATGAGGAAAGATTGAAAAGACTAGGCTTGTATTCACTGGAGTTTAGAAGGATGAGGGGGGATCTTATAGATACATATAAAATTATAAAATGACTGGACAAGCTAGATGCAGGAAAAATGTTCCCAATGTTGGGCGAGTCCAGAACCAGGGGTCACAGTCTTAGAATAAAGGGGAGGTCATTTAAGGCTGAGGTGAAAAAAAACTTTTTCACCCAGAGAGTTGTGAATTTATGGAATTCCCTGCCACAGAGGGCAGTGGAGGCCAAGTCACTGGATGGATTTAAGAGAGAGTTAGATAGAGCTCTAGGGGCTAGTGGAGTCAAGGGATATGGGGAGAAGGCAGACACGGGTTATTGATAGGGGACGATCAGCCATGATCACAATGAATAGCGGTGCTGGCTCGAAGGGCTGAATGGCCTCCTCCTGCACCTATTTTCTATGTTTCCCTCAGACTGAAGTTATAACTACACTGGAGTTGGGACTGCTTCTTTCACTCCTGAAATATTCCCATGCTTTGGTTATGGTGAGTGCAGAGATAAAAATAGGTTTGGGTGTAGCCTAGCAGGGTTTTGAAACTGTTCCATCCAATACAGCAAGAAATTGCAGAGAGTTGAGGACGTAGCCCACACCATCACGCAAACCAACCTCCCTTCCATTGACTCCATCACATTTCATGCTGCCTCGGCAAGGCCCCCAGCATAATCAAGGACCAGTCTCACCCCGGTGACTCCCTCTTCTCCCCTCTCCCATCAGGCAAGAGGTACAGAAGTGTGAAAACGGATACCTCCAGATTCAGCTGTTGTCAGCCGACTGAACCATGCTATCACCAACTAGAGAGTGGTCCTGATCTACCCTTTACCTCATTGGGGACCCTCGCACTATTTTTAATCGGGCTTTACAGGACATATCTTACAAGGTCGGCAGAGGAGCGGCAGGTGAAGGAGTGAGTGTGGGGACTGGCTGAGAAAGTAATCTCTTGGGGAGTTTTTCAGTGTTTTTTCAGGAGCGGGTGATTTAAATACCTTTCAGGGCCAGCCTGCAATACATACCTTCAAGGTCGGCAGAGGAGCGGCAGGTGAAGGAATGAGTGCGGGGATTGGCTGAGAAGGGTAGCGGCCTGTTGGGGAGCGGTCTTGTCGAAGGAAGTGCGAGTCTTTGACTCAAGAGTGTTTGGCGAGGAGACTGAGGAAGGAGACTACGCCAAAAGTTGGAGAGGGTGAGATGCAGTGAAAAATGACAGGTAAACTGGTTCAGTGTGATGCTTGCAGGATGTGGGAGGTCAGGGACACTGCTGGTGTCTCTGGCTGCTACAGCTGCGGTAAGTGTGTCCAGGTTCAGCTCCTGAAGGACTGTGTTGGGGCACTGGAGAGGCAACTGGATGACCTCAGGAACATCCGGGAAAACGAGAATTTCCTGCGCAGGACCTACAGCGAGATCATTATACCGAAGATACTGGAAGGGAGAAGGTGGGTGGCGATGAGGAAGGGAGGGAAACTTGGAGTACAGGAGACCCCGAGGGATGTACCTCTTGAAAACAGGTTCACCCTCTTGGAAACTGTCGGGACAAAAGACACTGCCAGTCTGAGCGGCGGACAGGTCTGCAAGTTAAAACGTGGGGCTGAAACAAAGCCAAAGAGACAGACATCACGCAGAGCCGTGGTCGTAGGGGACTCCATAGTGAGAAGTACAGACAGGGGTTTCTGCGGCAACAGGCAGGAATCAAGGATGGTGTGTTGCCTCCCTGGTGCCAGGATCCAGGATGTCACGGACCGATTGCAGGTCATCCTTAAGGGTGAAGGTGAGCAGCCAGAAGTGGTAGTGCACTTCGGCATAAATGACGTCGGGAAGAAGAGGATAGAGATTCTGCAGCGTGACTTTAGAGCACTCGGAAGATGGCTGAATATGCAGGACCTCTAAGGTGGTTATCTCCAGTTTGCTTCCAGTACCTTCTGCTGGTGAAGGCAGGAACGGGGAGATAGGGGATCTGAATGTGTGGCTGAGGAGCTGGTGCAGGGGGCAGGGATATAGATTCTTAGACCACTGGGATCTGTTTTGGGATAAGGATGAATTGTACGAAAGGGACGGGTTGCACCTTAACAGGCAGGGGACCAGCATTCTGGCAGGCAGGTTTGCCACAGCTACACGGGTGGGTTTAAACTAATAGTGGGGGGGGGGGGAGACGAATTGTAAATACAAGGATGGAGTTAAAGGGAAAGAGAGTATAGGAAAAGTTAAGAAATACACCAGAATTGATGGGACAGAAAGCTCACGAAGAGATAGGAGAGTATGGCCAGTGAAACAGGAATCGATGTGAAAGGTGAGGGTAGTAATTGATTAAAAGTATTATACATGAATGTGCGAAGTAGAAGAAGTAAAGTAGATGAGCTTGAGGCTCAGTTAGAGATTGGTTAATATGACATTGTGGGGATTACAGAGACATGGCTGCAGCAGGATCGGGACTGGGAACTGAATATTCAGGGTTTTACATCCTATAGAAAGGACAAGCAGGTGGGCAGAGGAGGTGGGGTAGCTCTGTTGGTGAGGGATAGAATTCAGTCCCTTGCAAGGGGTGACATCGGGACTGATGATGTAGTCGCTGTGGATAAAATTGAGGAATTGTGAAGGGTAAGAAGACACTAATGGGAGTTATCTTCAGGCCCCCAAACAGTAGCCTGAATATAGGGTGCAAGTTGCAGCAGGAGTTAAAATTGGGAGGTAACAAAGGTAATGTCACTGTGGTTAAGGGAGATTTAAATATGCAGGTAGACTGGGAAAATCATGTTGGTTCTGGATCCCAAGAAAGTTTGTAGAGTGCCTCCGAGATGGATTCTTAGAGCAGCTTGTATTGGAGCCTACCAGAGAGAAGGCAATTCCGGATTTAGTGTTGTTTAATTAACCAGATTTAATAAGGGAACTCGAGGTAAAGGTAGTGACCATAATATGATACGTTTTAATCTGCAATTTGAGAGGGAGAAGGTTAAATCAGAAGTGTCAGTATTGCAGTTGAACAAAGGGGACTATGAGAGAGGAGCTGGCCAAGGTCGACTGGAAAAGGATCATAGCAGGAATGACGGTGGAACAGCAATGGCAGGAATTTCTGGGAAAAATTCAGAAGATGCAGGATCATTACATTCCAAAGAGGAAGAAAGATTCTAAGGGGAATAAGAGGCAACCGTGGCTGACAAGGGAAGTTAGGGATGGAATAAAACTAAAAGAAAAGGTGTATAACATAGCAAAGAGTAACGGGCAGCCAAAGGATTGGGAAACTTTCAAAGGACAACAGAAGGTAACAAAAAGGGCAATACGAGGTGAAAAGATGAAGTACGAGGGTAAGCTGGCCAATAATATAAAGAAGGATAGTAAAAGCTTCTTTAGGTATGTTAAGAGAAAAAGATTAGTAAACACAAATGTGGATCCCTTGAAGGCAGAATCAGGTGAAATTATTTTGGGGAACAAGGAAATGGCAGAAGAGTTGAACAGGTATACGGGTTCTGTCTTCACTAAGGAAGACACACGCAATCTCCCAGAGGTACCTAGAACAGAGTATCTATTGAGACAGAGGAACTGAAATAAATTTGCATTAGGCGAGAAATAGTATTGGGTGGACTGATGGGACTGAAGGCTGATAAATCCCAAGGGCCTGATGGTCTGCATCCCAGGATACTCAAGGAGATGGCTCTAGAAATCGTGGATGCATTGGTGATCATTTTCCAATGTTCTATAGATTGAGGATCAATTCCTGTGGATTGGATGGCAGCTAATGTTATCCCACTTTTCAAGAAAGGAGCGAGAGAGAAAACGGGGAATTATAGACCAGTTAGCCTGACCTCAGTGTTGGGGAAGATGCTGGAGTTAATTATTGAAGAAGTAATAATGGCGCATTTGGATAGCAGAAAAAGGATTGGTCCAAGTCAGCATGGATCCATGAGGGGAAATCCTGCTCGACTAATCTGGAATATTTTGAGAATGTGACAAGTAAAATGGATGAAGGAGAGCCAGTCGATGTATTGTATCTAGACTTTCAGAAAGTCTTTGATGAAGGTCCCACGCAGATTAGTGGGCAAAATTAGAGCACATAGTATTGGGGGTAAGGTATTGACATGTATAGAGAATTGGTTGGCAGACAGGAAACAAAGAGTAGGAATAATCGGGCCCCTGTCAGAATGGGACCGCAAGACTCGGTGCTGGGGCCGCAACTATTTACAATACATATTAATGATTTAGATGATGGAATTAAAAGTAACACTAGCAAATTTACAGATGACACAAAGCTGGGTGGCAGTGTGAACTGCGAAGAGGATGCTAGGAGGTTGCAGGGCGACTGGACAGGTTGAGTGAGTGGGCAGATGCATGGCAGATGCAGTATAATTTAGATAAATGTGAGGTTATCCACTTTGGCGGCAAGAACAAGGAGGCAGATTATTATCTCAATGGTGTCAGATTAGGAAAAAGGGAAGTGTAACGAGACCTGGGTGTCCTTGTACACCAATCACTGATAGTAAACATGCAGGTAAAGCAGGCAGTGAAGAAAGCTAATGGCATGTAGGCCTTCATACAAGAGGATTTGAGTACAAGAGTAAAGAGGTCCTTCTGCAGTTGTACAGGGCCCTGGTGAGACAACATCTGGAGTATCGTGTGCAGTTTTGGTCTCCTAATTTGAGGCCGTGCAACGTAAATTCACGAGGTTAATCCCTGGGATGGTGGGACTGTCATATGAGGAAAGATTGGAAAGACTGGAATTTACTAGATGAATTTAAAAGAGAGTTTGATAGAGGTCTAGAGGCTAGCAGAATCAAGGGATATGGGGAGAAGGCAGGCACGGGTTACTGATTGTGGATGATCAGCCATGATCACAATGAATGGGCATGCTGACTCGAAGGGGCAAATGGCCTCCTCCTGCACCTATCTTCTATGTTTCTATGTAAATGTTAGACCCTTTATCCTGTATCTATACACTGTGGACAACTGGATCGTAATCAAGTATGGTTTTTACGCTGACTGGATAGCATGCAACAAAAAGCTTTTCACTATACTTCAGCACATGTGACCATAATAAACTAAACTAAACTATGTCAAATAATGTTAGATTCAGCTTGAACAAACTATTTTCGTTCACTCAGGACATTATCTTTCTCCTCATTAATAAATATTTTTTAAACATGAACTATCACCATTTTGATGAACTGAGAACTGCTTGAACCAAGATGGCCTGCTTCAGCAGATAATTGTTCAGATGTAGACTAATCAGCTGCAACATTCATCTGTTGCATGGTTGCAGGGTCTGTGACATTTGCCATCTGCTCCATTCGCATATGATTCACGTTATCAAATTAAAGCATTAACAATCTACACAGGCTGCTCAACACCTAAATGACTTAGTGGAAACTCCAGCAGCATTCAAACTGAACCCTGCTTCCCAAATGTAAATCAACATACTGTATGGTTTATGTTTTCAGAGATTTTACTAACTGTTTTGAAAGGAATATGCTTTTATCATGTTTTATTACTCATGGCCAGTTTTCCTTTTTATTGCTTCTTTGAAAATGCATGCTCCACTGACATCAACCCTACCTCTGTCATCAGTCAAAAAATAAGTAGATCTGGATAGTAATATAGTGTTGTGAAAACTAGTACGTAGTGGTAGTGGGAAATGTATCTCTCATTTCTTCACCTCTCTTTCCTCCTTTTAAAAATGTTAGCTTCTAACTGTTTGAAATCATTCGATGTTTGAATTACATTTTTTACAATATATCAATTTTAATTTGGATTAGTTCAGCATTTAAAAACAGTTTGCTGCATTTTACCTGGCATGCAATGTTACCAGGTGGGTTCCTATCTTGAGATGCATTGCTTTCAATATGCTTGATATTCAAAGACCAGTCATTTAAAACCGACCCCTTTGAACAAGTTTTTGGCTATTTGTTCTAATTCCTCCTAATATGACCAAGTGTAAAATGTTGCTGTTGCATTATAGGGGAGAGACGTGTCAGAAATAGTCCAAGTGAATTTTGGGGTCGTGTGGAATTAATGGTAAAGTTGATTAAATTCGATAGGTTCTGCTCCAGTGCAGTAGGCATGATCACGGTGTGATCATGGCTGATCATCCAGAATGAAGGAGTCCTTGATGTAATGGTGAAAGAATTGGGCGATGGTGCCAATGTACATTTGGAACAAAGACTGTTCATCATAACCAACAAAAAGACAGGCATAACTATGGCCTGTATGGAATCCTGTGTTCTGTTCTAAAATCTGCACCATACTGATTTCTATGGTTGATCTCAATTTACCCACCATGTTACTGGCAAAGGACAAGTAAAATCTCCCGCTGAGATTCTCCAGCATATTTGTCTACCTTCGATTTTCCAGCATCTGCAGTTGCTTCTTAAACAGTAAAATGTCCATGATTGATTACCCATCAGAATCTGAAAGCTGCATTTTTAACGTGCTCTACTGAATGGGCAGAAATATGTCATTGCTGGCTTTGCTCTGTATGTCTATCCCCAAGGATATTATCGGAACCTGGTTTTAAGCCAGATGACCACAGAAACCAAATTATATACATAATGACTTTCTCAGCCAAGTGGCCATGCAGTTACTATCTATATAACTAAAAGTCTCATCTTGACCACTTCCTGTCTGCATTGTATAATAATTTTAGAAAAAAACACTACCCTATATCGCTATGATTTTTGGCCATCTTACTCACAGTCCTCCTCCGCTGAGGAAGCCCCGAGGAATTTTCCGATCGATTAAAAATAAAAAAGTTATGAGTATTAAAGAAATCTTGAGATCAGCTGATTGGTCCTCACGCCTATCAATCACCATGATGAAGGTAACGCCCCTTCCGGGGTGGGGGTGGGGCAGGACTATAAACCTCCGGATGCCTGGACGCGAGTCAGTCACTCTGGAAGATCGCGAGGGAGAGGCCACAATTGTGATTCTAAGCTGTGAATCAACTGAACTGTGAGTCTGCAATGTACTTGCAATAAATTATTTTGTTAGCCCTTAATGAAAATGAAATGAGTTGTTTGGCCTGCCCTATGCTTGAAACGGCAATGGAAATTAAATGAAAATGCAATGAGCTGTTTGGCCTGCCCTATAATTGAAACTGCAATGGAAATGGAAATGAAATTAGTTGTTTGGCCAGCCCTGTGCTTGAAATTGAAATTGAAATTAAATGAGTTGTTTGGCCTGCCTGAAACCACTAATTTCGATCCACAAGGCCCCTATTAGCTGAGAAACCAGTCCCTTTTGTCCAAAATGCCCGCTGTTCTCTCGCCTTCCTTCTTTAGCCAGGGTTAGATTTGCGACCCTCAAATCTTCAGGAACAATTCTGAAATCTGTATATTTTGAAGAAGATAACCCGAACAACCACCATTTCTAAAGCCACTTCTTTCAAAGCTCTGGGTTATAGGTCGTGGGCCCTTGTGATTTCTCAGCTTTCACACTCACCAAATCCTATGGTAGTTTTACTAATTTTACTAATAATAATTTCCTTCATTTCTTCATTCTTACTTGACCATTGATTGATTTATATTTCTGGTAGGTTTTTGTCTTGTGATACCCCATCTTCTCTTGTTTGTCGCTCCGATCCCCGTACTCGGCAGAGAGGTGAAGAGAAGCCACCGAGTAGCACCACAAACTGTGCTTGGCTACTGGAAAACATCAGCACCCTGGACAGAGCTCTGCATTAAGCCGAGGCAACAGCTGTGTTCAATTAGCTGTTATTGGATTAGCGCAGCTTTAGCCTCCTCCTTAAAAACCATGGCATTGCCAGCCAGAGGAGGAAGAAGGGAAAAGGAAGGGGTGAGAGAGAAAAGAGGGGAGAAAGAGGAAGCAGGAGAAAGGAAGAAAAAGAGTGAATAAAAAAGGAGAGAGAGGGAGATAAAGTGGGGCACATCACTACTAGTTGTGTTCCCCATTTGCAAGTTTGGAGGAAGACTGAGCTGCCATGACAAACCCAAGCCCTCCAGGACTTCCTCCTTTGAGCCCAAGACTGAGCTTCCACGACAAGCCCTAGACAGCCAGTGCCTCCTTTGAGGCTAAGACTGGGTGACTGGCACAAGCCTGAGACCGCCAGTGCCTCCTCACCTGCGCACAGACAATGAGGGACTGTGCCTTCACACAGAAGCAAAAACTGAGTTTCTGGGACAAGCCTGAGGCCGACCGTGTCTTCTCTTCAAGGCAAAAGCTGAGTTACCAGGATGAGCCCGAGACTGCCATAGCCTCCTCTTCAATGTAAAGTCAGAACCACTGGGACAAACTCGAGCCTGCCAGCGCTTTCATTACAAGGCCAAGGCTGAGCCACAGAGACAAGCTTGAGTTCACTGCAATCTCCTTTGAGATCAGGACTGAGCCACTGAGATAAGCGCAAGACAGTCAGTGTCTCTTTCAAGGCCAGAATTAAGCTTCCAGGACAACCCTAAACAGCCAGCGCCTCCTCCACGAGCTTAAGACTGAGGTGCTGGGACAAGCCCTAGATATCCATTGCATCCCTGGAGGCCAAGACTGAGCCTCTGGGACAAGTGCCTGGGACAAGCCCGATACTGCCCATGCCTTCCCTTCACAGTTAGGACTGAACTGCCGGGTTAAGACCATCGTTCCTGAGATCGCCAGCGTCCTCTCACATGCACACTAACGATGAGGGACTGAGCCCCCACACAGACCCAGACCTTCTGGTCCTATTGTCCGTCACCATAAATAAATCATATCACCTGCGTTCGTTCACCCTACAGTGAGTGTCACTGTAATCATTGTTGATCCGGTGTCATCTCTGAATCACAGTCTTAGTCTTTCACAAAGACAGACAGAAAGTATCAATTTCTCTGCCTTTTCCTTTTCCGTCTCCATTATAGGGGCTCTGTATTTGCCCTCACTTATCTTATTCCTCCCAGTTTACCCTCGTTGTATTTTCCCTGTATCAATTGCTTGGTCTTCCTTTGCTGAGTTCCGGAAAACACTCCAAAGCCTATTGGCAATCTGTCAATGTTATAAGTATCTTCCCTTGATAGCACACCGTCTTTTAGTTTTCCTGTCAGTTGTGGTTGAGCTATTTTTCTCCATTATCTTTTTTGTGATTGAAAGGTACACTTTTTTTCCTTGTCATAGAGTCATACAGCTGGAAACAGTTAAGAGAGTCAAGAGTGTTTTATTGTCATACGTCCTGGATGGGACAATGAAATTTTTACTTGCTGCAGCACAACAGAATATGTAAACATAGTACATAGTACATGGGAGAAGAGAAAAAAATAAAACGTTCAATAAATTTTAAATATAGTGCAAATATAGGGCAGTGGGCAGTTTCGGGAAGGTAGACGCTCCCCATGAGTCTCGGGCAGATGGGGCTCATCAGCCTGGGAAGGCAGTCCATCTAGGAGAGGGAAAACTCCACATTTAAAACCTCCACTGCCTTGTGGCCATATCCAGTCATGGAAAAGGCTCCTGGAATGAGCCTCAAGAAAATCCGGCGTCGTAGCCCCTAAGGCAGTTCGTCGTTGTCTACAACCTCGCTCTGGCAGCTCCTTCAAAGGCGCTGGTGCAAAACTGTAACAGCCCTGCTGTTCCTTTGGATCGATCAGTGACATGGAGAGAGGGGGGCGTGCTGCATCGGCAACAGCATGTGACATATGACATCGCCCAGGCTTGCATCCGACCACACATCACCTGCAAACTAGGATGCATCACCCATGGTCAGTCATGACCGAAGGGGACCTACTATAGTGCAATAGAAATATAGTCTTTTGAAACATAGAAACATAGAAATTAGGTGCAGGAGTAGGCCATTCAGCCCTTCGAGCCTGCACCGCCATTCAATATGATCATGGCTGATCATCCAACTCAGTATCCCGTACCTGCCTTCTCTCCATACCCTCTGATCCCCTTAGCCACAAGGGCCACATCCAACTCACTCTTAAATATAGCCAATGAACTGGCCTCAACTACCCTCTGTGGCAGAGAGTTCCAGAGACTCACCACTCTCTGTGTGAAGAAAGTCTTTCTCATCTCGGTCTTAAAGGATTTCCCCCTTATCCTTAAGCTGTGACCCCTTGTCCTGGACTTCCCCAACATCGGGAACAATCTTCCTGCATCTAGCCTGTCCAACCCCTTAAATTTTGTAAGTTTCTATAAGATCCCTCTTAATCTCCTAAATTCCAGAGAGTATAAAAACCGAGTCTATCCAGTCTTTCTTCATAAGACAGTCCTGACATCCCAGGAATCAGTCTGGTGAACCTTCTCTGCACTCCCTCTATGGCAATAATGTCCTTCCTCAGATTTGGAGACCAAAACTGCACGCAATACTCCAGGTGTGGTCTCACCAAGACCCTGTACAACTGAAGTAGAACCTCCCTGCTCCTGTACTCAAATCCTTTTGCTATGAAAGCTAACATACCATTCGCTTTTTTCACTGCCTGCTGCACCTGCATGCCTACTTTCAATGACTGGTGTACCATGACACCCAGGTCTCGCTGCATCTCCCCTTTTCCTAATCGGCCACCATTTAAATAATAGTCTGCTTTCCTGTTTTTGCCACCAAAGTGGATAACCTCACATTTATCCACATTATACTGCATCTGCCAAACATTTGGCCCACTCACCCAGCCTATCCAAGTCACCTTGCAGTCTCCTAGCATCCTCCTCACAGCGAACACTGCCCCCCCAGCTTAGTGTCATCCGCAAACTTGGAGATATTGCCTTCAATTCCCTCATCCAGATCATTAATATAATATTGTAAATAGCTGGGGTCCAGCACTGAGCCCTGCGGTACCCCACTAGTTACTGCCTGCCATTGAAAAAGGACCCGTTTACTCCTACTCTTTGCTTCCTATCTGCCAGCCAGTTCTCTATCCACATCAATACTGAACCCCTAATACCGTATGCTTTAAGTTTGTATACTAATCTCTTATGTGGGACCTTGTCGAAAGCCTTCTGGAAGTCCAGATATACCACATCCACTGGTTCTCCCTTATCCACGCTACTAGTTACATCCTCGAAAAAATTCCACAAGATTCGTCAGACATGATTTACCTTTTGTAAATCCATGCTGACTTTGTCCAATGATTTCACCACTTTCCAAATGTGCTGCTATCCCATCTTTAATAACTGACTCTAGCAGTTTTCCCCACTACCGATGTTAGACTAACTGGTCTGTAATTCCCCGTTTTCTCTCTCCCTCCCTTCTTAAAAAGAGGGGTTACATTTGCTACCCGCCAATCCTCAGGAACTACTCCAGAATCTAAAGAGTTTTGAAAGATTATCACTAATGCATCCACTATTTCCTGAGCTACTTCCTTAAGTACTCTGGGATGCAGCCTATCTGGCCCTGGGGATTTATCGGCCTTTAATCTATTCAATTTACCCAACACCACTTCCCGACTGACCTGGATTTCACTCAATTCCTCCTTTGACCCACAGTCCCCTGCTATTTCAGGCAGATTATTTATGTCTTCCTTAGTGAAGACGGAACCAAAGTAGTTATTCAATTGGTCCGCCATATCCTTGTTCCCCATGATCAACTCACCTGTTTCTGACTGCAAGGGACCTACATTTGTTTTAACTAACCTCTTTCTCTTCACATATCTATAAAAACTTTTGCAGTCAGTTTTTATGTTCCCTGCCAGTTTTCTTTCATAATCTATTTTTCCTTTCCTAATTAAGCCCTTTGTCCTCCTCTGCTGGTCTCTGAATTTCTCCCAGTCCTCTGGTATGCTGCTTTTTCTGGCTACTTTGTACGCATCATCCTTTGCTTTGATACTATCCCTGATTTCCCTTGTTATCCACGGATGCACTACCTTCCCCGATTTATTCTTTTGCCAAACTGGGATGAAACAATTTTTGTAGTTCATCCATGCAGTCTTTAAATGTCTTCCATTGTATATCCACCGTCAACCCTTTTAGAATTAATTGCCAGTCAATCTTGGCCAATTCACGTCTCATACCCTCAAATATAGTCTTTTGCAGTTCAGAGCTCAGAGCTTATTCGTTGTTGTGCTTAATAGCCTGGTGGCTGTAGGGAAGAAGCTGTTCCTGAACCTGGACATTACAGTTTTCAGGCTCCTGTACCTTCTTCCTGATGGCAATGGTGAGATGAGAGTGTGGCCAAGATGGTGTAGGTCCTTGATGATTTGGCTGCCTTTACGATAAATCCCTTCGATGGTGGGGAGGTCATAGCCGGTGATGGATTGGGCAGTGGTCACAACTTTTTATAGTCCTTTTCGCTCCTGGACGTTCAAGTTGCTGAATCAGGCCACGATGCAACCAGTCAGAATGCTCTCTACCGTGCACCTGTAGACGTTTAGTCCAACATGCTCATGGCAACCAACATGCCCAATCCAAACAATGATCCATTGTTGGCTGTGAAAGAGGTGATAACGAAGGGATATGCACAATGAAACTTCACTGTTCTCATCCCTTTGTTATCACCTCTTCCACAGCCATCAATTGACCACTGTTGGCACCACCTTTCCTGAGTCGTTGGTGCATTAGGTCTGATTTGTTCTGTACCTTTTCATACCTCTAGTTTCCCTCTCACCTGACTCTCAGTGTGAAGAAGGGTCTCGACCCGAAATACACCTATTCTTTTTCTCCAGAGATGTTGCCTGACCCGCTGAGTTACTTCAGCATTTTGTGCCTTTGGCCCATGTTCCTCAAACCTACCCTATCCATGTACCTGTCTAAATATTTCTTAAATGTTGCAATAGTACTTGCCTCAACTACCTCTTCAGGCAGTTTGTTCAATTTACCCACACCCTTTATGTAAAAAAGCTACCCTTCAGGTTCCCATTAAACCTTTCTCCCCTCACCTTAAACCTATGGCCCCAAAAAAAGTATATTTATTTTTAATGCGACCCACTGTCACCTTTTTACTTTTTAATATAATTTCCCAACCAACCACATCCAACCTTCTCTCATACCTTCATGGTCTCCTTTGTTTATCTTTTAATTCATTTGTTTTGGCAATGAATTGCAATTTGGCCCTATTTTTACACTGCTTAACTGAAATTATTGTGCAAATTAAATTTAAGCACAAATAAAATCTGGATACACTTACTCTAAAATCATACAGCTGAGTTACCATAAAAACATTAAAATCCATATTGTGGTAGTTAGTTTTCACGATTAGACTTGCTAGTGACTGTAATTCTGACACATACATCATGGGCAAATAATAATAAAAATTGGCTTCAATATCACAACTATTAACTGGTTTGAGTTGAGCAGTTCTCTAGGAAGATCCAATGCCAGGTTTATGGACCAGGAAACAATATTAAAAGGTATGATGGCAGGTAAAAATAAGGGTCTAGAGGCACAGTTTTCCAGAGCCGATTCTCCTGTTGATCTGTTGAAATTCAACCATGGATGTTGGAGAATTTAAATTCAACAATTCGAGTAAATAAGGAAGTTAAAAAAAAACTATGTGTAATGGTGACAATGAAACTATCATGAAAACACTCGTTGGTCAGTCTCTTGCTGGAGGAGGAAATCCTGAGAAGATTGACCAGCCGGTCACTAAGTAAATGTTCCCTGACGCATTGGAAGCATGAGCTCATTTTAAGCACATATTTTGGATTTCCAGCTTACGGTGGAATTTTGCTTTTGTTACCCATGGATAGTTTTAGGATATACCGCAGCATAATGGTGGGTCAAAATCGGAGTAAAGAATGGCTAGGAAGTAGGAACAAAGGTATGGCTAAAGGGCCTGACCCACAGGCTATTTTTAGGCGACTGCCATAGTCATAGCAGGTTGCCGAAAAACTGTCAACTGGACCCCCCCTTCGACATACAATTTTAAATAGAATCATTACTTTTACAACCAAAAAAAACAAAGTCAGCACTGGCGGCAACCTATGTCACCTGGCGACAACCTACGTTAACCTGGCAACAACTACAACAGCACCTACTTCAGAAGAAGTCAAGCTACGCGCATTTGCATCAAACCCACTGTCACGGACTGTTTACGAAAATGTTTCAACATGTGGAAAATCCAGCGGTGACCAGAAAGACGCTACGACTCTTTGAGTGGAGACTACTGACGATCATACAGGTGACACCCCGGCGACCAGGTGGGGACAGCCTAGTTGTCTGTAGTCACCTAAAAAATGGCCTAAGTGGGACAGGCCCTTAACAGGTTTATAACAGCTTGGCTTTACAATACCATTATGATAAATAATCAGTATCATTGCTTTTAAAGGGCCTTTGTACTTCAGCCCAATAGAATCCAACATAGAGTCATAGAGACATGCAATGAGGACACAGGCCTTTCGGCCCAACATCCATGCTGACCAAGATATCCCATCTATGTTAGTCCTATTTGCCTGCATTTGGTCCATATCCCACTAACCCTTTCCTATCCATGTACCTGTTCAAGTGTCTTTAAAATGCTGCAATGCTTTAAAACTACCTCCTCTGGCAGCTCATTCCATACACCCACCACCCTCTGAGTGAAAATGTTGCCCTTCGCATTCCTATTAAATCTTTCACCTTAAACATAAAGGTAGTCTGGTTCTTGATTCCCCTACCCTGGGTGAAAGACTGTGAATGATCCTATTTATTCCCCTCATGATCATACACCTCTATAAGAATACTCCTTATCCTCCTGCACTAAAGGAATAGAGATCTAACCTCCCCAATCTCTCTTTATTACTCAGGGTCTCGAGTCCTGGCAACATTCCCGTAAATCTTTTCTGCACTCCTTCCAGCTTACTGACATCCTTCCCATAGGAGGATGACCAAAACTAAACACAATACTCCAAATACTAAGCACAATACTCCAAATACTGAATGCAATATTCCAACATACCTTGTTTAAAGAAAGCTAAGATTTACGTGGGTAAAAGTTAATATATTTATGAGCTAATGCTATTGATGATACTATTACCTTTACTACAATATACTCAGTGATGGTGTTAAATATAAAATTGTGTACTCTTCCATAAAATTCAATGCAAGTGATAAAAATATTGATATGCGGCTTAAGCATTTCCATTAGGTTATTGAGTAATTAGTGTTTGAATATTTAATTGATGTCATCTCCTATTTAAATATCACTGCCAATTTCTAAATGGAATTTTACTATCCATACATAAGTCATAATTTTTACACTTTACCTTTATAATTATTGCTCAAGCAGTAAAAGGAATGTAAAGATTTTAACGTTCTATTGCAAGGTTTTCTGTAAAAACAAATTTCTGTAAGATAAATTGCAATCAATCATAATATATCAAACCAGACTATGTTAAGTATATTTTCTTCCAGATAATTCAGTAGGCTGTAGTGTACTTTCAGGGATTGACTAATATTAGGTAGTGAGCTGAATCTCAGGCTGAGACATGCAGTCAATAATTCATCATCTATCTTCCCGTCCCACCATTACAGAAGCCAGCTAGCACTCTGTGTCACATCATGAAACTGCTGAGTGAACTGTTTACAATAAAATCTAAGGGTCTTGACAACACCCAGTTTTAACACTTATTCTCCAGAAACAGCAACATCTTAAGCCTATGTACAGCTCAAATATATTCAATTCACAAAATATAGGGCAAATTTCAGTGGGGTAATTGATTTCCCTTCAATCTGTCTCAATCATCAACAAAAAGGAGAGTGTTGTTGACATATTATCTAGTGCTACGGTACACTGTTGGTCTCGTTGGCATAAGGATCACTTGGCTCTCATGTCTCCTCTAAACTCAGTCCAAATGCAGACAACACTGAATTGCAGAAGTGAGGCAATGCCAACAATGCTAAGCAACAAGGGTGGAATTGATATGTGTAGCAATGAAAGAGACTACGTGAACTTGAAACCGGTGAATTTTTTTTCGCTGGTCAAGTCAGGTTTATTGTCATAGGCACATTCCGCCACCCTACCAATCTAGTTTAAACCCAGCTGTATAGCACTAGAAAATCTGCCTGCCAAGATATTAGTTTTCTTCAAGTTGCATCTGAACTTGAGGGGAAGCAATATCCTGGCAGGCAGGTTTGCTAGTGCCACACAGGGGGTTTAAACAAGATTGGCAAAGGGGCGCAATCCGATGTAGGACCAAATGCAGGTGAGAGGCTGGTAGGCAGTAAGGAAGGTGATGAAAGACATTTCAGTGGACATTATAGACAGTAGCATGGCAGGGAGCGAGGAAATACCATTGGATTGAATTGTATTTACTTTAATGCAAGAGGCTTCATGGGTAAGGCGGATGAACTCAGGGCATGGATAGGTACCTGCAACTGGGAAGTTGTCGTCATTATGGAAACCTGCTAAGGGATAGGACTGGCAGCTTCCTTGCGGAGGATTCCAAAACACAATGTTGTACATTAATCTATTTCAATCATTGTTTATATTTTAACAATGAACTACTTAAATTGTACAGAAGAGGGGGAAACAATTCACTTATTTATACTTCATAGTTCGTGTGCGTGTGTGCGCCTGTATATCCGCATGCATGTGTGCGCTCATTTGTGTTTGTTTACACACACATACGCACAGGAGCCTTGTTAATGACAACTTTTCTGCCAAAAATAAATCCCACCAACTATTCCTATCAACAGATTTACATGGGCGTAAAGTAACAAATTTAACATAATTATAAGGTTAAAAATTAGTAACATTATTTGGCACATTGTTTAATATGATTTTCCATGATAGGTTGATCTCTAAAAGTCTCACATGGGAAAAATCAGTATTTCTTCCCTTCCAAATCCACATGCCCATCCTATCCCACCAGCAAAGGCTAGCTGAAGACAAATCCAACAATCCACTGGGATTGGTGTACTCACTTCCTCTGCATTCAAATTACTCAGCACATATTCATCAATTTCCTTCCAATACGGTGGTTTTCTTATATTCTTAGTTCAGAAAACGACATGCACGAAAATCTCAAAGAAACGAATCATCACCATCTGTGGTTTTCTGATTGCTTCATCTGATATCAGATTAATATTAATCTTAACATTAATATTAATTCACAACCCTCACCAACATCATGTTATCAGTTGGGATTTTAACTGAATTTTACACATTGTTTACATTGCATATCCAGTTTTATAATGCACAATCATTACGGTGTAAAAGCCCAAAGCACTTTGATGCAGTAATACATTGAAAGAATTAATGGCACAACCTGCATTTTCTAGGATACAATTGCCACTATTAGAGATAAGCTCAGCATAGAAACAGGAAGTTAAATACATATTGGTGATGCACAGATGTGAAACAGCAGGGGCCAATCTTATCTGGTTTACAAGATATGTAATGGATGGCTAGAACCTGAAGCTACCAAAGGACAAACAAAGAAAAACCAGCACAGCAGTATTTACATGATGTGAAATTTCTGAGTTTAGAGCAAGTTAAAAGATGGCTAAAAATGTCCAGTATTTTATTATATTCATTAACTAAAATTTTCTAATTCTATTTTGCTTAGATGTATGATGAAAGGTAAATGACACAGCTGAAAGGACATGATTAAGGTAGGAAAGGTTTAAAAAAGATTCACAAGGATGTTGCCTGGATTGGAGTGCTTGAGTTATCAGGAGGATTTGAATAGGCTGCTATAATAGAGATGGCATAATGGAACATTGAAAAATAGGTGCAGGAGTAGGCCATTCGGCCCTTTGAGCCAGCACCGCCATTCAATATGATCTAAAATCAATACCCTGCTCCTGCGTTTTCCCCATATCCCTTGATACCTTTAGCCTAAGAGCTAAATCTAACTCTCTCTTGAAAACATCCAGTGAATGTTCTCCACTGCTTTCTGTGGCAGAGAATTCCACAGATTCACAACTCTCAGGGTGAAAAGGTTTTCCTCATTTCAGTCCTAATTGGGCTATCCCTTATTCTTAAACTGTGACCTCTGGTTCTAGGCTCTCCCAACATCAGGAACATTTTTCCTGCATTTAGCCTGTCCAATTCGTTAAGAATTGTATATGTTTCTATAAGATTCCCTCTCATCCTTCTAAATTCCAGTGAATCAAGTCCAGTCGACCCATTCCTTCATCATATGTCTATGGCCAGTGGCGTGTTGTAGAGATCAGTGTTGGGTCCCCTTTTGTCTGGATAATGATTTGGATGAGAATGGAGGTAGCATGATTAGTTAGTCCGTAGATGACACCAAAATCTGTGATGTGACAGACAGTGAAGGAGGATGTTTGAGGTTATAACAAGATATACAGTAGATCAACTGGCAAAGTGGGCAAAAGCAAGTTTGAAATAATGCAGTTTTGGAAGTTAAACCAGGATAAGACTTGCACAATGAATGGCATCACCCTGGGGAGTGCTGTAGAACTGAGACCATGGGGGACTGTACCTAGTTCCTTGAATCAGGCAGCACAGGTAAACAAGTTGGTGAAGAAAGCATATGGCATGCTTACCTTCAGCGGACTAAACGCTGACTACAAGAGTCAGGGTGCCATATTTTAGGCGTACAAGATTTTGTTGAGACCACACTTGGAGTATTATGTGCAATGTTGGTCGCACAGTTATAGGATGGATGTGATTAAGCTGAAGAAGATACAGAAAAGATTAACAGGGAAGGTGCTGAGACTGGAGCACTTGAGTTATAGAGAGACTATATAGGTTGAGACTGTTCTCCCTGGCGTGAAGGAGGTTGAAGGGTGACCTTATAGAGGTTTGTGAAATCATGGATTGCTACAGATTTCCCAATATTGGGGAATCCAAGACTCGATGGCAGAGGTTTAGGAACTGAGGGGAGAAATTTAAAGGGGATCAGAGGGACTGAGTTGCAGAGAAAGTAGTAGTGGAATGGACAGTAATAACATTTAAGAGGCATCTGGACAGATTGCTAAATGAGCTGGGAATCGAGGAATATATAACTGATGTAGGCAAGTGAAATTAGTATAGATAGGTATGATGGCTGGCACAGACTGAATGGCCTGTTTTAATGCTATACAATTTTATGACACAGGAGCTGACTGGGAACTTAATGTTGAGTACAGAATCAACATTTTGGTGTTTTTTTTACACAGGTTAGCTATTATCAACAACGCTGTCTAGAGCATGCAAATAAAAATAGTAAATGCTTGGCTCAAAATAGTCACAGATAAAAGCAATTACCATCTTGAAAGGTTCTGCACAAAGTACAGTTAATTGCTATATTAATTCTAACATTATTCTAATAATGAGGCAATCAATTTATGTACCCCAGTAAGCTCTTATATTATAAAGAAATGCTAATTATAGGATAAGGGAGGAAAGTAGAGCACCCAGGGGGAACCTAAGCAATCAAAAGTTGAATATAATGCAAAGAAATGTGGTTGGCAAAGTAAACTGGGCTCTTTTCCAGACACACCAATCTGCACCAAGATTAGCACATTTATTCCAGTGTGCATGTATAAAAGTGTTGCTCTGCAGCTTATCTTTGTCATCCAATCAAAAGCACAAAGACCATGATTATTTCCCTGTTAAATTCGACCTGTTATCAGTTGAAAATCTGACTGTTTGAGGGACGTAACTCACCCTAACAACAGCAAGGTTTTATCCGGGAAACTGTAGTGAGCAAGATCTTGACTGTTGGCTGTCTGTTCCACTCCAATGATTGTGTGCCCCTCCGTTTTCTTTTGCTGCAGGTAGCCAATTAGTTGATCAGGTCTCACCTACAAAACAGAGAGATTGAAGATAAAGAAACACACGCTTTATAACTTGTTGTTAAAAAAGGAACTGCAGATGCTGGAGAATCGAGGGTACACAAAAGGCTGGAGAAACTCAGCGGGTGCAGCAGCATCTAAGGAGCGAAGGAGATAGGCGATGTTTCGGGTCGAGACCCTTCTTATAACTTGTTGGTGACTTGCCCATCATGATTCACTCTTTACTGATGCACTATGCAAACGTTTCACCTTTCTTCAAATGAGGTTCCCGTGACTCAGATATGGACTTTTTAAAATTGTGTTTAGCACTAATGCCTTGTGTTTGGCACAGCCTTGTCATTTTCACCATTTTTCTTACACCCACTTATCCTCTTTTCTCCTCTAGGTTTTGTCACTTATTCCACTCATCTGCCAATCACACAATTCCCCCCCACCCCCGTCACACTGTATCTACTTATTACTTTCCAGGTTTTGTCTCACCCCACCTTCTCCTTCAGTCTGAAGAAGGGTCCCGGCCTGACACGTCGTCTGTTCACTCCCTCTACAGATGGTGCCTGACCCGCTGAGTTCCTTCAGCACTTTGCAGATGCTGGAATCTTAGGCAAAAAACAATCTCCTGAGTCTGAATTTTTTTCCAGCAAGGTTAAATCTCCCATCGGTGATCTTTGCATGCTTCCAATTCTGGCTTGATAACCTGCTCAGTGCCACCCCCGAGTATACTCGAATCATGGCCAACAGTAAAAAAACTTGGCAGCGAACAGATTAAAATGTTCATTTACAGGATTAATGGACTTCATCGACGAAGGCAGCATTTACTGTCCATTCCTAGACGCTCTTGAACTGAATGCCTTGCTCGAGCAATTTCGAGGCCAAGCAGAAGCAAACTTCATTACCCTTTATTATCACTAAATTGCCAGACTGAGCTAGAATGGCAAATTTCCTTTCCAATAGGACTAATGTGTACCATATGGATTTATACAGCAATCTGGTCATTTCAAAGTCACCAATTCCACTACTAGCATTATATGACTGTATTTAATTAACTAAACTCTCCAGCTGTTCTAACAAACCCAATTTATTCACTGCCCCACTGGCTTTCTGTTCGCTTAGCCCCAAGTTCCTCATAAATCAAATCCTTTATACTGTTCCTTAAAGTCAAAGGTTTCAAACGTTTCAAAGGTCTTTTATTGTCACATGTACCAATTAAGGTACAGTGATATATGAATTACCATACAGTCAGACGGGGGAAAAAAAGCAACAAGACACACAACTACATAAAAGTTAACATAAACATCCATCACAGCGGATTTCCCACATTCCTCACTGTGATGGAAGGCAAAAAAGACCAATCTCTTCCTCTTTATTCTCCCAAGGTCGGGGCAGTCGAACCATCCATTGGGGCGATAAAAGCTCCCGCAGCCGGCGATCGAAACTTCCCCGGCGGGGCGGTCCAAACTCCCGCAGCTTGAAGTTCCCAAAGTCGGTCTCTGATCAGAGACCGCGGGCTCCATGATGTTAAGTCCACAAGTACCCATGGTGGGAGCTCCGAGGTCGACCCCTAACAAAGGGATCACGAGCTCCGCGATGTTAAAATCCCGTAGGCTCCCCTGAGGTGGAGCTCTCGAAATCGGTCTCGAAAAAAGCCGCCAACTCCTCGATGATAGGCCGCAGTACGGACGGAGATACGATACAGAACAAAATCGCATCTCCGTCGAGGTAAGAGATTAGAAAAAGTTTCCCCCAACTCCCCCCCCCCCCCCCCCCCCTCACTCCCCACATAAAACAATCTAAAGAACACTAAAAACATGCATTTAACACATACTATTAAAATATAAAGAAGGACAGACAGACTGTTGGCGAGGCAGCCATTGCTGGTACCATTGCTTTAACTAAATTTTAGTGCAGGGTTTTGTTTGATCACACTCCCTAAAATACATTGAGATGTTCAATAAATTAAAAGCTTTAGGAACATAACAAAGCATGGATGGGCTCAGATCTGCTCCAGCATTCAACACCATCATGACTTATTTTCTATGAGGCACACAATTTTCCTGCCTTACCTCCATACCCCTTGATCCTTTAATTCTCAGAAACCTTTCCATTTCCATTATGAATGCAATCGATAGCTGAGTTTCCATAGCACCTCAAGTGAGTGCGACGTTTAAGAAGCAATTAGACAGGTACATGGATAGGACAGGTTTGGAGGGATATGGGCCCAATACAGACAGGTGGGACTAGTGTAGATGGCACATTTTGGTCAGTATGGGCAAGTTGGGCTGCAGGACCTGTTTCCACACTGTATGACTATGACTCATACAGTGAATTCAAGAATTCACCACCTTCAGAAGAAATGTCTCCCGTTCCAATCCAAAATGTTCTTCCCTTTCTTTTCAGACTTGCAGTCCTCATTCTTTACATTTTAATGAGGCCACCTCTCATTTTTCTAAGCTCCAGGAAAGAGGCTGAGCATGCCTCATATAACTGACTTGTCATTCTAGGAACGAGTGTGGTGAATCTTTCTTACACTCCCAACATATAGTTAAAGTATCCAAAACTACACAATATTCAACGGTCTTAACAAGGCCCTATATCATTGTAATACGTCATATCTGATAAATGTAGATGGGGAAAGAAATTCAGCATGGATGTGGTAAACTGAAGGGCTCTTTTCCAAGCTAGGCAGCTCTGTGACTATGACTTTAAGGTTATACTGAAGCACTATTGCAATAAAGACCAATCTATTTTATGCTTTCCCTAACTGTTTTTCTTGCCTTCTTGGTAGCTCTCAGTCATCTTTCTACTAGGGCACACAAATTCCTACTAACATTATTTCCCAGCCCCTCATCATTTAAAACATATTTAGCATTTCTATATTTTTCTGCCCAAGTGTCTAACCTCATCTTTTTTTCACACTATATTCCATCTGGCATGCATTTGCCCAATCACTTAGCTTGTTTACATCCCCATGAAGCCACTTGGTATCCTTATTGCTAAGTTGTGCAACAATGCACTTGGAAATGTCACATTTGTTCAAATCACCTATGCAGACTGTGGATAATTAGTTCCAAGACCTAATCTCCCCAAGATTTTACTTTCTATGTTCCACCTGTTAACCGATTCTCAATCTAAGTTAACCTTCTGCCCCTAATTCCATGTGCTCTAACCTTGTCTTCTGTTCAGAGCAGGTTCTCAAACGCTTCTGGAAATCTGATTACACCACATCTACTGGCTCTCCTAATCTACTCATTGAGATATATCCTCAAGAACTTGAAAATATACATACCAGTTAATGTAGATAAATGATCAAAATATGATAAATTAGTAATTACAAGGAAGTTAATTTTTAATCTTTACTGATAAAATCAATAAAACGTGCACTTACTGTTATATCTTCTCCCCCCCCCCATTGCATCAGACTTAGTTATTATTCCTCATCCTTTGATATAGAACACTGTTTGCACTGGTTCAGTGCAAGGCCAATCCATTATCATGAAAGTGAAGTTGGGTGCTGGATGCTAGCTGCTTCCACCCTAGCACAAAATAAGCTTATCAATAATCTTTTCAAGTTGATGATCTTTCTACATTCCACTATTATTTTCTTTTTCAGCTGTATTCAAAATCATACACACAGCTGCTCTCCCACCCCTAATGAAGATTGAATATGATGTGCTGCAATGGATACATGAATGCAGTGAACTTCATTTGAGTAAAGTGAGCCATTGGAATGCCCTCGGAATGGTACAGGTTAATTGTTATTTGTAGCTAAGACTGTCAGTAAAACAGTTTGGCTCTGCTCCATTCCGTTTGCAGGTAATTTTGAGAAATGTCATTGCCAATATCATGACTTGCCTTGATGGCCAGCAGCAATTACATATGGTGCCTTGGTCAGCTAATAAGATAGCACTCAAGTGACACGAGTGCTACCTGTCTTACCAATCATCTTACCATGAAAACTTCCAAATCAAAGGCTATTCCTTAGCTTGTACCTTAGCTGCAATTCTCATTCCAGTAAATAAGGAACAGTATTGGTTTCATTGAGGCTGTTTACTTTTACTTTTTCTTGGTTTTTTTTGTTCATTCCATATTAAACAAGCTAGTATTGATAGTCTCTTTCATAAGCTGATTCCTGAGGAACTAATGTAGAAACACTAGAGCTCTTTATAAAAGAATAACTAATTACCCACATTTATAAGTCCAGAGAACACAGAAAGATGATCATTGCTGCATAATTTCTAAGACTGTGCCTGCACACAAGGGCTGTGGTGTGTACCATCTACAAAATGCACTGGATATAAACATCTAACCTATTCCAACAGCACCTCAAAAGTCCACAATATCTGCCATCAGGAAGGACAAAGGAAATTCACTATCTGTAGATTTCCGATCATGTTGCACAGCATCCTGATATGGAAATATATCACTGGTCCTTCATCATTGCTGCATCAATACGCTGGAACATCATCCCCATCAGCTTGATGGGGAGTACCATCAGTGGAAGGACTACACTGGTTCAGGGCAGTCGCTCATCACCAATGTCGCAGGGGAATTTCCGGTTGAGGAACAAATCTTGGGCTTTTAATAATACCCTGATCGTGAAAACGGAATACATTTTAAAAGCAAACCATGGAGTGGTTCACTTAAAACGTTAAGATCAAAGAGCTCTGAACAACAGCTTTTCAATGACAGATTACTTGGAGGAATCAGAGCACCAACACATGTAAGGTGCTCTTCACACCAGTTACTATCACAAAATACGCACTCCCTCAGAGGTAGTTCCTCCAGAGTCCAAACACTATAATCAATGAAATGCGCATTCCCGAGCAATTGGGTGGAAATGAATAAGGCTACAAATAGTGACATCATGGCCGTCAGAAACAGGATAGCAAGTTCCATTGGGCATATAATGTAGATTTTTAGAAATGAAGGTTACGCTAATTTGTAACACGTGGTTTATAAGTGCGACATTTCATTTGTCTAATTTATTATTTAGTAAGTTAACATATCAAAAATTTCAGTAACACAATTTTCTATTTGATATTTCAGGTGAATTATTTAATTGAATTATCACCCCTTGTATTACATATGCTTAACCTAAATCTCACTCAGATACTAGCTGAAAACTGACAGATTGCCAAAACCCAAGACTTAAATGTCTCATGAAATAGCTTCAGCATTTTCAAATATGCACTCAAAAAAAGACCCATACCAGGATGTAGTCCTAGACTAGCCTAATGAAATCCAACTCGACGTTCACACCAGTTACCAGAGAGGCTTCAAAAACAAACTGCTCCATTTAGCTGATGCACATTGTGACTGCTCTTCTTCAGTACCTTAAATATCAGATTCTCACTTTGCATTAAAGTGCTGGCATTTAAAATTGGCAGGGAAACAAGCCAAAACTATGTTTTGACGAGCCAGGCCTGAGTGACTGGAGCAAAGAATTGCAAATGCTGGAAATCAAAAACAATAAAAAGAGAAAGCTGGCAGTTCTCAGCAGGTCAGGCAAAATCTGTGGAGAAATTGGCTCTGATTCCCTCCACAGATGCTGCTTGATCTGATGAACGCTTGTTTTTGTTTCATTTCTGAGGGTGCTTCCTGAATGAGATATTGCAAGTGCCAAGTTTGCTATAATAGCCACGTTATTAACTATGCTTGTTTATGGATACAAAAATAGAACGTGCAGGTGCTTGGCAGTTTCACTAATTCCCACCCCTATTCCACCAGATCCTCAGAGGGCTTCACTAATCATTTCAAAATATCACATCTGCAACTGAGCTGTTCACTTTTGGAACTGAAATGTAGCCCATTTCACAATTGCATACTGCTCTTTTCAACAATGGAAGTGAAAGTTCCTGTAAGGTGAAGTTATTTTGCCCATAAGTAATCATTTGAACTCTATATTATATCAGTGAACCGACCTGATATTATACAATAGTAAACCAAAACCTGGAGCCAATAGACAATAGGTGCAGGAGTAGGCCATTTGGCCCTTCGAGCCAGCACTGCCATTCAATGTGATCATGGCTGATCATCCCCAATCAATACCCCGTTCCTGCCTTCTTCCCATATCCCGACTCCGCTATTTTAAAAAGCCCTATCTAGCTCTCTCTTGAAAGCATCCAGAGAACCTGCCTCCACCACCCTCTGAGGCAAAGAATTCCACAGCCTCACCACTCTCTGTGAGAAAAGGTTTTTCCTCGTCTCCGTTCTAAATGGCCTTATTCTTAAACTGTGGCCCCTGGTTCTGGCCTCCCCCAATATCGGGAACGTTATGCTTTATTAAAACAAGGTCATTGGGTGTAACTCAGCAGATCAGGCATCATCTGCAGAGGGAATGGAAAGGGTCTCCATATAATCCTGCAGCAAAGTATTAAATCGGTTGATCATATCCCTATGCAAGCATGTGCATAAACACAATAAGCAAAATAAGTTTAAGAGCAGTTTAGAGCAGTTTTGTTTTAATTGACCCATTGACACTTATCGATGAGAGCACTGCAATCCTTCAATTGTTTATAGGCAACAACCGACTGAAATTTAAATGTTAAGTTTAATCACACATAAATGATACGTCCAATATACTGTATCTTGTGGTGTGCTACTCAATGCAGTCTGATGCCATCCCCTTCAGTTTATTAAACACACACAGGTCCTAATAATAGTATACAGCTGGGAGATATGTTACAAGTTTCTTTGTGACTTCACTTAATTTATCAGATATTTCAGCCCAATAGCCTGATATTCACTGAGCAATTGTAACTCATATGACCTTCTCATTTGCCAATGGAAGGGCTAAAGGTAGGTAAAACATAGGGTGAGGGCATTGAATATATCCGATACACCATTCAGAAGTAACCACTGGTTGGAAACACAATTCCACACACATGCCTTCGGGAGTAACCAGATTACTTACAGTTCAACAAAGATAGAGGATTATGGATCGGCAGTCAGGCAGCTTTGGTGGAAAAATAAATGGTTTTGATGCTCAAGAGTTCTATAACCAGAATGAGTAAAGTGAGAAGACAAGCATGTTTAAATTGCAGGAAGGAGCAGGTGGGAGAGAACAGAGGGAATGTCATGACATGTTGACTCTGTTTCTATCCATACTGATGTCAACATAAAAAATTTCTGCATTTGCTTCATATTTCCAGCTTCTCCAGTTTTTAGCTCCAAAGGCTCAAACTCATTTCTCTGCCCAGAGTTCTGCAGTGTGGAATCACTCTTTCCTCTGTTAATTGATGTTTATGAAACCAAAGATCAAATGGACAACCTCGTACTCACCTCAATGACAGTTAGCCATTGTTCTGCAGAAACGCTAAGGGCCTGAAATAGTTTGTCATTCACACAATGTATGTTGCTCACAACCAGTGCAGAAGCCCCAAATATCTCGCTTGTTCGACACAAACCTGGGAAGAGAATACGTAAAATATAACGACTTGCAAGAATAAATCTGAATCACCATAATAAAATCTGAACTCAGGAGAAAAAAAAACTTCTCTCAGTCAATTTATTCAATGTTTACCAAAAGTAAACTTGCATTTTCCAGATTGCAAATCACAAGTTCACAGCAAAATTAAACAACATCTGGTTGAGCACTAAGGAGAAACTATTAGTTAATTAAAGGAAACTTTTCTTTCTGCACTGACATGTCATGAAAGCAAAATAAACAGAGAAATGTATTGTGTGCAACCACTTTAAGGAGTTCTTGAATTGCAAAAATAAAATAATTTACAAGGGAGAATTACAGAAAATCAATGACATCAAAGAGTGCATCACAATTCAAAAAAGATTTAAATAATTCAATATAATGAAGTTTTTTTAAACTGCATATAATAGAAACAAAAACAGAAAATGCTAGAAGTACCGAGTAGGTCAGGCAGCATCTCTAATAATAGTAACATAATTAACTTTTCAAGCCAAAGCTTCTTTGTAGATAAACTCCACATTTTATTCTCACACAGAAGTACTCTTACGTTTTTAAAAAAGATATCATGTATAAAGCAGAGTTATCACCACAAATACATCAAAAGATGCAAAGATAACACTTAAATTTTTACAATGTTAAAATCAATTACAATTTAAATTCAATAGAGACTACGTAATATTAAATCTGATAAATTAAACTAACTGAACTGTGGCAGAACATAATGAAGCATGGACATTTAATTCAGAGTCCTCTACAAGCTTTCCATGAAGAATTATCAGCTGCAGCTGGAATACGTGTTTTTTGCCAGAAATAGCATGCTATAATTTTTGTGTTGTATAATACAAAATAAGTCCAAATTGAAGAATATAGTGATTTCATAAACAAGGCTTGGCTTTTCTTGCTAAATTCATATACGGGAAGTTACAGTGCCCTCCATAGTGTTTGCGACAAAGACCCATCATTATTTATTTGCCTTTGTTACCCACAATTTGAGATTTGTAATAGAAAAAAATCACATGTGGTTAAAGTGTCAGATTTTAATAAAGGGTATTTTTATACATTTTGTTTTCACCATGTAGAAATTACAGCTGTGTTTATACATAGTTCCCCCATTGCAGGGCACCATAATATTTGAGACACATGGCTTCACAGGTGTTTGTATCTGCTCAGGTGTGTTTAAAAGGGAGCTCTCAGTACATAGTCTTTCCTCCAATCATTCCATCACATTTGGAATCTTTTATTGCTGTTATCAACATGAGGACCAAAGTTGTGCCAATAAAAGTCAAATAAGCCATTATGAGACTGAGAAACAAGATTTAAACTGTTAAGAGACATCAGCCAAACCTTAGGCTTAAGCAAAATCAACTGTTTGGAATATCATTAAGAGGAAAGAGAACACCGGTGAGCTCACTAATCGCAAAGGGACGGGCAGGCCAAGGAAGACCTCCACAGCTGATGACAGAATAATTCTCTCTATAGAAAGAAAAATCCCCAAACTACTGTCCGACAGATCAGAAACACTCTTCAGGAGTGGATTTGCCAATGACCACTGTCTGCAGAAGACTTCATGAACAGAAATACAGAGGCTACACTGCAAGATGCAAACCACTGGTTAGCCGCAAAAATAAGATGGCCAGGTTACAGTTTGCCACAAAGTACTTCAAAGAACAACGACAGTTCTGGAAAAAGGTCTTGTGGACAGATGAGACAAAGATTAACTTATTTCAGAGTGATGGCAAGAGCAAAGTATGGAGGAGAGAAGTAACTGCCCAAGATCCAAAGCATACCACCTCATCTGTGAAACATGGTGGTGGGGGTGTTATGGCCTGGGCATGTATGGTTGATGAAGGTACTGGCTCACTTATCTTCATTGATGAAACAACTGCTGATGGTAGTAGCATAATGAATTCTGATGTGTATAGAAACATCCTATCTGCTCAAGTTCAAACAAATGCCTCAAAACCCATTGGCCGGCGGTCCATTCTACAGCAAGTCAATGATCTCAAACATACTGCTAAAGCAACAAAGGAGATTTTCAAAGCTAAATATTGGTCAATTCTCGAATGGCCAAGTCAATCACCCGATCTGAACCCAATTAAGCATGCCTTTTATATGCTGAAGAGAAAACTGAATGGGACTAGCCATCAAAACAAGCATAAGCTAAAGATGGCAGCAATACAGCCTGGCAGAGCATCGCCAGAGAAAACACCCAGGAACTGGTGATGTCCATGAATAGCTGACTTCAAGCAGTCATTGCATGCAAAGGATATGCAATAAAATACTAAACATGACTACTTTCATTAACATGACATTGCTGTGTCCCAAACATTATGGTGCCCTGAAATGGGGGGACTATGTCTAAACACTGCTGTAATTTCTACATGGTGAAACCAAAATGTTTAAAAACGGTCTTTATTAAAATCTGACAATGTGCACTTTAACCACATGTGATTTTTTTCGACTACAAATCTCAAATTGTGGAGTACAGAGGCAAATATATAAATGATGGGTTTTTGTCCCAAACATTGTGGACGGTACAAAATAAGTCTAAATTGAAGAATATCGTGATTTCATATACAAGGCTTGGCTTTTCTTGCTAAATTATATATGGGAACAGTTACTTATGCCCATAGCTTGGACATAAGAAATCTGGTGAATTAAAAGTGGTTTATAATAAACATAAATTTCAGTTAACAGTTACATGCTTTTGTTCGATATGCATCAGATTCCAGCAAAATAGTCAAAGGTCTTTGAAATTTTTATCTTTAAACGTAGTCATTAAATGCTTGTTTTCTGCCTCCTTTTAAGATAGCACATCAGTTGACTTATGGTAATGGCCCACTCTTGAGCCTTATTAGTATTTATACTGGAACTCAAAAACTAAATCCAGGTCTGAGCTGCAAGAAACAGTTCTCTTTGTTTGCAGATGGATGCTATGCATCACTGAAAAAGGAGGGCAAGGGCCAGTTCCAAACAACAACAAAAAATTAAACTCCAAACCCTTCCTGCTTCTCATATCAGACTCCTTTCAACTTCCTGGAAAGTTATCTATGAAAAAAATGTGGAAAGAAAACCAAACAAAGTCAGATACAGATGGATCAATTTCCTCAGGGGGAACTTAAGGGAAGTTCTCTTTATTCCACAGAAAATAAAGGTTACATCAATCTAAATTTATTTTGCTATCATTTTTCTTTCCACCTTTACTTTTTATTGAACTAAGTACCAGTGAGCTCAGAAAAGACCACTGCAAAATTGCCTCCTTTTCAGAATACAATATGTATTACCACACATTACATGAGAACTACAAACAAAGAAAATATGAAAATAGGAAACAAAAATTGAGAAGTAAACTACATTAGAATATGCAGGCAGCAAAGGCACACGTGTAATGGACTGAAATTTCTACAATAACGAGGAACTAATTTGAGATCAGTGCCTCTCAGCACTTTGCTTTACTTGAGAAACCCTGAGGCAAACTAAGCACTATTCAACCATGGATGATGGTGAAGAGAAGGTATGCCTCAAGAGCTTGAGTTTATTTTCCAACCATAAAAGTGAAAGGCACCCACAAATTCTAATTTAAAATATTGTTCTTTTTACACTAATAAAACTCAGTATTGTCAATATGTCACACCAACCATGCATTTTGCTGATAGAAGGCAACATCCAAAATCTGGATATTATGCATAAACTACTGACCATTAAATCTATTTATGGACACCTAATAGAATATGCAAGTCCAAAATGAAACAGAGCGGTGGGAAGGGAATAAACTAAATTAGTAAAAACTTGGGAGGCAAAGGATATCTTAGAGTGTAGGTAATGATACAACCAGGGATTATTTTTGTACATTACCAATTTACAGTACTTGCAATTTATTATAGAAACCAAATGTTGATGCCATTGCCTTAAGATTTAACAAAACAAATATCCAATTTTGCCAAATCAAGATAACAGAAAATATCCACAAGCTGAACCAAAAATAAAAAAGGAATACATCCCACACATGTCATCCTGCAGAAACCGGTGTCTAATAACATTCAGAGCTCCATTTGTCTAATTAAATTAAATAATGTAGTTTACCACTAATAAAACATTTAATCAAATATGAAAAATGCCTTACTTTAATTTATTTCACATTAACATTGTTTGAGCAGCATTTGTAGTGCTTACTTCATGGATGAATTTTTTTTTAATGCCCGTGAAACTCAACAAAGAGCATAAATGTAATAAAAATGAACTGCAGCTGCTGGTTTATACCTAAGATACATACAAAATGCTGGAGTAACTCAGTGGGTTAGGCAGCATCATCGGAGAAAATGGACAGGTGACGTTTCGGGTCCGGACTGATTGTAGGGGGGAGGAACTGGAAGCAAGAAAAGACCAGGACAAAGCAAGGTGGTTCCGATAGGCCGATTGTTGGCCAGTGACAATGTGATGGCAATGTTGAACTCTTAATTTGAGTTAACTTATACAAACACTCCCCTCCCCTTCCACAGTTCACAACGATGTATATCTGTCTTGGGGTCACACTATCCCCAGCCAACAATTGGGCCTATCAAAATCACTATGTCTGATGTCATCTATTGCTGCCCCTGATTTGTCCTGGTCGTTTCTATGTTCTGAAATCATGATTGATGGCCAGTGGAGGAACAAGTGCCAAAAAATTCATGATTCGAAGGATGCAGCAAAAACTGTCCAAACAAAATAACCAGAAAAACGAATTAATGGGTAAAAATGTGGAAACACCCTTTTGTAAAAAAATTAATGCGTTTCTGATTTATTCCCATTTCTTGCACATTCTAATGAATTATGTTTGAAGGTGCCAAAGAAACCCAAACTTGCAGTTACACATGCTAAAACACATAAAAATATCTTATAAACTTAAACATCACCTCCCAGGTTAGTTGACTTATCAATAAGTGATGCCACAACTATAAGTGTACTGTTGGTTGACCTTCCAAACACCATGGCTCTTTCCTGATGGAGCAGCTTCAGATGTTGATCTGGAATGTTATTTTTCCATGGCATCATCTTCTTTTGTATATCTGTCCAGTCAGTATCTTGATCTATGTCATGACCTGCAAAACATTTCCAACCAATAATGAATTTATTGGATTTGTGTGTTGGCCTTTGATTAACTTGATGTTCATGCTAAACTGAAAAGATGAGTTCTGTAATCACAATTAATATTTCTTAACTAAAATAAATATAGGATTAATTTGCACATTTGTTCAAAGTCCTGGAAAGATAAACTAAAGTGAAAAATAAAACAAAAATGCGCAGAAAATTGTTCAAAACACTACAGATTTGCTGCACTTGCATCCACAACTGCAGATATTAATGCTGAATAGTTAGATTATATTTTAAAACACATTTTCACAATTCTGGCACTTCTTTTGAAGGTCATGAGACTTCACGAGTGCTTGATTAAGCAGTGTGCATACTAAATTAACTACCTAACCTACGCTGTTGTGTTCCAGTGACTTGTAATATTCCCCAAGGCTGGAATCAATTGGGTTATATGTTCCAATTATCCACACAGGATATGTCCAATTACCTTTGAGACTTCAGTTTTTAAAATTGGATGGCAAAATTCTCACTCTATTGAAAGCAATAAAATAGTTAATGGGACCAAGTCTGAAGAAAGACTAAAATAAAACTGGAATTTGTTTTATGAGGAATGGGGAGGTTATGAGGTGATTTGATACGAAGTGACAGGAGATTGACAGAAATAGGTTGTTTCCATTTATTGAAGATCTAGAATGGAAGACACAGCTTTGAAATTGAATGCAGGCGATTTAGTACCAAGAATAGAGATACATTTTTATTAAATTTAAAGTCAAGAGATGCATTGCAGTCAGTTAATGACATGCAGACCATTCCTATGTTTAAGCTTGGTTGGAGATTGATGTAAAGGGGGACATTGAAATAACCTGAACTCAGGAGACGAGGGAGACTGCTTGTGCAAGGTAAAGATAATTTGAATTAGATTGGTCAATGCTTCATCTGTGTGGCATAATTTGACGTCAGTCATTATATTCTGCATGTGTAGAAAGGAACTGCAAATGTTGCTTTACACTGAAGATAGACACAAAATGCTGGAGTAACTCAGCGGGACAGGCAGCATCTCTGGAGAGAAGGAATGGGTGACGTTTCAGGTCAATACCCTTCTTCAGACTCTGAAAAAGTGTTTTGAACCAAAATGTCACCCATTCCTTATCTCCAGAGATGCTGCCTGTCCCACTGAGTTACTCCAGCAATTTGTGATTATATTCTGCATCCTAGTGTGCCAACCAAAATTTTTACTAACAAACCACACATCAGCTTTGGTCAAGTTCCACAATTGAATAGATATCAAATATATTTCAATTTGCTTAAGCTTTCCCTCCTACCGTTGTACCTGCCATCCCTTTGTTGCTGTGCACGTGTGGAATTATGTGCCTGAATCTGATTGTTTGTTTAATCGATTTAATTACTATTTAATTTTGCTTTCAAAACGGGAACTGAATGCTTTAGTTTTTTTTTGTTTTAGAGATACAGTGTGGAAACAGGCCCTTCGGCCCTCCAATAACACTCTTACACACTAGGGGCAATTTACAATTATACCCAGCCAATTAACCACCAAACCTGTACATCTTTGTAGTGTGGGATGAAACCGGAGAACCTGGAGAAAACCCACGCAGATCACAGGGAGAACGTACTAACTCCGTACAGACAGCACCCGTAGCCAGGATCGAACCCGAGTCTCTAGAGTGGTAAGGCAGCAACTCCTCCTCTGCACCACCGTGCCACTTCATTAATTCTGAAAGGAACGATATCAGGGCCTTGGCCAAATTTGTAGATGGAGGTTACAATGGTGGAATGGGTCCATGTAGGAACTCTTCCACCCAGTCCCTCAGCTCAATGAAGGCAATTGTTCAACTCATGAGCTACAATTACTAACTATAGTCAGAGAGGGAGAGGGGAGAGAGAGAGAGAGAGAGCAAAAACAGGCCCTTCAGCCACTGAGACCGTGCCAACCATTACACTATTTACACATGTTCACCTGCATGTATAAGGGAGAACCAGTGGATGTGTTATATCTGGACTTTCAGAAGGCTTTTGACAAAGTCCCACATAAGAGATTAGTTTGCAAACGTAAAGCACACGGTATTGGGGGTTCAGTATTGATGTGGATAGAGAACTGGCTAGCAGACAGGAAGCAAAGAGTAGGAGTAAACGGGTCCTTTTCAGAATGGCAGGCAGTGAGGTATCGCAAGGCTCAGTGCTGGGACCCCAGCTATTTACAATATATATTAATGATATGGACGAGGGAGTTGAATGCAACATCCCCAAGTTTGCGGATGAGACGAAGCTGGGGGGCAGTGTTAGCTGCGAGGAGGATGCTAGGAGGCTGCAAGGTGACTTGGATAGGTTGGGTGAGTGGGCAAATGCATGGCAGATGCAGTATAATGTGGATAAATGTGAGGTTATCCACTTTGGTGGCAAGAACAGGAAAGTAGACTAATATCTGAATGGCGGCCGATTAGGAAAAGGGGAGATGCAACGAGACCTGGATGTCATGGTACACCAGTCATTGAAAGTAGGCATGCAGGTGCAGCGGGCAGTGAAGAAAGCGAATGGTATGTTAGCATTCATAGCAAAAGGATTTGAGTATAGGAGCAGGGAGGTTCTACTGCAGTTGTACAGGGTCTAGGTGAGACCACACCTGGAGTATTGCGTACAGTCTCCTAATCTGAGGAAAGACATTCTTGCCATAGAGGGAGTACAGAGAAGGTTCACCAGACTGATTCCTGGGAGGCAGGACTTTTATATGAAGAAAGACTTGATAGACTCGACTTGTACTCGCTGGAATTTAGAAGATTTAGAAGATTGAGGGGGGATCTTATAGAAAATTACAAAATTCTTAAGGGGTTGGACAGGCTAGATGCAAGAAGATTGTTCCCGATGTTGGGGAAGTCCAGAACAAGGGGTCACAGTTTAAGGATAAGGGAGAAGTCTTTTAGGACTGAGATGAAAACATTAGTTTTCACACAGAGAGTGGTGAATCTGTGGAATTCTCTGCCACAGAAAGTAGTTGAGGCCAGTTCATTGGCTATATTTAAGAGGGAGTTATATGTGGCTCTTGTGGCTAAAGGGATCAGGGGGTATGGAGAGAAGGCATGTACAGGATACTGAGTTGGATGATCAGCCATGAACAAATTGAATGGCGGTGCAGGCTCGAAGGGCCGAATGGCCTACTCCTGCATCTATTTTCTATGTTTTTATGTTTCTATGTATGAAGTGTTCAATGCTATACTGTACGTACTTTCATTCTTCTGAGAGACTCAGCCACAATTTACAAAACCCTTGACATTCTGCCACAAATCACAAAAGTGATACCAAAGAATTGGAAGATGTTAAATATTACATTGTTCCTAAGATAAGTCTACAAACCTATTGTGAGGAACATCAGAAACTGCAACTCTAATAAAAATAATAAGTATATTTAGGTCATATGCACAAGTACAGTCAAGTAGAGGTACAAAGAAAATCTTGCTTGCAGCAGCACCACAGGTACATAGACAAACACACAAAAACATGAAATATGCATGAATTATACATAAATTATGCATGAATTTATACATAAATGACACATTAATTCTACAAGACACTGCAAAGAAAACAATTGTACAAAGAAACAAGACATACTGTAAGTGCAAAAATACCCAATTAGAAAACAGGGCAATGGTAGTGCATGAGGTGGTTTGATGGCAGAGGTTGATTTAGCTTGATTCAACAACCTGATGGCTGTAAGAAAGTAGCTGTTCCTGACCTGAATCTGATCATGTGAGACTTCAGGCGTCAGTACCTCCAGTCCAACTGTAGTAGCAAGAAGAGGGCACTACCCGGATCTTGAGTGATCCTCGATAATAGATGCCACCTATTTTAGACAGCACCTCATGTAGATGCTTTCGATGGTGTTGAGAGCTGAGCCTGAGATGGACCAGGCTGACTCACCACGCTCTGTTACCTCTTCTGTTTGTTAATTTTTCAGTGACATGCCAAATATCCTTCAACTTCTAGTAGAGGCTCTAACTCTCCTTCTTCGTGTGTGAGGCCCAGGATAACTCTCTTCACCATTAAAAACTGGTAATGTGGTCTGGCATAGTCATGGGTGTAAAGAGTACCGTCTGGGGCTACGCACGCAGCCTTGAGGTGCTTATAGGATTGCCAACTGTCCCGTATTAGCCGGGACATCCCGTATATTGGGCTAAATTGGTTTGTCCCATACAGGACAGCCATTGTCCCGTATTTGACTGCTACTACTCGGGTCGAGGGGACTGTCGGGTCGGAGCGCCGTGTCCGGCCCGGCCTCACCCGTCCCAACGTAGTGCAGCCCATGCAGTGCAGCAGCAGCCCCTCGCCCGTGGCCCCGTCGATTGGCAGCCCTGCCAGCTGTCCGACCTTCGGACCTTCGCTTACCGCCGACACCACCACCCCTCCTGCTCATGGCCGGTCATCGGTTCAGGAGTTGGATGGGGTGTCGGGCTTTGCGCGTGCCTGGGCCAAAACTCCTCAGATGGCCCGCTGGCTGGGCTTTGTGTGCAGTCCAGTACCCAGGCCAACTCATCATTCACCCAGCCACGGCTGAGTCGGTCAACGAATTGTCGTTGGAAACTTGTCCTTTATTTTGACCTTTTGTCCCTTATTTGTGAGTGAGAAAGTTGGCAACCCTAGGTGCACACATCTTGCTGGGGAGTTGGAGGAGACTATCGTAACAATATTTCCCAACAGACAAAGGTAAGGCTCAACATAACTTTAAGATTAAAAAGGAGTGGGCAGTAAATGTCAGCTTTGCCAAAGGTACCCACAAAATGAATGAGGCAGAAGACAAAGGTAGACAGTAGATAAGATATGCTTGAACTTCAAAAACCACATGTTAAAATGTGCAGGAGAAAAATTCTAATGATACATTTCATGGCACGAAATAAAGAGCAAAGTTGTGGACAAAGAATGGCTGAAAAGAAACACTAACAGGAGATTTTTTTCCTTTCACAATATGTAGCTATTGGTGGACCTCTGGGACTTTGCTGCTACTACAATAAAGAAATGAATTATTCCTGAGCACTGAGAAACTAATATCGGGCAAGGATATTCAATTTACAACTGTCCTGGAGAGCATGGGAGAGATTGAGAAGTGCCTTCACACAAAATGATTCCCGAAGGATAAACAAAACACTGTTACAGAGCTAAGAATTGGATTCTGGAAATGCCGTAAAGTGAGGAGCATAGACAGCCGTGTGATTAGTTTTGCACTGTTCCAGATTAGAAGCCACACCACACAAGAAAGGCTGAATTGTTTCCTTATGTGCAAACCTCTTACTTATAGAGTCATAGAGTCTTAGACTGATACAGTGTGGAAACAGGCCCTTCGGCCCAACGTGCTCACACCAGCCAACATGTCCCAGCTACACTAGTCTCACCTGCCTGTGCTTGGTCCATATCCCTCCAAACCTGTCCTATCCATGAATCTGTCTAACTGCTTCTTAAACGTTCTGATAGTCCCAGTCTCAACCAGCCTTTGTGTGGAAAAGTAACCCCCTTAGATTCCTATTAAATCTTTTCCCCTTCACCTTAAACCTATGTCCTCAGGTCCTTGATTCACCTACTCTGGGCAAGAGACTCTGTGCATCTACCCGATCTATTCCCCTCATGATTTTATACACATCTATCATCCCTCATCCTCCTGCCCTCCAGGGAATAGAGTCCCAGCCTAAACCTTTCCTGACAGCCTCTAATCCTGGCAACATCCTCGTAAATCTTATCTGTACCCTTTCCAGCTTGACAACATTTTGTCCTATAAGATGGTGCCCAGAACTGAACACAATACTCTAAATGCGTTCTCATTTATGAAAGATATTTCTCCTTCAACACAGACAAATTCAACAGAAAACATCTGGTTGAAGACTCTGGACAGCAATGAATATTTTTGACTAATTTTAAGACATTGGCCAATCTCATATTGAATTTAAAATTTGATAGGCTTTTATTTACCGTTAAAATCTTTAGTGAAAAGTACCAACGTGTGTTGCTTGCACATAAATTCTAACATGCAGGGGTGCCCTGTCAAAAAACAATGTGCTGCAGCATTAAGTTCTAACTCTGTGTTTCTATTTTGAGACTTGATCCTTCTTTGCACTGAGGAAGCCAAATTTGCATTCACATTGTTTGGTTCCCAGGTTTTTTCCAAATAACTTAGTTTATTTTTAGCACACTGAATGCTCCAGTTCAGCAGGATAATATCTGTAAGAATTAAAATTTAACAAGCTCATGTAAGCCAGGTGATTAATCAATAAAAATTAAAATTTACAAAGTCATCTTAAACATCTCGCAATCCTGAGAACTATAACAGGGAGATAAAGTTGAAGCTCAAAATAAACGTAGAGATATGTATGTAAAGGAATGAAAATCATTTAATAAACGTGGAAAATAAATGAACTTCATTGATAATATGCTGACAAATAAATATTTTAATTCCCAAGTTATTGCAGAGAACAAAATGGCAAAAAAGTGGCAACATTGGCAAAAAATATTCCATCTAATTTTACTGCTGAACCCTCCTCCACCTGTTCTGAACAATAACACAAGAAGTTTAAATAATGTTCAATGATGCTGCAGCAAAAAAAAGCACACCAATGCCTCTACTTCATCAGTAGACCAAGGAAAATCAGCATATCTGTAATGGCTCTTCCCAACTTCTACAGATGCACCATAGTAAGCATATTATCAGGATACACCACATCCGCATCATTGCTTGGTTTGGCAACTGTTCTGCCCAAGACCGCAAGAAACCAGAGAGTTGTCGAGGCTGCCTCGGAAAGCAACCAACATAATTAAAGACTTTTTTCATCCAGATCACCCCGTCTTCTCTCATGAGCAGAAGATACAAAAGTTTGAAAACATGTACCACCACATTCAGGAACAGCTTCTTCCCCGCTGTCTTAGGACGATTGAACAATCCTCCTGTATGCCAGGGTGTAGTCCCGATCTTCCAATCTACCTCATTGTGAAGATTGAACATTTTGTCTACAAGTATTCTCTTTACAATACTTGTTGTATTTATGTATGACTTGATTGTTCTTGTATATAGAATGATTGTATTTGACTGGATGGCTCACGGACAAAAGCTTTTCACTGTATCTCTGTAAACGTGACAATAATAAACCAATACCAATGTCAATAATGTTTATTGAAAAAATCATACAGGGTTTCCTGCTCATTGCAGCCCTTCAGCAACTGCTACTGTGAAATACATGCATATCTGAAATATAGGTGAGTACAGAACTGTATGTTTCAGAGATACGGATTCAAATTTAAAGGAATTAATTTAATAAATGTGAAAAAGAATAAGATTAACTAAAATGTCATCAAGAATGTTACAGAGATCAGTGGTCATGATACCGAACCAGAAATTCAGAGAGATGCACAAATGTAGATATGGAACCCGGAGCAATAAACAATCTGCTGGAAGAACTCAGCAGGACAGGCAGCACCTAGTTTAGTTTAGGTTATTATTGTCAAGTGTACTGAGGTACAGTGAAAAGCTTTTGTTTGTGTGCTATCCAGTCAAAGACTATAATAATTATAATCAAGCCATCCACAGTGCACACAGGATAAAGGGCACAATATTTAGTGTAATATAAAGTCTGATAGAATCCGATAAAAGATAGCTCAGGTCTCCAGTGAGGTAGATGGCCACTACTGCACTCTAGCTGATGAGAAGACCGTTCAGTTGCCTGATAGCAGCTGAGAAGAATCTGTCCCTGATTCATGAGGTTTCACACTTCTTCTGTATCTCTTGCCTGATGGGAGAGGGGAGAACAGAGAGTGACTGGGGTGAGACTGATCCTTGATTATGCTGGTGGCTTTGCCGAGGCAACATGAAGCATAGATGGAGTCAATGGAAGGGAAGTTAGTTTGCCCGACGTTCTGGGCTACGTCCACAATTCAGCAATTTCTTGCGGTCTTGGATGGAACTGTTCCCAAACGAGGCCGTGATACATCCCAATAAAATCCCACCCGATAAGAGGTGTTGAAGGTTGTTAGGAATTTGCCAAACTTCCTAAGCCTCTTAAGGAAGTTGAGGCATTGGTGTGCTTTATTAGCCATGGTTTTGATGTACTAATTTAACGCAAATTGCTGGTGATATTTATACCTAGGAACTTGAGGCTTTTGACTCTCTCTACTTCGGCGCCATCAATTTATACCAGGATGTGTGTACTGCTTCGCTTCCTGAGGTCAATCACAATCTCCTTAGTCTTGCTGACACTGAGGGAGAGTGGCTTGGTACCAAATTACACGATTCTCAATTTCCTTTCTGTTCCCTGTCTCATTCTTATTTGATATCTGGCCTACTTTGGTGGTGTCGGCAGTGAACTTGTAAATTGAGTTGGATTGGTATTTGACTGCAGTCATGAGTGTGTAAGTAGTATAGTGGGGGGCTGAGAACGCATCCTTTTGGGGTACCAGTCTTGAGAATTATCGCAGAGAATGATCTATCCTCACTGATTGTGCTCTGTTGGTCAAGAAGTAAGGATCCAGTTACAGAGGGGCGTACTGTCTCCAAGTTCCACAAGTTTGAAGATGAACTTGTTTGGGATAATGGTATTGAAAGCAGGGCTATAATCTATATTATTGACATAGAGGTTATTCTTGTTCACGTGTCCCAGGGATGAGTGTAGAACCAGAGAGATGGCATCACCCATGGACCTGCTTTGGCAGTAGGTGAAATGCAGTGGATGAAGGATGCTTGGTATCCTGGATCTAATGTGTGTCGTAAACAGCCTCTAAATCCACTTCATGATGGCGGATGTCAAGGCCACTGGGCGGCAGTCATTAAGGCATTTGGTCATCGGTGATATTCAGAGGCTTCCTTGATGATTCAAAGGCACCAGTCCAAATCTCTACATGACTGCTAGAAATTTTTAATTAATTTGATTGAATCAATTTGAAATGAAAAACTGGCATCAAGAAGGATGACTGAGAAAAGATGATGTGACAAAAGCACATCTGCTTTCCTAGAATTCATTTGAGAAGGAAATATGGCATAATTTGCAAGTCTGGCTTTCATGCAACTCCAGATCCACAATAATGTGATGGATTCTTAATGTTTACACTCATTCTAATTGAATTTGAAAAATACAATAAATCTGATTGATAAAAGGTAATAAAAAGGAACTGCAAATGCTGGTTTATACCAAAGATAGGCATAAAATGCTGGAGTATAATGTTATAACTAAGTTTGGTACATTTTCAGGATATAGAATTAATTGGAATAAAAGTGAAATTATGCCTATAACTGGAATACAATTAAATATATCACAACAATTTCCATTTAAAATAGTTACAGACAAATTTAAATATCTAGGAATTAATGTATCCAGATCATAATTTTTTATTCAAATTAAATTATCCTCCATTATTGGATAAACTAAAATTTTATACTGGAAAACATTACCATTATCAATGAGTGGCAGAATAACTGCTATAAAAATGATCTTTTTACCACAATTATTATATTTATATCAAGCTATTCCTTTATATATCCCTATAACTTTTTTTTTTTTTTAATCTATTCTATTATTAACAGCTTTATTTGGGATTATAAAAATCACAGAATAAGTAAAAAACACTTATGGAAATCCAAGATAAATGGAGGATTAGCGTTGCCTAATTTTATATATTATTTTTGGGCAGTTCAAATTAAGAATATTAATTTTTGGTTGGTAAAAATGGATCAGGAACTAGCTTGGCTAAAGATGGAAAAGGAAGACTGTTTACCGTTTGATATGTTCAATTCTTCTTGCTCCAAGTGAAGTACAAAATAAAACTTACGGGGAAAACCCTATAATTTATAGCAATATACGTATTTGGAAACAAATTAGTTAAGACTTTACATTTGGATAATATGTCACTTTGTTTACCAATTATGAATAATCCCTTATTTAAACCTTCTATATTGGATAAGGGGTTCAGACACTGGAAAAAATTAGGAATTATAAGGATAGAACATCTTTACAGGAAAGGAAAATTTCTCTCATTTCAAGAGTTAAAAGATATCTATGGATTACACCCAAATAACTTGTTTAGCTATTTACAAATTAGAGACTATATCAAGTCAAACATGCAAGACTATAAGAATAGAGAACCAGGATTACTGGATGAGTGGCTTAACAAGCATCCACATACAGAAAAACTAATAGCGTACATAAATAATACTCTTTTGGATAGGGAAGTCCCAACAACAGAATCATACCGACAGACATGGGAAAATGAAATAGGTCTATCTATAACGAAAGACACTTGGGAAGAAAGTTTACAACGTATACACCGATGCTCATTAAATACCAGACATACTTTGGTACAATTTAAAGTATTACATAGATTACACTACTCAAAAACAAAATTAAATAGAATTTTTCCTAACATTTCTTCTATTTGCGATAAATGTCAGAATTTAGAAGCTAACTTAACGCATAGTTTTGTAACATGCATAAAACTTAATAGTTATTGGGCTGATATTTTTAGAATTATTTCTGTTCTTAAAACTAAATTGGACCCCAATCTAATGCTAATAATATTAGGAGTTCCTGATTCAAGCTTAATATTAACAGTAAGTCAAATAAATTTTCTTGATTACTGTTTGATAATTGGAAAAAAATTAATATTAAAATTCTGGAAGGGAACATTATCCCCCACAATCATATAACCATATAACAATTACAGCACGGAAACAGGCCCTCTCGGCCCTTCCAGTCCGTGCCGACCATTTGTTTTCCCCTAGTCCCATCTACCTGCACTCAGACCATACCCCTCCATTCCCTTCACGTCCATATACCTATCCACTTTACTCTTAAATGTTAAAATCGATCCTGCCTCCACCACTTCTGCTGGAAGCTCATTCCACAAAGCCACCACCCTCTGAGTAAAGAAGTTCCCCCTCACGTTACCCCTAAACTTCTGTCCCTTAATTCCCATCAAAATATGGACTGTGGAAATGTCGGAGACGTTGCATTTGGAGAGAATTAGGTTTGTCCTAATGGACAAATATGAACTTTTTGAACAAATATGGTCTCCATTCATTGATTATTTAAAGGGGTAGCTGTGCTCAGCATCATAACTCAATAAATACCCTGGTGTAGGATTAGATGAAAAGATGTACTCTGCGATTTGTATACACGTCTCTATAGATACTGTTATGTGAAATTGCTCCATTCATTGTTAAGATGTATTCTTTATTTTTTTATTATATAACTTTTTTAAAAAATTTGTTTATTTTTATAATTTTTTTATTTTTTTGTATTTTTATTCTCTTTTATTTTTTTTATATTTTTTTATATAATTATTATTTAATCACCATCTTTTGATTACTGATCTATACTTTTATTTTTTACCACCCTTTACTTTAAAAAAAAACAGAAGCATACATAAATTATTCCGTAACATCTGTACAATTTTTGTGATAAGTCTAATTTGTATTTAATGAACTGTTGTACCTTAGATAATATGCATTGCTTCTAATAAAAATATTATTAAAAAAATAATAATAAAATGCTGGAGTAACTCAGCGGGTCAGGTAGCATCTCTGGAGCAAATGAATAGCTGACGTTTCTGGTCGGGACCCTTCTTCAAGCTGAATGTAGTAGGGAGAGTAGTGAAAAAAAACTGGACGTGAAACAGATTACCTCATACAAGGAGGTTCCCTGATAAGCTGATTTTTGGATAAAGGCAGGTGTGAGCCCAAGAGGGATACATAGTTGTGATATGTGAAACTGGTTAACAGTCCAAGCATAGGCTCGGTGACCATGTTGCTGAACACATACACTTGGTCCGCCAAGCCCTACTGGATCTCCCTGCTGCTAAGCATTTCCATTCTCATATAGATCTTTCTGTCCTGGGCCTCCTTCATTGCCAGAGTGAGGCCACATGTAAACAGCAGGAACAGCACCTCACATTTTGCTTGAACAGCTTACAACCCAACAGTGCATGAACATTGAATTCTCCAAATTCAGGTGACTTCTACAAACCCCCTCTCTTCCCGTTTCCTTCCCTCTCCCACTAAAAGTCTGTTAACCAGCTTCATAGTTAGCAACTATGTGTCCTTCTTGGGCTCACGCCTGTCTCTATCAAAAAATCAGCCTATCAGGGAATCTCCTCGCCTGAGGACAAACTTTGCCGGCCTTGAATTGTCCACTTTTCTTTCTTCACTTCTTGTTTTCTTCCCCGACTCTCCCTACTACAATGTCTGAAGAAAGGTCCTAACCCAAAGCATCGCTTATCCATTTTCTCAAGAGATGCTGCCTGAGATGCCCAGTTACTCCAACATTTTGTCTATCTTCTAAAAAGTAACTCTACTATCACAAAACCATGACCATTTAAGGCACTTGAATAGGCAAATGAGATTAAAAAGTTGAGATGGAATAGTAAGTAAACATACATTGTCACTGAAATCTTATGAATTTCAGAGTATTCACATTACTTTTCCTGTTTAAAAGTCACCTTATCTGATCCCCCGACATCATAACATATAATATGCTGATATTTCAGCTTGTTACATCAAGAATAACGGTAATCTTACATCGTCATTTAACTTGAGGAGGAAACAGAATAACATAATTCTTGAATACAAGTTATGGCTTGAGTACATATATTAAAATAGCATCAGAAACTATATAAAATGCCGTATTACATCCAGATCAGCAATTCTCCGAACTTGCATATTTATCTCTCTCAAACTGAACACCATAAGTAGGCATGTTACAAAACTTACCTTCAGCGGCGCTGCAGTTCTGTCACTGCCCGTGTGCGCGACTTTGGCACTTTTGATAGGGGGGCGGGTTTAATATGCGTTTTTTCTCCAGCCTGTTCAAATCGATTTTTGTCAGGCTGTTTAGCTGCTGAAGAATAATCGCTCCGACATCGGTTTTATTAATTTTTTTTAAAGTGCACTGGATAATTTAATAGCAGGAGTAAATTAAAAAGCATATTCTAAAGCCGTCAACGCCAACAACGGAGACGGATTTCACGTACGGGACGGATAAAAGAAAGCCGTTTATTTTACATATAAACGTGCTTCTTAGGATGCCCTTAATCAAATTTTCATGTTGCGAAAAGGTGATTATGTAAATATACGAACCGGCAGTATTTTTCCTGCCGATATGGGGTTTAAATTCACCGCAAATGCAACGTTCAAAACGATCGCGTTCCACAAAATCTCACTCGCAAGATGATTTAAATGGCCATTAATTTATGGGAATTCCATTTGGCCTATAATTCATGACAATGAGATTTAAAAATCATGTTATATTGTGAATTCTTGTGCGAATGTTATTTGGACACTTAGGCTATTTAAAAATGTTAACTTTTTCTTAAGAAATGGATAGATGTTTAGATCTAGTAATTGAATTTTGTAATTAGCTACAATTAGGCAACTAACTAATTATATGCTTTAATTTCAGGTCATCCAAGTAAGATTGTTTCATATTTGTTTCAGAATGCTTCAATCTATAATAACTGAAAATTTCATTCAGTTCTCTTAATTTTTAAGAAAGTTATGGGCTTTTGACTGTCCTCGATCACAGCTATTGAGTTAAGTCTATGGAAAAGCAATAGGGAAAAAGATGCTAATTTCCGAGTATGAAAATGGTCATAACCTTTTTAATACTGAAGATATGAAATTAGGTGTCAAATTATGCTTTTTATGCTTTATCTGATGGGATAAATTGCAGACTTGATTTTTTAAATCTCAAAATTTTGTAACATTGCTACTACAAGATCTTTATCCTGTCCTACTTGACCTGCCTGATAATGGAACTAGATATCTGTAATTCCTAAGATATCGTTGCCTACCCACCAGTAATTTGAGACTGTTTTCCTTAAAATGTGGAGCAATCATTTATATATCAGTGTATCGCATTTGTTTTATACAATAGACAATAGACAATAGGTGCAGGAGGAGGCCATTTGGCCCTTTGAGCCAGCACCGCCTTTCAATGTGATCATGGCTGATCATCCCCAATCGTTCCTGCCTTCTCCCAATATCCCATGACTTCGCTATCTTTAAGAGCACTACCTAGCTCTCTTTTGAAAGTATCCAGAGAACCGGCCTCCACCGGCAGAGAATTCCAGAGATTCACAACTCTCCGTGTGAAAAAGTGTTTCCTCATCTCCGTTCTTCGTAAAACTGTGGCCCCTGGTTTTGCTGGAGTGCTTACTTATTTTTCATTTGGAAATGGATATGGTTTATTCTGCTCTACACAACACATCAAACTCATTATATGTTATTTTTCTTCAATACAAGCAATTGCTGCAAGAGATGGGAAATTATACAAAAAGCTGAAACAGATAGAAAATGAAATGCTATGCTTAGCAAAATATCAAGTATTGATACAAAGGATAAATGTAAAGGGTAAAGCTACAACCAAAGAATGAACTTCTACAGTAAATATTCTAATAAATGTTCCTTTCACACTCACAAGGGGTGAACACTGAGTGATAAACAGGCTATGCTTCTGTTAGATGAAAAAAACTGGAAGGAAATTGTTTGTCAATACCAAAATACTAAATTAAGTTTTAAGATGGATTTTCGAGGGAAACAGGCTCGGTTGACTGATGTGGAATTAATCAGGAAAACAGAAAGTTTGTGCTGTTGGTAATTAAAGTGCATATGGCCAAACCATTCGTAATCCTTGGAAACTGCAGAACATGTGACCAACTGCTCATCTGCATTCAGTGCCATTTCAACTTTAATCATGGGTGACTGACAAGCTTGACTTCAGAGGCTTATGAACTGATTAAATACGAGGAAAACTCTGCAGAGGGCTTTTGTTCTGCCAGTAAATTCATATGCCATGATCAAACTAAGATTCACACATCCATGTACATCTGTATGCTCAAAGCAAAGGTTTTTGCAAAAACAAATTTCCTTCAAAATTGTTATGAGCAGACGTAAATGTATTGCAAAAATGTTTGACCCATTTACTGTCAATTGCTAAATTCACTGTTTTAAAAGTTTTTGATGGGCTGATATCTTCTTGTAACAATAGCGTTCGACAAATTACAGCCATAGAGTTATACAGCACAGGAACAAGCCCCTTGTCCCAACTCATCCACACCGACCAAGTTGCCCAACAGAGGCACTTGCCTGCATGGCTCATATCCCACAAAACCTTTCCCATCCTCTACCTGACCAAGTGTCCTTTAAATGTCGCAATTGCATCCACCCCTACCATGTCCTCTGGCTGCTCATTCCATATACCCACCACCCTGTGTGTAAAAAAGCTGTCCCAGGTCTCTTTTAAATCTTTCCCATCTAACATTAAACATAACCCCTCTAATTTGAGACTCTTCTACTCTGGGAAAAATACAATGGTTATTCACCTTATCTATGCCCATCATGATTTTATAAATGTATCTATGCCCCTCATCATTTTTTTTCCTTGCAGCATAAGAGGCTGTGGGGAGACTTTCTCCCCACAGGTCACCTCCCAGCCTCCCACACTGCAAGGAAACAAGGCCCAACCTTCCCAGATTTGCTGTATAACTTCAACACTCCAGACCTAATGACATCCCCATAAATGTTTGGCACTTTTTCCAGTTTAATGGCATCCTTACTTTAGCAGAGGAACTAGAACTGCACATAGTATTCCAAGTGTGGCCTTACCGACTATACACAATAGACAATAGGTGCAGGAGTAGGCCTTTGAGCCAGAATCGCCATTCAATGTGATCATGGCTGATCATCCACAATCAGTACTCAGTTCCTGCCTTCTCCCCATATCCCTTGACTCCGCTATCTTTAAGACCTCTATCTAACTCTCTCTTGAAAGCATCCAGAGAACCGGCCTCCACGGCCCTCTGAGGCAGAGAATTCCACAGACTCACAACTCTCAGTGTGAAAAAATATTTTCTCATCTCCGTTATAAATGGTTTATCCCTTATTCTTAAACTGTGGCCCCTGGTTCTGAACTCCCCCAACATCGGGAACATGTTTCCTGCCTCTGGCGTGTGCAATCCCTTAACAATCTTATATGTTTCAATAAGATCCCATCTCATCCTTCTGCTAGCCCAGCCGCTCCATTCTATCAACATATGACAGTCCCGCCATCCCAGGAATTAACCTCGTGAACCTACACTGCACTCCCTCAATAGCAAGAATGTCCTTCCTCAAATTTGGAGACCAAAACGGCACACAATACTCCAGGTGTGGTCTCACTAGGGCCCTGTACAACTGCTGAAGGATCTCTTTGCTCCTATACTCAACTCCTCGTTATGAAGGTCAACATTCCATTTGCTTTCTTCAATGCCTGCTGTATCTGCATGCTTACTTTCAGTGACTGATGAACCCCTAGATCCCATTGTACTTGCCCTTTTCCTAACTTGACAACATTTAGATAATAATCTGTCTTCCTGTTTTTGCCACCAAAGTGGATCTCACATTTATCCACATTAAACTGCATCTGCCATGCATCTGCCCACTCACCAAACCTGTCCAAGTCACCCTGCATCCTCATAGCATCCTCCTCACAGTTCACACTGCCACCCAGCTTTATGTCATTTGCAAATTTGCTAATGTTACTTTTAATCCCTTCATCTAAATCATTAATATATATTGAAAACAGCTGCAGTCCCAGCACTGAGCCTTGCCGTACCCCATTAGTCACAGCCTGCCATTCTGAATATGAACCGTTAATCCCTACTCTTTGTTTCCTGTCTGCTACCCAATTTTCTTTCCACGTTAGCACCTTACCCCCCCCCCCCCCCCCAATACAATTCGCTCTAATTTTGCCCACTAATCTCCTATGTGGGATCCTTATGCTTTATTTTATTATTTTATGCCCAACACCATTTCCTGTCTAATGTGAATTTCCTTCAGTTCCTGTCACCCTTGATCCTTTGGCCACTAGTACATCAGGGAGATTGTTTGTGTCTTTCTTAGTGAAGACAGATCTAAAGTACCTGTTCAACGTCTGCCATTTCCTTTCTCCCCAAATTAAATTTTCCCTTTTCAGTCTTCAAGGGTCCAATTTTTGTCTGAAGTAATTTTTTCCTCTTCACATACCTAAATAAGCTTTTACTATCCTCCTTTATATTCTTGGCTATCTTACCTTTGTACCTCATCTTTTCTCCCCGTATTGCCTTTTTAGTTAACTTCTGTTGCTCTTTACAAGTTACCAATCTTCTGGCTTCCCGCTCATCTTTGCTATGTTATACTTCTTCTCTTTTATTTTTATACTGTCCTTGACTTCCCTTGTCAGCCACGGTTGCCCCTTAGTCTCCTTGGAATCTTCCTCTTTGGAATGAACTAATCCTGCACCTCCTGTATTATTCCCCAAAATAGCTGCCATTGTTGTTCCACTGTCATCCCTGCTAGGGTATCTTTCCAGTCAACTTTGGCCAGCTCCTCCCTCATGGTTCCATAGTCCCCTTTGTTCAACTGTAATACTGACACTTCCGATTTACCCTTCTCCCTCTCAAATTGCAGATTAAAACATCATATTATGGTCACTACCTCCTAATGGCTCCTTACCTTCGAGTTCCCTTATCAAATCCGGTTCATTACACAATACTAAATTCAAAATTGCCTTCTCTATGGCAGGTTCCAGTACAAGCTGCTCTAAGAATCCATTATGGAGGCACTTGTACACACATTACTTGTGCAGCTGTAACATGACACCCCAACTCCTATATTCAATATCCTGATTGATGAAGACAAATGTTCCAAGCACTTTCTTCACCACCCTGTCTTCCTGTGTCACCACTTTCAAGGACCTCTTTACCTGCACCCCTATGCCTTTCTGTTCTAAAGCAATCAGCTGGGCCCTGCCATTTACTAAGTAAGTCCTGCCCTGAATTGTCTTACCAAAACGCCTTTATCCGAATTAAATTAAAGTAAAGTCTAAAGTATCCTTTATTGTCATTCAAATGTGTTAGTTTGAAAGAAATTACATAATTTGCAGTCATGACAGAATAAATAACAGAACACACAATAAACACAGTTTAACATCCACCACAGTGAGTCTACCAGGCACCTCCTCACTGTGATGGAAGGCAAAAGTCTTAAAGTCCTTGTCTCTTCCTTCCTTGTTCTCCCTCTGCGTTGAGACGATCCAAGCTTTCGATGTTGGGCCCCCCGCGGGGTGATGGTAAGTCCTGCAGCCGAATCCGAGCTCCACAAGCGGGTCGGTTCAAACTACGAGGCCCAGGGCGGACGAAGCTGCCACCCTCCAGTCCAGTGGATGAAGCTGTTGTTGCGGGTGCTCCGGAGAATCGGTCAACAACCTGGGACCTGCGAGCTCCCGATGTTGTCGTCCACTGGGCCCGCGGTCGAAGCCTCTGAGGCTCCAAAGTCGGGCCGCCGCCACAGCGCCACCACAGCCCCGAAGTCGGCCAGCTTCGCGATGGTGAGTCCTGGCTCTGCCTCCGGAGCCTCGAGGTCAGCCCCAGTTGGAGGCCGCCAGCTCCGCGATTAGGCCTCAGCGCAGACGGAGACGGAGATACGACAAAGAAAAGGTCGCATCCCCCCGAAGGAAGAGACTAAAACAAGTTTCCCCGCTCCCCTCATACACAACTAAAAATAAACTAAAACATACGTCCAACAAGACAAAAGAAAACAAAAAAAAAAAAAAAGACAGACGGACTGCAGGCGAGCCGCAGCTGCTTGGGCAGCGCCACCACTTCCGGATAACCATTATCCATTCTGGATTCTACTCCATCTGCCATTCCTTATCCCATTAGTCCAGTTGATCCATTTTTTAAAATCATAAAATGTATCTGCTAGAATTTGTAGATATCAGTGGACAGTTTGCCTCCTGAGATGGAGGCAGAGAAATCAAGAAAAGGAAGAGAAGTGTATGAAATGATCTGTGAATTTAAGGGCAAGGAGGATGATGGTGCAGGTAATGAAATTGATGCATCAATGCAGGAGACGGCACCAATGCAGTCGGCAATGTAGCAGAGAAAGAGGTGGGGAATGATGCGGGAGGAGGCTTGGAACAAAGTGCTCAAGATAGCTAGAGGCATGCATAGCTGGGGCCAATGTGAATATCCATTAACATTCCCACCTCCTACTAATTCGATGCTATTCTTTATCCCCCTCTTCTATTATACTCCAGATTCTACAGCCTTTTGATCTTCACTTGTTGCTATCTGCCTTCTCTCGCCTCCTGACTGTAACTGAAAATCTACCCCTCCTTGCTTGTATCTATCAATTGCTTGCTAGCTCTTTCCCCACTCCACCCCCACCTCTTTATACTGTCCATTACCCCTTTTTTCTCTCTCGGTCATGGGTCTCAGTCAAGGGTCTTCAAACTCTTGCATCTGCTTTACCAATCAATTAGATCATGGCTGGTTTATGCTGGTCTTCGGGCCCTCTTCTGTGCAGCCTTCTGTGCAGAAATAAAGTCCTAGCCTGTCCAAACACTCCCTATAGTTCAGGTCCTCAAGCTTTGGCAAAATCCTCAGAAATCCTTTCTGCACCCTTTCCCGTTTAATAGCATCTTTCCTACGGCAGGGTGATTAAACTGAATACAATACTCCAAGTGCTCCCAATGTATTGTACAACTGTAACACAATGTCCCTACTTCCACACTCAATTGCATGGCAGATGAAGGCCAATGTACGAAGAGCCTTCTTAACCATCCTATCTACCTGCAAAGCCATTTTCAGGTAACTGAAAGTGAACTAGTACTTAGAGATCCCTCTGCTCTATAACACTCACCAGAGCCCAAACATTCACCGAAAAGGTCCTGCCCAGGTTTGATTTCCCAATATGCAACACCTCACACTTATCTGAATTAAATTCCATTAGTTATTCCTCGATCCACTTACCCAGTTGATCAAGATTTTGCTGTAATTCTTGACAACCATTTTCATTGTCTACGATGTGCAAACTTGCTAATCATGCCTTGTAAATTCTCAACTAAATCGTTGATATAGAGCTAAACACCAATGGGCTCAGCGCCAATCCCTGAGACCCTATACTTCTCCTGCACAACACTTGATCCCAGCTGCCATTAGGTTAAGACTTTGCTCTCTCCCTTGTAGGGCCCTCTACATATTACCTGAACAAAATGTTCCTGACACATTTGACAAATTCCACCTTGCCTCAACCCTTGGCACCAAGGGTAGTACCAGTCTATACTGGCAAAGTTAAAATCCCCTACAATGACAACTCTATCAGTCTTGTAGCTGCCTACAATTTCCTGATATTAGTTCTTCTAAATCCTGTTGACTAGCTGGAAGTTGACAGTGCATGCCCTTTCACCTATTTTTGGAGCAATTGGCAAACTTGAAAACCTAATACTTTGTCCCTCCTCCAGATCATTAATATAAATAGTAAATAATTCAGGGTCAAGTCATGGGGGAATCCATTAGTTTCATGATTTTTGTGTCTTCCAGCTAGTTTGCATTCATGATGTTTGGTTGTTCAGGACACATAAGCCACTTTTCATGGATTTTGGTGTAATATTTAAAAAACTTAAAGTAGGAAGGTCAAAGCCATTATTGAAACCTCTCATCATGGTTGCGGCCATTTCAAAGACTGTGATTGAGTAAAAAATATTTAAAACTTTTAACAACTGGAGGTTATTCAAATTTTACCTTTGTCTTGCTGAACCCAGTCTGTGGCTTTCATACCGTGAAACTGATTTCCTAACTTAAATACATTAACTGAAGAGCTGAAGGGAAAGAGATCCACAATTCGACTAAACTTCCACGCAGGGATCCATTCATCTTCTATCACATCTGATAAGCTTGGAAAGATATAAAATATTGTCTGCAAGAGATAGAGGAAGATACATGAGTTAGGCAGAGAACCTCAAGGATCTGAATTGCAATCTGATATTTAATTCCAAGGAAACTATACTGTGATTAGAAACAATTAGTCATGTAATAATTTTTAAAAGTCCTTTTCATTTTTGACCTGCTAAATACTGAATACGGTCTTTTTTAGATCTGGGCATTGCTGGTAATTCCAACATTTATTACCCATCCGCAACACGGTGCAGCACGGTGGCGCCGCGCTAGAACTATTGCCTTACAGCGCCAGGGAACCGGGTTCGATCCTGACTACGGGTACTTGTCGGTCTGGAGTTTGTACGTTCCCCCCGTGCCCTGTGTGACTTTTCTCCGTGATCTTCGCTCCTCCTACACTCCAAAGACATACAAATTTATAGGTTAATTGGCTTGATATAAATGTAGATTTTCCCTAGTATGTGTTACTGTGTGGGAATAGTGTTACTGTGTGGGGATCGCTGATCGGTACAGACTCAGTGGGCCTGTTTCCGCGCTGTATCTCTAAACTAAACACACCATTAAAGGGTGGTGTTGAGCCTCCTTAAATCACTGCAATCCTTCTAGGAAGTTCTAGGATATGAACCCAGTGATGAAGAAGGACTGGTATTATATTTCCAAGTCAGAATGATGTGCAAGTTGTAGGGGATCATGTAGGTTTTCATTGGCCTTGGTGATATAGGTCGTGGATTTGAGAGCTGTTGTTGGAGTGATCTACATTGATATCTGCTAATTTTCAAGGAATAGTAGAACGATGGCCTGAGCCAGCATCATTGCCTGAAGTTACTTACTTATTACTGACTCATTACTCCCAGCAGATGATCCAGTCAAATCAATGGACAGGCCATCTTCTGGCAATGAACAGGTTCAGTATTAAAAATACTGAACATCCTATCTACTCAAGTTCAAAATGCTTCAAAACTCATTGGCCGGTGGTTCATTCTACAGCAAGGCAATGATCCCAAACATACTGCGAAAGCAACAAAGGAGTTTATCTAAATTCTTGAGTGGCCAAGTGAATTGCACGATCTGAACCCAATTGAGCATGCCTTTTATATGCTGAAGAGAAAACTAAGGGGGACTAGCCCCCAGAACAAGCATAAGCTAAAGTTTGCTGCAATACAGGCCTGGCAGAGCATCACCAGAGAAGGCACCCAGCCACTGGTGATATCCACGAATTGCAGACCAAGTAGTCATTGCATGCAAAGGATATGCAACAAAATATAAAACATGACTACTTTCATTAACATGACATTGCTGTGTCCTAAACATTATGGTGCCCTAAAATGTGGGGGACTATGTATAAACACTGCTGTAATTTCTACATGGTGAAACCAAAATGTATAAAATGGCCTTAATTAAAATCTGACAATGTGCACAAGTACTCTTTGTATCTCTGTGGAATATAGACCCTGTGGAGGCATTGTATAGAATTATGTAACTGGTTTAGACTGATGGTGGGACGGGAGAGGTGGCGTGTCTGTTGTCCATATGCTTTCTGTAAGAGAAGTCGACTTAGTAGAGTAGAGTGGATAAGGGAGAACCTGTGGATGTGTTATATCTGGACTTTCAGAAGGCTTTCAACAAGGTCCCATATAAGAGAATAGCATACAAACTTAAAGCACACGGTATTGGGGGTTCAGTATTGATGTGGATAGAGAACTGGCTGGCAGACAGAAAGCAAAGAGTAGGAGTAAACTGGTCATTTTCAGAATGACAGGCAGTGACTAGTGCTGGGACCCCAGCTATTTACAATATATAGTAATGATCTGGAAGAGGGAATTGAATGCAACATCTCCAAGTTTGCGGATTACACAAAGCTGGGGGGTAGTGTTAGCTGTGAGGAGGATGCTAGGAGGCTGCAAGGTGACTTGGATAGGTTGGGTGAGTGGGCAAATGCATGGCAGATGCAGTATAATGTGGATAAATGTGAGGTTATCCACTTTGGCGGCAAAAACAGGAGGGTAGATTATTATCTGAATGGTGGCCGATTAGGAAAAGGGGAGATGCAATGAGACCTGGGTGTCATGGTACACCAGTCATTGAAAGTAGGCATGCAGGTGCAGCAGGCTGTGGAGAAAGGGAATGGTATGTTGGCATTCATAGCAAAAGGATTTGAGTACAAGAGCAGGGAGGTTCTACTGCAGTTGTACAGGGTCTTGGTGAGGCCACACCTGGAGTATTGCGTACAGTTTTGGTCTCCTAATCTGAGGAAAGACATTCTTGCCATAGAGGGAGTACAGATAAGGTTCACCAGACTGATTCCTGGGATGGCAGGACTTCCATATGAAGAAAGACTGGATAGACTCGGCTTGCACTCGCTGGAATTTAGGAGATTGAGAGGGGATCTTATAGAGGCTTACAAAATTCTTAAGGGGTTGGACAGGCTAGATGCAGGAAGATTGTTCCCAATGTTGGGGAACTCCAGAACAAGGGGTCACCGTTTAAGGATAAGGGGGAAGTCTTTTAGGACCGAGATGAGAAGATCTTTTTTCACACAGAGAGTGGTGAGTCTGTGGAATTCTCTGCCACAGAAGGTAGTTGAGGCCAATTCATTGGCTATATTTAAGAGGGAGTTAGATGTGGCCCTTGTGGCTAAAGGGATCATGGGGTATGGAGCGAAGGCAGGTACAGGATACCGAGTTTGATGAGCAGCCATGATCATATTGAATGGCCTACTCCTGCACCTATTTTCTATGATTCTATGATTACTGCCATTGTTTATGTATCTCCCGTAACCTGTTTCAGTTCAGATGCTTACCAAATCGCATATAAAAAACACGATTAGTGCTCCTTCTTCCTCGTCAGGCTTTGGATTTAGATCCTAGTTACTCATTAAGTTTTTTCTTCGCGACATCCCTGTTTCTTTTGACAACCACTTGAAGTCTATGGTCTCCAGTTCTCAAGTCTAGTTTATTGTTGGATGCGCAAGTGTATTGAGGTACAGGAACAATGAAAAACCTGCTTGCAGCAGCATCGCAGACAACACACGAAAACATAAATTGTACAAGACAGTGAAAAGAGAAATACTGTGCAATGAAATCAAAACATTAGATCATACAGCCCAAACTCCGGTGCAACCCGTTCCACCGTAACCCCTCTGCCCGCGATGATTTTGAACTAAATCTCCTCTCAACCTTCGCTCCTCCTAAAAGACATTCTCCAGCATTGCAACCAAAGTTCCAGGTCCCAGGGCTGTTCTAAGAAATAGACACAAAATGGACTGGGGTAACTCAGCTGGGACAAGCTGCATCCCTGGAGAGAAGGAACGGTGATGTTTCGGGTCGTGACCCTTCTTCAGGCCGAAGAAGGGGATCGATCCAAAATGTCACCCATTCCTTCTCTCCAGACATGCTGCCTGTCCCACTGAGTTACTCCAGCAATTTCCGTCTACCTTCGGTGTAAACCAGCATCTGCAGTTCCTTCCTACATTGTTCTAGTAAATCTTGTCTGCGCTCTCTGCCGTGCTTTCGTGCTGTACTGTGCAGTGCCCAATATCATTGCCTTATTGAAATCAATGTTTTAACGAAGTTCAACACAATCTCCTTGCCTTTGGACCCTGTATCTTCAGTTACAAACCCCTGCAAATGGTTGGCATTGTTGATAGTGCATATTTTTTACAATTTCCCTTATCACCCTGAGTGAATTTCCTATTGGAAAGCAGAATATAGTTGATGCGGACGGTTAGATCAGAAGAAAGCTGGTTCCGAAATGTGTTTAATTTCGCCCAATGCATTTGATAAAGGTTTTCTCTACAACTGACCCACTTTTCCAACCCGAAGGAAATCACCGAGCGCAAAGTCTGACTTCGGTGGTGGGAAAGATGCTGGAGTCAATTATTAAAGAGGTAATAATGGGGCATTTGGATAGCAGTAAAAGGATTAGTCCAAGTCAGCATGGATTTATGAAAGGAAAATCATGCTTGACTAATCTTCTGGATTTTTTTGAGGATGTGACAAGTAAAATGGATGAAGGGGAGCCAGTGGATGTAGTGTATCTAGACTTTCAGAAAGCCTTTGATAAGGTCCCGCACGGGAGACTGGTGACTAAAATTAGAGCACATGGTATTGGGGATAGGGTGTTGACGTGGATAGAGAATTGGTTGGCAGAGAGGACACAAAGAGTAGGAGTGAACGGGTCCTTTTCAGAATGGCAGGCAGTGGCGAGTGGAGTGCCGCAAGGCTCGGTGTTGGGGCCGCAACTGTTTACCATATATATTAATGAGTTGGAAGAGGGAATTCGGAGCAACACTAGCAAGTTTGC